>JANUWF010001558.1:0-600000 GCA_026120185.1 Voacanga thouarsii
TGCATTGTCTTCATAAAGAGGAGTTGGAATACCTTTGATTGATGATAATCCACAACTTTCTCGGATATAATGAATCATGGATCTTAGCCATACACATTCTCGACTTGCTTCATGAATGGCTATAATTTCGGCATGATTTGAAGAAGTAGGCTGCTATAGATTGTTTCGTAGAACGCCATGATATAGCGAGTATTTCCACATGTAAATAGATAGCCCGTTTGAGAACGTGCTTTATGTGGATCGAGATAAATAACCGACATCTGCATAACCTATCAATGTTGAGTTTGGTTTTATTTGAATAAAATAATCAGAGATCAATTGTACCTTGGAGATATCGAAGGACTTGTTTAATTCCATTCCAATGTCGTCGTGTTGGTGAAGAACTAAATCTTGCTAATAAATTGACAGCGAAAGCAATATCGGGCCGTGTGTTATTAGCAAGATACATCAATGCACCAATTGCATTTGAGATATGGTACTTCGAGGACCAAGGAGTTCTTCATCATTTTCTTGAGGTCGGAAAGGATCTTTATCCACATTTAATGATCGGACGATCATTGGAATACTCAATGGATGTGCTTTGTCCATGTAAAATCTTTTTAGCACTTTTCTTGTATATGTTGATTGATGAATAAATGTTCCACTCTCCAAATGTTCAATTTGTAAACCAAGGCAAAATTTGGTTTTACCAAAATCCTTGATTTGAATTCTCTTTTTAAATAATCAATTGTTTCTTGGAGCTCTTCGGGAGTTCCAATAAGATTAATATCATCAACATATATAGCTAATATCACAAATTTAGAACCAGATTTCTTAATAAAAACGCATGGACATACCTGGTCATTTTTAAATCCCGCTTTCAATAAATATTCACTAAGGCGTGTGAACCACATGCGCCCAGTTGCTTGAGGCCATATAATGATTTACGCAACTTGATGGAGTAATTTTCACGAGGATAATGTTTATATGCTTGGGCATATGAAATCCTTCGAGGATTTTCATGTAAACATCATTTTCTAAATTTCCATACAAGTAAGCGGTGACAACATCTAATAGGCGCATATCTATCTTTTCATGTCTTGCCAAGCTGATAAGATATCGGAGTGTAATAGCATCAACAACGGGAGAATAAGTTTCATCATAATCAATACCTGGTCTTTGTGAAAAACCTTGGGCTACTAATCGCGCTTTATATCGAACGATTTCACTCTTTTCATTGCGCTTTCGCACAAATATCCATTTGTAGCCAACGGGTTTTACACCTTACGGTGTTCGGACTGCGGTCCGAAGACTTCACGTTTTGTCGGTGCATTTAACTCCGATTGAATCGCATCTTTCCATTGCGACCAATCTTTTCTATGCCGACATTCATCAAGCGATATTGGTTCGGGATCATCATTATCTGTGTAACATCAAGAGATATATTGTATGCAAATATATCATCAATAACGATTTCTATCCGATTCCAACTTCTACCGGAAGTGGTATAATTGATAGAAATTTCGGTGTTACTTTCATCAACTTACGGTTCTTTGTCATCGATTCTCTCTTGGTCTTTATCATTCTTTTCTTCAATATGATCTTACGGATCATTTAATCCTCTTTTCTTTCGAGGATTTTTATCTTTAGAACCAAGAGGTCGGCCATGCTTACGGCATGCTTTTGGCTCAGCGACTATAGGTATAATATTTTGTTCTGCTTTGGAACTTCAATTCGAATAGGAGCATTTATAGGCTGGCATATGCGATTTTGTTACTCTTCTAGAGTCAACAAAAGCGTACGGCATTTGATTTGCAATGCTTTACAAATGAATTATCTTTTGAACTTCAAGTTCACATGTGCTTGTATGCGGATCAAGATAATTTAATGATGTTGTCCAATCACGATCTTTCTTGTCTTGTTTCTGTTCTCCCCTTAATTTAGGGAATAATGATTTCATAAGAGAATAAGAAAATAAATATAAGAAAATGATGACAAGCGAGGAAATGCCAAGAAAAATATCTATTTTTTTTTCACTCTTCCCGATGCCGACTTTTCATCTTCCTCTCTTGTCTTTTCTTCTCCTCCAGACCCTCTACCTACCATCTACCTCTTCTTCTTCCTCATACGAGATATATATATATATATATATATATATATGTATCGATATATATCTCGGTTATCGAGTCATTAGTAAACATCAAAAACAAAAATCACAAAGCGAGATATGGAGACTCGTAATTCATTTGAGACATGGTCAAATTTTGACTCGGTTTTGCGACGAGATGTTGATGTATTTTCATTTCCAAACCAACCGCTTCGCCTAATTCGAACACAGAAGATTTTGATATGTTTTCCTTTTCAAACCAACCACTTCCTCCTAATTTCAGGTGAGATACCTTTGATGGCTTCCATTTGTTTTTAGTGTGCTTGATAATGAAATTAAACTCTCTTTTGATTTGTTTTTGATGTAAATCGGTGGAAGTTTTGAACATACTTGCTTTGGACCAAGTTGATCTACCCCTACAAGAGACTGCTTTTGATACTGTTCCTCTTGATGCTATTCCTTTGAATGAGGATATGCTTGTGCATGATCCATTCTATTCTCTAATGGATTTTGAACAAAGTCAGAATATGATTCCGAGGTTATTATCCATTTAAACATGGATTTTGAATGGTATTACCTTTACTTATATTATTTTATTTTTCTAGGAGAAATAATGAGTGGTCTTGACAACGAAGTCGGAGTAAGTACTCATGAAATGCATAATATCGAAGTTCAAGATATTATTGCGAGACAAAATTCTTGGGGAGAAGAAGATGATTAAGAGGCGAGAGAGAGAAGAAGGGCAATAACTCCCGAGACACTATCAAGAGAAACAATTTCTCAATACTTTTACCTACCAATCAAGAGCGCGACCAAAGAATTGAATATTGGCATAACTTTGTCTCAAGAAAAGATGTAGGGAGTTAGGAATTCGTCGATGGCCTCACGGGAAGTTGGTGAGCTTGGAGACCATAATTAAGAATGTTCGGGTTCTCTCTCATACATACTTATAATTTGCAAGTATGAAACTATGAAAGATTTATAAATAAATAACCGATGATATCACTTCGATTTACGGGAGATGCAAAATAAAGAAGAAGGAGGACATATGGGTGAGAAGAAGTTGAAAGAAGCCATTGCGATGCTTGGAATGTGAAAAACGAGTTGGTGGAAGAAAGTCCTAATACGCGAGTTAGAGGACCAAACACGAAATTGAGACAAGCATGCTTCAAGGCCAAATATAATAAGAAATATAATAAACTTAAGGAGATCATAAAATCTCAAGACTCATTTCGCGATAATTTTACGGCTAATTCTGCTTGCTAGTCTCGATCGTTGGCTCAAAGGGGAAAGAAAAGGAGGAGGATGTCGAAAAAGAGGAGCTGAAGTCCATAATTACTAATTGTTTAGTCTTCCTCTAATGTAAATATTGAAAAAGAACAATTACAAACCTTCATCTTACATTTGTCGGCTCAATTACAAAAGAGCAACTATAAGCATGTATCCTCAAGTTCATATGAACACTAGTGATATGAATAAAAGATGTGATGCTTATTATTAATGGAAATATCTTTTTCCCTTATTATCTTTTCTGTTCCACTTCGGGTGGCGGTATTTCTCTGTGATAAGGGAAATATCGAGTGTGTCCATGACCATAACCACGGCCACTTGCCACAACTACGACTATAACGATGGCTTCTGCTGGAGCCAACAACATTCACTTACGGGAGTCTTTGTTGAGCCGATTCATTCGGCTTCATGATTTCTCAATAATAACTCATGTTAAAGTTGTCAATTTTGGATACCCTTTTTCTCGATATTATTCTTGTAGGACAATATTCGAGGTATGAAAAGTGGAGAATGTCTTCTCCAATATAACTTCATCGATAACTTTTTCTCCGTAAATTTTTTAACTAAGATGTAGTTTTATACATCACGGAGTTCACGGTTTTACAATCTTGCAACTTCGGGTGCAACCATTCATACCGTGCGGTGGGTAGTACGACCATCTTCGGGTGGTCAAATCTTTCTTTTTATCCACATGACATATGGATCTCCTTTTTTTTAGCATTTAGATGCATTTTTGTATGACATATAAAATTTTGTTTCGAAATATCAAGGGCTACAAATTCGAATTTAGCGAGATCAATAAATGCGTACTGTCTTACGGCTTTAATAACGGCGAGAGACTCGTGCTGATAACGTGTTATAAAATTAGGGTAGTGTTAGAATAAAATCTACACACTACACACTAAGAAAACTCTAATTATTCTTTGCACAAGAATTTCTCTTCAAACTTCTCTCTTTCTTTCTCTCACAATTCTTTCTCTAATCTTTCTTTCACTAATCTTTCTTTCACAAAATGATGGTGTATTACAAGCTTAGAGAATAGCTCTATTTATAGAGCTCTAATTAGTGAAATACATCATGGCATACATCATCTTCAATTAATGGTGTCTCCACTAAATGGTGGACATCCATAAAAATCTTCTAATAATTCACATAAATCCATAATTAGTGGAGCCTCCACTAATTAATGGAGATTCCAATAATTCATAACACGATCCAAATACATCTTAATATCACATAATTTAATGTATGAAAATTATACAATTAATCATAAATATTATTCAAGATTCATAAAAATAGTCATGATTATATAAATATCATTAAAGATTGTCACGACTATTTTTCATACAATCATTGGAAATGTAGAAATTGTGCTATCCCGGACCTAAATAGTCGTGAATATCATTAAATGGTCATTTTTATACAATCTTGGAGATGTAGAAATTGTAGATTATAATTATTTTTATAAAATATTTAATGATTAAAATTAAAATAACCAAAAATTTAATAGTCAAGTAACCACGCGATTTCTTTATAGAAATTGTGCTATCCCTTATCCTATTTTAATAGTTTTTCTCCTTTTTGTTTGCCACATGGTTAAAAAGTCCCTTTATTTTTTATTTTTTATTTTTGAGGAACTTTTTAGGATAATTGTAATTTAGAAAAAATTTGAGAGGCAAAATATAATTAGTCGTAAGATACTGTATATTCTTTTAAGATCCTTAGTCCCATTCTCTCCTCTACTCTTTTCTGTCATCTTTTAAAATCATTGCAGTTGCAAAAATTTGAAACCATAGACAAAGAAAACTTTTTTCTCCATTGACAACAATGAAGCCGCCGACAAATGTCATTTCTATTGGGAAAAATCTCATTTGGGATAATTAACGAAATTAGAAAAAATAAATATAAAAATAAAATAAGGTATAAAAAATTTACGTAATTGAGTTTATCTAACTAAGTTTACGTACACGACGAAAATTACAAAACATTTAATTAACAATCCGATTTATATAAGGTATTACTCAAACCCCATCTTGTACCACTCATACACTTACTTAATCTATATCCATACACCCTATAACATTGGATACCCTAGAACAAACTAGAACCCCTAGAAAGCTACTGACTCCACTTATATAAAGGTATCAAATCATAAAACTGCTAATTAACACAAATTATAGTAAGAGTAATTTCCTAATTCAAATATACATAAGACAATAGTAGCTTACTAATTCTAAACACATTAGGAATATCTTGTCAACCAAATCACTTTGTTCTAGTCTAATTAAGAATGCAAGATACAACCCAACAATCTCCGTCTTGACTTGTATTCCGCCTTCGCCAGATTCCAGGATATATAACAACATCAAAGTCACAATCCTCTTAACTCCATTGTCCTTCACAACTATCAAATTTTCATTAGTGTCCAACTACATACTCGAATCAACATAATCCTAATATCCCAATTATTTCTGATTCGACTTGGTCAATAAACATATAGCTGTCCCCAAGTCTAAATACAATCCATTGACTTGTACGAGAAAGCCTCAATCTTTTTTCGCCTTTGTAGGATTTATTCTCACACCATCATCTGCCCCCTGAAAGTCATTGTACACTCCTTTTCCATATACTTCTTTTCTTACGAATGAATAACGTTGATCATATTTTTCTCGTTACATTGGGATATTTTAGTCATATGTGATTTTAGGACTCCACCTCAATTAAAAACTGTAACCATTGGAATCCTACTAGTTTAAAAAAATTAGATTTCACATATCTTTAGGATATCGGTCACTGTAACCATTGGAATCCTACTAGCTTAAAAAAAATAGATTTCACGTATCTTTAAGATATCTGTCACACTACTCAAAGTGTGTTCCACCCCAAGAATCCCTTTTTTCTAACACTCCAATCCACCATAAGTACAACAATCACAAATGATAAAAATACCTACTTTCAAATTGAAACCAATTAATCTTTTGGAGTTAAAATCCGAAATCTAAAATTTACCCAAGAAGAAGTATCCATATGCTCGAAGATTGTAAAGATATCTTCGCATATGCTAGTGTCATCGTATCGCCATTACAAATTCTCATCTTTCCTTTTTCATTAAGTAAAGTATATGATCATTCATGACAACTGCAATTGTTAGTTCCTTCCTCTTATTGTGTAACATATATCTATCTGTCTCAAATCTACCATCAGATACTTTAAGTCTATAACCTATCCAATTCTTGCGTAGTGTGTACAACTGTATGAGTAATTTTGTCGATATCTAACAATATCTTTCCAGATATAACCTAGTCAATAAAATATATATTAACCAATATGTCTATCCCAAGAGAAATTAATATTTTTCCATCTTCTATACCACCTAAACAATTCTTCTCATCGATTTTCACAATCTCAAGACCTTGAAACCCTAGAAACCCGAAACTTAAGTTTTGATACCACTTGGGAAAAATCTCAACTGGAATAGTTAATGAGACTAGAAAGAATGAATATGAAGAACAAAATAAGACACAAAAGATTTACGTGATTCGACTTATCTAACCAAGCCTAGATCCACGACGAAGATCACGAAACACTCTATAAACGGTTACTAGGAGCTTTACACAACACCATTCATACACCCACTTAACCTATATATCCATACGTCCCATAACATTAGATATTCCAGGACAAACCAGGATTCCTTAAAAAGCTTATGACTTCACTCCTATATAATTAATATGAATTATAATAAGAGTAATTTTCTAATTCAAATATACATAAGATAATAATACCTTCTTAATTCGAAATATATTAGGTATATCTTTTCAACCAAATTATTTTATACTAATCTAATTAGTAATGCAAGATACAACCCAACAATTTCTTAACTGGATATTGCAAAGATGCAGCTTTTTCTCACCACATCGATCTCAGCAGTTCCGGGAAGAATCCGAGCGGTACTAGGAAAAAATAGAGCAGCAACGCCTCAAACAACAATCTCTTCTTCGCTTCAACCCTGTCAGACGACGAGTTCTCGAGCTCTGCCACTCTTTCATCTAGTCCCTTCTATGAAGGTCCTTTGTTCTCTCACCGCTACAAGGATTGTGAGCGATACTGTAGGGAGGCAGAAGAAGGAGCTGGCTGCCTATGCCTATTTCATAATAAAATATGAGAAATAAAAATATAAACAATTTATTTAATAATAAAATATGATAAGTAAAAATTAAAAAAATGATAATTTAATGTAGTATAATTCTCACGTAATCCTTACTAATCAAAATATAATAGAGAAAATATAACAGTGGAGACTTTCAAAACTCAAAACCCAAAAATTTATGAAAACCTAAGTAATTTATGATTTTTATCAAACTCTTTGACACTACATATCAATACTCTTGAAATACTCAGTATATAGGACCTCAGAACTAACAAATATTGATAACAAATTTATATAAAAATAGAATTATAATAAAAAAGGATAATTTTTAAAGAAGTTTAGGCAAAATCTGGAAATAAAAAAAAGGCAATGTGTTTTATCTAGAAGAGGTAACGGACGGAGATTGGACAATATTCGAGATCTATCTCAATATTTCCTATCTGGAGTTCCCACATCACTACAGGAAAAATCGCGATTTGCGACGAATTTTTTGCGACGGCTTCAATACCGTCGCTAATAGCGACCAATTTGCGACGATTTCTAAACAAGTCGCGAGTTGACCAAAACCGTCGTAAAACCGTCGCAATTTTGCGACGGTTTTGCGACGCCAAAATACCCGTCGCAATTCGTCGCAAAATCGTCGCTATTTGCGACGGTTTTGTGACGGTATTTATGCCCTCGCAAATTGCGAGGGTTTTGCGACGATCGCAAAACCCTTGCAATTTGTGAGGATTTTGCGAAGGTCAATAAACCCTCTCAATTTGCGAGGGTTTTGCGACGGCAAGTTATTTTTTAAAAATATATTTTTAAAAAATTTTTTTGAACGTCCATCGCAAAACCCTCACAAATTGCGAGGGTTTTGCGACGGCAAATAACCTTCGCAATTTGCGAGGGTTTTGCGACGACAAATTATTTTATAAAAAAATATTTTTAAAATTTTTGAACGTCCATCGCAAAGTCCTCGCAATTTGCGAGGGTTTTACGACGGTAGTTAGCCCTCGCAATTTGCGAGGATTTTGCGACGGTAATTTATTTTTTTAAAAAAATTTTGAACGTCCATCGCAAAACCCTCTCAAATTGCGAGGATTTTGCGACGGCAAAAAACCCTCTCAATTTGCGAGGGTTTTGCGACGGCGATTTATTTTTAAAAAATATTTTTAAGAAAAATTTTGAACGTCCATCGCAAAACCCTCGCAATTTGCGAGGGTTTTGCGATGTGCAAGTTATTTTTTAAAAAAATATTTTTAAAAAATTTTTTGAACATCCATCGCAAAACCCTCGCAATTCGCGAGGGTTTTGCGACGACAAATTATTTTTTATAAAATATTTTTAAAATTTTTGAACGTCCATCGCAAAGTCCTCGCAAATTGCGAGGGTTTTGCGACGGCTATCTATTTTTTAAAAAAAATTTAAAAAAATTGAACGTCCATCGCAAAACCCTCGCAATTTACGAGGATTTTGCGACGGCAAATAACCCTCGCAATTTGCGAGGGTTTTGCGACGATCGATTATTTTTTTAAAAAATATTTTAAAAATTTTTGAACGTCCGTCGCAAAGGTCTCGCAATTTGCGAGGGTTTTGAGACAGATTTTGGGCCCTCGCAATTTGCGAGGGTTTTGCGACGGTCAATATTTTTAATTAAAAAATAAATAAATGAAAAAATTTATAGAAAATCTCAAAACCCCAATTCGTCGCAAATTCGTCGCAAATCCGTCACTAATTGCGACGAATTTGCGAGGGTTTTACAACAAAATAGGGTTTTAATCTTTTTTTTTAAAATTTTTCTTTATGTGTTTATGTGATGGTGTATTTTGACAAATTTACTGAAATATTTTTAATAACATGTCTCAATTAGTGTATTTTATTATAATTTTGTATATGTAATTATGTCATGTTATACACCTAATGTATTGCATAAGTAAATGTATATAGTTAATTATGTTATGTTATATACTTATTCTAATATATAAGTATATGTAGATAATGTATATAAGTATCTTTTTAGTTTATATATATATATATATATATATATATATATATATATATATATACTATAACATGTAGTATATATATACATATGTCTAATTTTTTAATCTATCACTTTGATTAAGTAGTGTATAAAATAAAATATATAAAGAAAAATAATTTAAATACTGTTATTATTGTTGATATCACTAAAAAAATGAT
Organism: Voacanga thouarsii; assembly: GCA_026120185.1. Classification (NCBI taxonomy): domain Eukaryota; kingdom Viridiplantae; phylum Streptophyta; class Magnoliopsida; order Gentianales; family Apocynaceae; genus Voacanga; species Voacanga thouarsii. The sequence goes on from JANUWF010001558.1 coordinate 9,714, forward strand.
GAAATTTATAATGTAGAGATCAATTTGTAATGTTCTTCGTCTCTTACATGTTAATATATATTATACTAATTTAGCTATGTATATACATATGTCTAATTTTTTAATATATCTATTTTGTTAAGTGGTGTATAAAATAAAATATGTAAAGAAAAACAATTCAAATACTATTATTATTGTTGAGATTACTAAAAAAAATAGTGAAAATTATAATGTAGAGATTGATTTGTAATATTTTTCACCTCCAACATATAATATATTATACTATATAGTTATATATATACATATATCTAATTTTTTTATCTATTTATTTGATTAAGTGGTGTATAAATTAAAATATATAAAGAAAAATAATTTACATAATAATATTATTATTAGAATCACTAAAAAAATAAAAATTATAATGTATAGATCGATTTATAATGTTATTCGTATTAATTTATGAGAAATTAGCGAGGGTTTTATTTTTTCGTCACAAATTGTGACGAAATAGCTAGAAATTTTAAAAAAAATTAAAAAATTCCAAAATTTTTCACTCCCTCCTTTTTTTTTTCCCCCTCATTCTTCCCACATCCTTCTTCCTCCCCTTCCCCTTGCGCCGCCGCCATCTCTCCCCCTCTCCCCGCCGGCGACCTCCCTCTACTCCCCCCTCCATCCCGCGCCCCCCTCCCGCGCCCCCTCCCTCAACTCCCCCCCATCCCGCGCCCCACTCCCCGGCACTCCCACCCCCGCGCCCCCCTCCCTCAACTCCCCCCCACCCCCGCGCCCCCCTCCCTCAACTCCCCCCATCCCGCGGCCCCCTCCCGCAACGCCCCCCTCAACTCCCCCCATCCCGCTCCCCACTCCCCGGTGCTCCCACCCCCGCAGCCCCCTCCCCGTGCCCTCCCACCAGCGCCCCGCGCCCCCTTCCTGCAGATCCTCCCTCAGCCCCCCCTGCTCTGCCTGCCCCCTTCAGCCCGCCCCCCTTAGTGAGCGCCTCCACTGCCATTCCTGTGCTACTGCTGTGCTGTTGCTGAAGCTGATTCATTTGGGTAAGTAGTTAGAATTTATCTCTTGAGCTACTTCATTATCTTATAAACTAAGTCCGTGTTGGGCAGATTTGCATTTCCCCGAAGCTTTGAAATTTGGGTGATTATTTGTGAATGAGTAGAGTTTGAATTGATGTATAAAAGTTGTATTGATGTTGGGGTTGAGTTTGAGGAGATTGGGAGTGACATGATGGTGGTTTGATGTGAGATTATTGATTTAAATTTGGAATTGTGAACTGAAATTGCTGAATTGTTAGTTGGAATTGTTGTCCTTTTTAAACATTCAATGTGTTTTGATTTATACTTATATGTGATATACTTTGTACAAAGTGCACTCTTTTTTACCCTGTTATAAAAAAATTACTACTTTGATCAAATTATATGAGAACTATGTTTTAGCTATATAAACCCTTATAAATTAATTTGATTGGTTATGATGTCATAATAGGAAGGTTGATATCTGATTAGTTTAGTAATCTTATTACTTGATTATAATAATATATTAGTGTCTCTAATGAAAGATTTAACTCTAGTAGAATGCTTTGAAGGCTCTTTTATGTGAGAAATCCGTTTCCTTAGATTATGAAGATGTAGGAGGTGCGTGTTGTTCATATAAATTGCCTTTTTGTTGAATTCAAATGTTGGATTCCCCGTGAGTAATGGGTGATTACCCCTAGTTATCCTTTTATTTATTTATTTATTTATTGTATAAATGAATGATCTGTCTTTGTTGTTTGCAATTGCATTTTGATTGTATAATTTTGAGGTGGCCCTGTGCCTGGAAAATGTCCAATTACAGGGGAGACTCTGTCAATTTTTTTTTCAAAATTTGCCGCTATTTACTGTGGAGTAGAATAACTACCCGTGAGTAATGGGTGATTACTCCTCCTGGGTAATGGGTGATTACCCCTAGTTATCCTTTTATTTTATTTTATTTTATTTTTTTTGTATAAATGAATGATCTGTCTTTGTTGTTTGCAATTGCATTTTGATTGTATAATTTTGAGGTGGCCTTGTGCCTGAAAAATGTCCAATTACAGGGGAGACTCTGTCAAAAATTTTTTCAAAATCTGCCGCTACTTACTGTGGAATAGAATAACTACCCTTATCTTGGAGTGTATTATTCGATTGAGCATGAGTATATATCCCATAATAGCATTATTATTAAAAATAATATTGCTAATAAGAATAAGAATATGACTAATGAAATGAGTAATAATAATAATAATTTCATATATAGGTGGATGTTAATAATAGCAGGAATAATATACGTTATAGAGAGAGTTTAAACAAATATAAACATTGGAATGAAAATAAATAAAATGTTATTATTTAACCATTGGAATGTGTAAAATAAGAATATAATTAGCTTTAATATTATTTAATCTTAATCAAATTCCTCAATTTTCTCATTTATTTCCACATTTATTTTCACTCTTCAAATAATTGTACTTTTCACCTAAATTAAATGTAGAACTTGGTTAAAACGTAGATATTGAAGGTGTAACTGTATCCAAAGATAGCAATTGTAAATTCTATGTTTTGGACCTCTTTTTGTTAGATAATAGAAAGGAAAATGTAATTATACTTCTCTTCCTTTTGTTTAAGGGGTGATTTTAATTATTGAGTTGATTGTTCTTTTCTCTCATTTAGACGTCATATAGGATCGTAGTTGGATGTATAGAAGGCACGCTTCAGGTGTAAAATGGATTACTATTGAATTTGAGGAAGGGGTTAAGGCTTTTTTGACATTTGCCTTATCAAATGCAATGTCAAGCGTAATTAGATGCCCGTGTGCAAAATGTAAGAATAAAAAGTTTCTGGATCCAGTACAAGTTAAGCTCCACCTGTGAAAGTCTGGATTTGTGTCTAGGTATTACCGGTGGACATGTCATGGTGAGCCATTCGAGTGTCCCTCAAGTGTGTCTACCTCAATCCCAGAATTTGATTCACATCAAGAAAATCTGTCTCGCGAAATGGTCTTAGACGTAGCAGGACTCGACTTTCCCCCGAAGCTCCATCGGCAGACCATTTTGAAGAGCCACCTAATGTGGAGGCACAAAGGTTTTACGATATGTTAAAGGCGGCGAGAGACTCCTATATGGGATGGATGCACACAACATTCGCAGCTTTCACCGGCTTCAAGGTTATTAAACATTAAGTCTGAAAATAACCTCTCGCGTAAAGCCTTTAACGATGTTGTGCAATTGATGAAAGAGGTTGTGCCTAGCGATAATACGATTCCCGATGATTTCTATCAGATGAAAAAATTAGTGGCTGGGTTGGGTTTGCCGGTACAAAAAATAGATGTATGCAATAATGGATGCATGCTTTACTGGAAAGATGACATGAATCGTAGAGAGTGTAAATTTTGTGGCCATCCTCGATATGCACAGAAAAAGGTTGGGAAGAACACAAGTAGAAGGAAAATTTCATTCAAGAAGATGTATTACTTCCCGATAACACCGAGGCTACAAAGATTGTATACTTCCAAAACAACAGTTGAACACATGAGATGGCATGGAGAGAGCAGATCGGAGAAAGGCACCATGAGTCACCCTCGTGATACTGAAGCATGGCAACACTTTGATCGAATGTATCCTGAGTTTGCAAAAGAAGTACGGAATGTCAAACTTGGTTTATGTACAGATGGATTCTCACCATTTGGGATGTCGGGTAAGCAATATCCATCCTGGCCGGTCATTCTCACACCGTATAATCTCCCCCCGTGGATGTGTATGAAGGATCCAGTCATGTTTTTAACAATCATTATCCCGGGTCCCAAGAATCCAAAGCACCAGGTGGATGTTTATTTACAACCCTTGATAGACGAATTAACCAAATTGTGGTTTGAAGGTGTCACCACTTATGACATATCGAAGAAACAAAACTTCCAACTACGGGCGGCACTTTTGCGGACTATTAATGATTTTCCTGCATATGGTATGTTGAGTGGCTGGAGCACTGCTGGGAGACTGGCTTGTCCATATTGTATGGGTAATACAAAGTCTTTTCATCTACAAAATGGTGGGAAACAATCATGGTTTGACTGTCACCGTCGTTTCTTACCATCGGATCATCCTTACAGGAGGGATACGAGATCTTTTAGGAATGATAGAGGTTCTGAGACATCACAGCCTGTGCAATATCCTACTGGTGAAGAAATCTAGGATAGTTTGTCTAATTATGAAAAAATTACAGAAACATGCAAAGAAATTGGAAGGAGTAATGGCAGGGGAATATCTCATAATTGGGCAAAAAGGAGTATTTTTTGGGATTTGCCGTATTGGCGTACTAATTTGGTCCGACATAATATTGATGTAATGCACAATGAGAAGAATGTATTTGACAATGTCATGAATACAGTTCTTGAGGTAAAGGATAAATCAAAAGACAATTTAAAGGCTAGACGTGACTTAAAAATTTATTGTCATAGGCCCGAGCTACATGCCTTGAATGTGGGAGGAGGAAAAGTGGCTATACCTAAAGCTGTTTACTCGTTGACATCAGAACAAAAGAAACTTTTGCTTGAATGGTTGAGGGGATTGCAACTCCCAGATGGATACGCTTCAAACATTGGAAGATGTGCTGATTTGAATGAGTTGAAGTTATCCGGTATGAAATCACATGACTGTCACGTATTCATGGAGAGACTACTTCCAATTGCATTGAAGGAATTTCTTCCTTCTAATGTATGGGGTGTTTTGATGGAGTTGAGTCTTTTTTATCGTGATCTATGCTCTCCTAAGTTGAATGTAGCTCATATGGCCAAATTGGAGTCCGACATTCCTTTATTGTTATGTAAGTTGGAGAAGATATTTCCACCTGCATTCTTTGATGTAATGGAACACCTATTAATTCATTTGCCTTACGAAGCAAGAGTTTGTAGCCCTGTTCAATATAGGTGGATGTACCCGTTTGAACGGTAATCGAATCATTCAATCTAATTCTTTTCATAGCAGGTACGATCCAAGCGTGTGTGATCGAAGTCGATTTTTTTTTAAATGACGAGTATTTGCATCAATTGAAAATTAAGGTGAAAAATAAGGCTAAAGTTGAAGGGTCAATCTGCAATGCTTATCTAGTTGAGGAAGCATCCACTTTATTCTCTTATTATTTTGAGCCACATGTACAAACAAAACGTACAATTCCGGCGCGTAATGAAGAGGGAGAACGATTAGAGAGGGTGCAAGAATCTGGGCTGTCAATCTGCAATGTTCAAGGACGGGTGATAGGACGAATTCGAACTCGGTTCCTTACTTCTGAAGAATTCGTTGCAGCAAGAATTTATATGTTGCTTAATTGTGGTGAAGTGCAGCCATACATTGAGTATGAGCTACTACTTCATACATTTTATACGATAAACGATACCTCATAATGATTTTGACTCATTCAATCTAATTCTAATGCATTACAGGGCATTCACGGCACACTTACGAAGTCTGGCTCCGACTATATCAGAGATAGAAATCAATAGAAGAATCAGCCTTGAATTTGCAGAATGGTTTAGTGGATATGTAAGTCTCATAAGTTAATAACTTGCATTTGGAACTCCATTGGGGATTCAATGGAGTTTCGTAATGCTATAACTTTCATAATTACGAGGTTAACTTGTCTAATGTTTTTTAGGTACAAGATTCAGAAAATATAGTTACAAATGAATGCTTGAGGAACTTTGCTTAGGGTCCGTCAAGGCTAGTGAAATCATATAGTGGGTACATAATTAATGGTTTCCGATTTCACACTAATGATTATGCGGAGGAAAAGAAAACAGTTAATAGTGGTGTTTGCGTGAAAGGGATTGGAAATGACGCATCAGGACCTGATTACTATGGAGTGTTAAATGAGATTATTGAAGTGCAATTTCCTGGTAATCCACAGCAAAGCATTGTTCTTTTTAAATGTCACTGGTTTGATCAAACATTGAATCGTGGTACCAGGGTACATCCGCAGTATAATCTTGTAGAAATTAACCACAAAAGGAGCTATGCTAACTATGATCCATTTGTTCTAGCTCAACAAGCTATCCAAGTGTATTATGCATCATATCCAGGGAGTAAGAGGCCAAGATCTAATTGGTTGGCAGTTTGCAAAACCAAAGCTCGACATATAATAGATGCACCCGTGGTTGACAGAGCTTATCAGGAAGAAGTAGATGTTACTGACGAAGTCAGCATATCGTTATTTGTTGATCTTGGTATTCTGACGCATGAGAATGGTATGAGTGAAATGTTGGATGTTCATGATGAGGCTATAACAGCAAGGGAAAATTCTCCTATAAATGAAGAGGAAGAAGATGAATGGGAAACGAATAGCGATACCTCAGTAGATGATGATTAGTCTGTATCGGAGAATGATTCTAGTGAATATGCCTGATTTCAATTCATTTACAAATAATATAGTTAATGGTGAGGGAATCCTGAAATCTATTGCATCATTACTATCCCATGTCAAATTTTAATTTACAATTTATTTGTTACTTGAATCTACATGCCTTGAATCTTTTAATTTTTATTATTTTAAATTCCATCACATACAATTTTGTTTCACAATTTTGTCTAATTGTCGGGAATCTCATCTCCTTCTTTTTTTTGCAGGAATCTTTCGTTTAGACTTGTACAGCCCGGAGGATTTTTGTTATTCCTTATTATATTCTTTTGTGGTGTAAACAACAAGGTAGTTTATATATTGTATTGTTGCTTGTATTGACGAGACAATTCACAAGGACAGAGGCATTTATAATTTTTAGCTTGATTTTAACTATATCTAACATTTTAATTGGAACCCCGTGAGTGATGGGTGATCATTCCCCGTGAGTGATGGGTGATCATTCCTCTTGGGTAATGGGTGATTACCCATAGTTATCTTTTGAATTTTTCTATATTTAAAAGATCTGTCTTTGTTGTTTGTAACAGCGTTTTGGTTGTCAAATCTTGAGGTGGTCTTGTGCTTGGGAAATATCCAATTATAGGGGAGACTCTGTCAAATTTTTTTTAAAATTCAATTTACAAGTACAATGTTTATTTTGACATATCCATCATTATCATACATATTATTGTATTACTTTAAACTAGCGAATAGATATAACGTTTCAATGTTATTATTCTTTTATCATTTTTATTCACGGTTATTTACATCCTTCTTTTGGAGTAGGCTTCGTCTTTATTGGTTACTTATTTTTCTTTTTTCATCTCATTTAGCAATGTCTTCTAATGAAGGATCATTGAGGGAGGGGAGTCAGGAGGGTCAGGAGCCTTATACTCCATCCCCTACTCAGCTACAAAGGCTTTCAGTGCCTCGTTCATTACATGGCTCTATTGGAGATGAGGGAGTACCATCCCCGGCTTTTCAATCATCCGCTGCTTCAGCTTCGCATTCTGTTGGGTTGCAAGTTACGGACTCCCGACCTTGGATTGTTCCACGGGGAAACGGGTAAGTAACATATTCATACTTTGTAAGATATTGATTATTAGTTCAATTATTATTATTATTTTTTAGATTAACATAACTATGTTGTACATTGTCATTGCACCAAAAATAGGTTCGTCGCTCAGACAAATGTGTCCGAGAAATTTCAAATATAATACAGCAGTACTTCACTGGTTCGTATCCGACATACACGCACGTCCCGATAACCGTGCTAGACTTATGGTTTCAAGAATTTGGGGTAAGTAATTTTTGAGTATTTTTTATCGTTTGAGTACTATGTTATATGTTAATCAGAAATATTAATCATGATCATGCAGAAATATTTTCGGTGGAGGGAAGAGTATGCTTCGCTAATTCGATCAACTTGGGAAAAGAAGTGTCGGACGCGATTTTCGGACATAATGTCTAGGCTGAGGAAGAGGGATGATTGGGTATGTCCTCATTGGATAGAGGCATAGTATTGGAATGACATTTGCGAGTACTGGAGATCAGAGAAGTATCAGAAGCTCTCATCCACCAACAAAAAGAATCGTGGGAGTCGCTGCACCCATACTGGAGGGTCTATTTCGTTCACAGAACACGAGGACCGTTTGGTAATTCACCTTCACTTAATTAATTAGTAATCTAAATTGTTTTATTACAAATTTATGTAAGATTGTAATAATTACATTTTGTTAACATAAATGTAGCGGGCCAAGGAGGGGAGTTCTTTTAGCTACACAGACATGTTTGAGACATTACATGTCTTTCAGAGCGGGCCACAAAAGGGTCAGTTTGTCAGTGAGCGATCTCGCCAGACATTGGTACTATATAGATTAAATATGTTGAAATTCTTTATACTGCGTGGAATTTGTATTTTATTTTGATAATTACTATTGACAATTCTTTTTTTTTTTTTTTTGTAGGATGAGGTGCGAAATCTCATACAGAGCACTCATCAGTCCGAGTCTAGTGACTCTGTAAACTCTGTTATTCCTTGCGACGAAAAAGCCATGTTTGTAAAGGCACAAGGCGGCTTCAAAAGGGGACGAGTTTTTTGGTTAGGCTCAGAGGCGACACATGTTCGAACTAGACTGTCTCAAAGTGGACTGCATGCATCTTCCCCTACACCGGTTGATATTGGACATCTAGTAGAGCAAAGGGTTCAACAGGCTGAGCGGAGATTTAATCGACAAATAGACTTGTATCGGGACTTCATGAGGCAGCAGTAGTCTACATTTGGTGGTTGGATGGCAGCTATGTCGGACAAGATGGGTATTCCTGCACCATCTATGCCATCCATAAAGGATATAGAAGCGCGCATTGCGGCTGCTAATGCTAAAGATGAAGATCCAAATGCTGACGATGGATTTGATCCAGTTGATGAGCACCCGGGCCCACGTAGGGGCTCTCGTTCCCCTCCTCCACCCCCTTCTGCAGCTGCTCCTTCACTACTTACATAGACTTGTTGTATTTATTTTTATACTCTTTATACACTATTACTTATTTTTGTGAATTATTTTACTTTTTTAGATACTTATTATGTATTTTATATTATATTATATTTTAGTATTTTAATTATATTTATTTGGGCTTATTTTTAATATTTTATAGTATTTTTTTAGATTATGAACATAGTTTTGGCATTTATTTGTATAGTATTTCAGGGTTGATTTACAGAGAATTAATAATTTAAAATAAATATAATAAAAAAATTATTGCAAAATTCTTGCAAAACCGTCACAATTTGCGAGGGTTTTGCGAGGGTCACGGCAGGGTTTTGCGAGGGGAGAATTAACCCCCAAGTCATGACCCTCGCAAAACCGTCGCAATTTGCGAGGGTTTTGCGAGGGCCAACCTTGTGCCCTCGCAAAACCCTCGCAAATTGCGAGGGTTTTGCGAGGGGAGAATTAAACCCCCTAGCAATTTGCGACGGTTTTGCGAGGGTCACGACTTGAGGGTTAATTCTCCCCTCGCAAAATCCTCGCAATTTGCGACGGTTTTGCGAGGGTCATGACTTGGGGGTTAATTCTCCCATCGCAAAACCCTCGCAATTTGCGACGGTTTTGCGAAGGCTACGTCTTGGGGGTTAATTCTCCTCTCGCAAAATCGTCGCAAATTTGCGACGGTTTTGCGAGGGTCAATGTTTTTCGTCGCAAAATCGTCTTAAAATTTGTTCATTTGGTGAAGTTTGACAAAAAAAATTCGTCGCAAAATTCTCGCAAAACCGTCGTAAATAGCAACTATTTTTTTTGTCCCTCGCAAAACCGTCGCAATTTGCGATGGTTTCCCATGGCCGTCGCAAATTGCGACGTCATTTTTTGAGACGGCTAAAACCGTCACAAAAACAGTCAGCGACGGTTTTGCGAGGGTTTTTGGCCGTCGCAAATGACGATTTTTCCTGTTGTGCATATTACTTATTGGGATTCCAAGTGTAATGTTGTCGTTCTATATGAAACCAAATGTTGTTATTCCTACTCCTGAATGCCTTCTTGATTGCTTAAAGAGTTGGAATGTTGTGGTAACCTAGTGTAATGTTGTCATTCTAGATAAAACCAAATGTCAGACGGCGTGATAATATCACAGTTCCGGAAATGCGATTACGAGTCTGAAGTACTTATATTATCATCCTCATTGAATCAAAATAAATATTCTAAATTGATAATGAATATTAAATTTATCTTTATATAACATTCATACTTCTTATTCTAATCTTAAATCCCGATTGGAGTGTCACAAATATTAAGTATATAGAGAAGCACCAACATGTTCAGTGCTACCCGGCTGTGAAGTAGTTTGCTCGGACGTATTTGAGAAATCTTCTTATGGCAACAATTGGTACAGCATATGTCATCCACGAAAGGGTGATTCTAGTGGAGGAATCAAGGAAACTGCCCAGGTTGCAGACATCACTGGATAGGCTCCGACATGAGACTGCTATAGTGTTTGGTAACACAAGAAATACTGTGAACACTATTGCTAAAAATTTGGCCAATGAAGGCTAACGTGTGACTACTCTCCACAATGGGAAGTCACGGGACCAGAGAGAAATCAGCCTGAGAGGTCTTCGGACAGGGGAATATAATGTGTTCGGTGCCACTGATGTAGCCATAGGACACGAGAGATTGATGTGGCTTATGTGATTAACGATGAGTTGTCGGTTGGATGCATGGATATAGCGACTGCATTGGTCGCGCCGGGAAGACAGGTAAAGCCACAACATTATAGACTACCCAGAGATTTTACAAAATAATGTGAAATTAGTTTGTAACTATTTAAAGGTTGTTAAAATATTGTTAAAAGAGGTGAATATATGATGTATGTAATTTTTAGTGAATATATAAAACAATTATAACTATTCTCAAAAGATATTCTCGAGGTCTCAAACAAATGCTTATGCAAAGCAAATATTCCTGCTTGTTTGTGCCTAATAGACGACAATGTGCCTTCCCATGAGGTTTTCTTTACTCTCGAGAAAATAAGTTGTATTAGTAGGGCTTCGAAACTATGCAATTATACGTGTGGAGCTATTTGATGTAGGAATAGACTATGCGTGCATTGCTTATGTAATACTAACCAATATGTATAATTGGTCAATTGTGGGAATGCAACATATCTGCCTAATTGGCACATTTCAGTAAATGTATGATTTTTTTTAAGCTTTGAAGTAACGTTTTAGGCATTCGTGGCCACGCAAGTTGCCTATTTCACGGCCTAGGTAAAAAAAAAAAAAAAATCAACGTTCGAAAGGTAATCGCATATAAAATTTTTTTTTAGAACGACGTCATTTTAATGTTTATGTAATTATGTAAAATATTTATATAATCGTATAAAATATTTTTGTAATTGTGTGAATATATTTAAATGACTGTGCAAGTTTTATACCCCAACTTGCATGGCCCGAATCCACGTTTTAGATACTTTTTTTCTCCACCTTTTGACTAAGATGAAGTGAAGCAACTTTTCAGCATTTGCATTACTTTCTTTTCATTCTTGCAATATGTTCCATTGAAGCAGCAAGTCATTTACATATAATCCTTTTATTCTTTCCATGAATCATCAATAGTTACACTCAAATTTAGAGTTGTAAACGAATCGAACGTTCGTGAATAAAAACTCATTCAAACTCGTTCATGTTCAAATAAGACTCGATCGTTTAATATACGAACGAATTCGAACATCACGAAATGTTCGCAAACATATTATATATCTTTAAAAATTAATTATATTATATTAATTATTTTACTTATATTTTATAATATTAAATTTATTCTTAATAAATCTTATATTATAATTATAATTATAATATTAATAATATTATTATATTTATTTATTTAATATTATAATATTCAATTATTTTAATTAAAATTTTAATTATTATTTTTAAAATAAAAATATAAAATAAACGAACTCGAACAATTCAAACTCGAAAGTTAATCGAGTTTTTCGAATTCGAACCTAAACGAACTCGAACATTATCAAACAATAATCGAACAAATTCAAATAATGTTTGATTTAGCTCGAATATATGATACTCGATTTGTTCGTGTTCAAATACAACTCTATTCAAATCTAATCACATGTTTAATCAGGTAAACTCTTTTTCTTTAAGAAAAAAAATATAGAATTAAAAGATTATTTTACTTTTGACCGACTTCTTATCCCATAACGTTTCCAATAGTTAGCCCATTGAAACTCGAATTGTAATGTCATTTTTTTTTTCTCCCTCGCTCTTTTTCTCTTTCTTTTCTTCTTCTTTTACACCTAAAACTTTCTCTATTGACACTGGCTTGAATTTGATCTCCTTTGAAGAATTTTGTCCACTTGGACTTAGAAGTTATTATTATCATTTTTTACTAAATTTTTGTATTACACACAAGTATCGAGAGTTTTAGAATAAAAACAATAAATATGAGGTATAAAATGAAAGAAAATGACACACAACATATCTCTTTCATCAAGATTAGTAAATCTGCTATGGGAATCTTAGATTCCAAAATATAAGCTTATCACTTTTTCAAAATGAAGAATCATTTGGCAAAGTTGTTTGCTATCTGACTCAGATTAATGTCACTAAAACTTAAGACAAACTATTAATAGAATAATGAATCCTCTTTCCCCTGGCATGGGGAACAAAAGTAGGGATCAAACATTAAAAATTAAAGAGAATCCAATTTTAATATAATTAACATTGGATTAATGTCTTAATGATTAATTGGTTGTAATTATAGATCTGGATTAGTACACAGAAAATTGGATCCGTCCCTGGGTTTGCATTTTTTAATTAAGGTTTGGACTAGTCCATAATTTTCTTGGGCAGAATCCTAGGCTTGGACTAGATTACTATTTATGTATTTTGAGAGTACAACATTAGTCATATATATTCATTCCAACTTCTCTTAGATTATCAAATATGTAGCATAGCCCAATATTGCTCTACCTTTTTTTTTTGTTTTTTTGTAATCCAGTGCTTGACTGATTACTTTGTAATTAGAAGGTTTATAATTTAATTTGTTTAATTATCTCATCGTCAAAATATAAAATGAAAAACATACTCATATGATATTCAAGGGACAAAATTTTCCCTTGGCTTTCAAGACATTTTTTAAGGCTTCATTTGACTATGGACAAATAAAACCTCTTTATTGATATTCCTCTTACATTATTAAGATAATAGTATGTGATTTGTAATTGATGAGGTATAAAATTCAAGTTTTGAATACCCTCCTTTATTTAATCGTAAAATCATTATAAATTACACACTTAAAATAACTTAAAGGACACTTTTATCATTAGATTAATTACCTCCTCCTATCATAAAAAATACACAAATTTTCCTTATCCCTTTTCCACATTGATAAGAAATTTCTTGGTTTCTTGGAGGGATAGCATCATATCAAAACCCTAAATGATGAATTTCGAGATTTAGTTGAAAGTTGAAACAACATTTAATATTAGTACTAACTTAGTTGATAGAAGATAGCTTAGGTTCATCTTAAATTACCTTTAAAGTATATATATTCATAGCTATTACCTATGTTGCATTAGATGGCTTTCGTGGAACTATAAAGAAGAGGCATGTGGACCTATTTTTAGGCATGTAATTACACTTCTAGATATTAATTGTCCCATTTAATAAATATCAAAGATGATCAAATAGCTAAATTTAGGCTTTATGTACATATGAACCCTCTAGGTCTTAAGTTCGTGATTTATTAGTTTGTTGAATTATTGAAAAACTTACTCCTTAAATATTACTGATTTTGTAATTGCGCCTCTTATTTCTAGAATTAAGTGATCATAGCCCTACAAATTTTCAAAATTTTTAATTGTATACTTCCCTTCAAAATCTAACACTTAGCCCAATTTTTTAGGGTAGAAATAATCTCAATTATTGGCCTTTGTTGTGGAAGTTTTGGGCTTCTGAGAGTCCCTAGGCACATATCCCTTCAAGAACTTTAAACCCAGGATAAAAAGTCAAGAAGATTTAAGTCGAAACATTTATATGTGAAGAACACTCCAGCTTAAATATTTGTTGAACGATCTCTTTAGCCTTGGCTTAGGTAATTTATTTACTTATTATTTATTCTTGTCCTGTGTTTTGTAAATTAGTATGACTTTTACATCAAGAGAAAGAGAAAAATAACAAAAACCCGGCCTTTTTCATAATTGTTTCTACTAAACAAATTGGAAATAAAAGATGACTCGTAAAATACATATATGAGCCTCACTGCGGAGTGAGGACAACTAATAACCTTTCATAAAACCTAAAAACAATGTATTAGGAGAAGAGCCTTTCTTTATATTGTAATTTGAGTTGTACATCATGATGAGTCAGAAAGCTAAGTAAACACTAGTTATGGAAATATGTCTTCATCACTTTAAAATTTAGGGGTTTTGGTATTCCTATGAAGTTGAGATTTTTGTCCAATTTTGTTTGGCACATTAAGAGCAGTTCTTGGCTTAAAAAAACCACTGTCTAAGAGAGAAGAAATGAATTTACTCAATAAATGATGATCTTCTCTTAATATGCATTGTACTTTACCCCCAAGTCAATAATATAACAAAGAATAAATTTAGACTCTATTACTTAATAAACAGTATATTTGATAATATAAACAATTAAGATTCATTTGAATATAACATTTATTGATTCAAATTTTTATTTTAAAATTTTTATAATAAACAAATATCATAGACAATCAAAAAATAAATATAGTGTAAAAGTTGTGACCTCAATTAGAATCCAAGATTGACATAGCAAGGATGCTTCTCCAAGAATGTGGAGAAACAAAAGAAGCCAAACAAGCTAATGAAGAAACCCAAGGCTTTCTACATCAAAATAGTCCCTATCAAAGGAGGAATGCACCCAAGGTCAAAGGAAAAACAAAGAAGAATATGTGGCCATGGCTTGCCTAGAACAAATAACACATAATAACCCTAAAGAGATGCTTGTGCTTATCCCTCTTTTATCTTTGTATCATTGTTTTCAATTTCTAGATCAAAAAGAAAATTTCAATGTTCTTGAATGAGGCTTCCATTCAACCTTCAACTTTGGAATGTTCCCAACAATTCATCTCAATCTATTCCCATTGAAATGGTAATTTGATCTTTGGTCCACATCAATAGTTATTGCTATTTCTCATTTATGGTTCTTGGCATTCAGCTTCTAAGCTTCTTGGATCTTTGGCCCTACTCATGAATAAAGTTATGGTGCATTATCACTTCATCTGATGGTCTTCTTTGATATATTTTTCTTTTTGTGTGTGCCACATAATGAGAATTCACTTTAATAGTTTTTTTTTTTGGTAATTTTTTAATATGCATTAAAATTATTAGAATGAAATTATAAATTAAATTCAAAACCTATCATATGATAAGAAATGTTCCTAATTAATTAAATTATAACTTTTTAATTTTTCCCCCTTTCTCTTTCAATTTATTGCTTTCGAGATTGGAATTTCTCATTTGGAAGTCATGTTCACTAAGGCATGGTGCATTTTGGCCAATCAATTCTATGTTGGTCCCTCTAGAGAATAAGATTTTGGAAATTTTTCTTGAATTCATTGAGAGTGATAGTTTGGTTAAAATTTTATATAAATTTAGTATTAATTAATTATATATTTAGTTTTATACTTTTCAAAGAAGAAGTTTGAAAAGTATAACCAGATCATATGATTTGGTGTGACATTTGTAGAGAAGAAATAATTTACCAGTGGATAGACTTTAAAGGACTAACCAAGATTCTTTCTTGCTTTCTAATTCTTGGCTTTGTGAATCAGGATTCTTGTAGGCAGATTCTTTGGGAATAAAAGTCTTTATGAATTTTACAGTAGATTGTTTCAAAGCTTTGTCTTAAAAAAAAAAGAAAAAAAAAATCTACATTTTTCTAGTTGTGAAAATTTACATCTCAAAAACTCTAAAAAATTGTATTATTTGTTGCAACAATGCAATAATTCATTTGGTTAAAAACATTGTCTTACCGTGTGATAAATTTTGAGTATGATTAACATTCATAATTTTGTCATATATTAATCCCAAAAAAGAAATCTAAATTTCTATTTAAATTATATAAATACCCTCTAATCAGATCATGTATTTTTTTTTCAAATATATCAAAAAAATAATTAGCTCAGGATCTTTGTTGAAATCCCATCTTATAGTGATTTTTTTTTTTTTTTGCTAAGTAATATCATAATTCATAATATAAATTGAAAGAACAAATTATATAAAAAAAATATTAAGTCTGTAATAATAGAAAAAATACCACATTCCATTAGATACACTAAGATAAATAAAAAGTAAAATAAACATATAACTATCTTCTTTTTTTACTTTTTTATCTTTATTTTCAAATAACAGTAATATGAGATAGACTAAACTTATTCGATTCTTTAAATAGTAATTTAAAAGATTATAAATATATCAATAATTTTAAAAATTATTATTATAATGAATTCTTTTTTATCATTATATTCATAATAAAATTAATAATTTAATAATTAAATATTTTTCCCCAAAGCATAGAAAAAAATATAAAAAAGGAATAAAATCTTTTAAAAAAAAAGCAAAATGGTCTGGGTGGACAAACCATGTGCTACATCCCATTACTATGGGCGCCGCCATCACAATAAATAATTTACACGTCACCACTCTATCTCTACTGTATTTTTCTTTTAAATTATCGCTAATTTATTCTAATAATCATAATTCATTGAAGTTTGATAAGCCTTGATTTCGACATCATGTGTGGGCCCTTTGGGCAAGACAGACCTCTGCATTTATATCAAAGTTTACCATAATCAAACGACAATGAATAGAGTACAGAAAATCTATCTTGTCCGCGCGGGACCTGAGGCGACTAATAAAGACTAGTACTCAATAAAAAATGCGATCTAAATTCAAATTTCACTGTAAATATTATTGAAGAATTTGACATAGCAACCCTTCATGTCCGTGGGAACTAGTCGGACTGAAGGTTTAAAACTCCACGCTAATAAAAAAAAAAAAATGGAAGGTAAGGAAAATCTATGTCTCTCTAAGGAGTTTGAATTTTTTTTTTTTTTTTTTGGGTGGTTGGGAGAGCGGGGCGTAATTTTTGAGAGGGGGGTGGGGGGTGGGGAGGAATGAAAAGGTGATAAAAGAAAACAAACATTGGAAAAGTTACCTAGTTGTATTTTCTTACATTAATAGGTATATATATATAATTTTTGAAGAAAAGATTTAGATTATAAATAACGAATTATAATTTTACGATTAACTGTTAAAAATAACTTTCCTATGATTCACTATAATAATTTATTTTCACTATAAATGTTCAAGCTTTCTAAATGCTAGCTTATAACATAATTTTTATATGCTTTGTTTGTATGCATATATATGTTATATATAATAATATATACAATAACTCATAATATGCATACAAACAAAGCATATAAAAGTGGCAAGTTCACAAATGTATAATTTATCTTCAATAATAATGTAAACTCTATTCTACTCTCTACTTACAATTCTTAATCATTTCACATGACAACCTTAAGTTTATTTCTTTTTTTTTTTTCATTTTTTCCTCTTCTCTCTCTTTCTTCTTTCTCATCTTCTTTTCCTTCCTTTCCACTGCCAATGGCGGATCTAGGATCACGTAAGTTACGTACGACAATTTGTACGAAAATTTCCCGATCTAAATAAAAATATATAAAAATTTTATGTGCAAAAAATGAATCGTGTTTAAAATTTTTTTTTAATAGAACGATATCGTTTTAATATTCATATAATTATATAAAATATTTATATAATTATATAAAGTATTTATAAAATTATATAAATTTATTTAAATTAATAAAAAATTTTCGTTGGTCAGTCCCATTGGCATAGTCTTCCCAACCCTACCTGCAAATCACCTTAAAAAATGAGAGTGGCCGTCATTTCTTCCTAGCTGTGGAGTTGGTAGGCGAAGATGACGTGGTGCAAGGATGGCGGAAATATGAGATTGGTTGTAACATCCATAAAGGCAATGGGGAATAGAGCATCATTGTTGACAGTCGAGGAATAAAGGGAGAAGAAGACCTTTTTCCCTTTTTTTTTTTTTTGGTTTTAACTTTTGGCATTTGATTTTTATTTTTTTGTTTTTGGAAGTTTTCAATTTTCTTTTCACTCATTTTATAATTTTTTTTAATCTTTTGGCATTTAATTTTTTCCCCCAAATTTTGTTTTGAATAAAGTCTTAAATTGTGAAGAATAAATTGGAAAAAACACTTCAAAATCTAGGCAAAGTACAAATTTCAGTCTGTGGCCCTCAATTGACGTGTCAGAAAGTATAGGCCCTCAATTGATAATTACCTTAAACTGCAAATCCTTCTTTAGATAGTATTTTATCACCAGAATTTATATTATTCATATTTTACGTAATTATTTTAAATTATAAATCTCTTTTTGGGTTAGGTTTTATCACGAGTGCTTTCACTATTTTTATCCTGAAACTTTCTAAAAAATATAAATCACAGAATATGTAAAGCAGAATTAAGAATCGAATTCGTAATATTATTCTGAATTCGGTAGAATATATAAATTCTAATGTACAATACACAATTAGAAATAGAACTCGTGATCTTACCGAAGTATAACTATCTACATACTCGCCCCTAGCACTGTGCCATATACCAAGCTTTACATTTTCGGTCCTCACAAGCTTAATCAAGTTGATTCGGCGAAAACAGATTTTAGACAAGAATCACAGATCGATTCCTATTAAGATTAATTTTTTATGAAATGAATCTTTTACTGTTAAATTGATTCGATGACCGTAATTTATTTCTTTACGTCTCAGAATGGAGTGCGTGAACCCTGTGAACTAACTAAAGACTTTGCCTTTTGGGGACAAGCTTTACATTTTCTAAAAATGAAAGAATCATTCGGCCAAGTTGTTTGATCTGACTCAGATTCGCACCAAAACCGAAGGCAAACTATTATAGAACAATTGACGTCTATGCATCCCCACCCGCTCCCCACTCGCTCCCCACCCGCAATTTTCCCCTGACACGGGAATCAAATGTACACCTCAAACTTGAACAATTATAAAGAATCCAATTGAGTACATAATTAATATTAGATTAACAATGTTTTAATTATTACCTAGTTGTAACGTTAGATTTGGATTGGTACACAGAAAAACTTGGGTCCATCCACAGATTTGGACTAGTCCACAACTTTCCTGGCCAGAAAACAATTAGAGAGTTGTCTTAGTTTTATTCTTTTGTTTCATTCCCTACGTCAACATTAGACTACATTCTATGCATCGTCGATGCAAATTAGCCAATTCATGTCCAACTTCTCTTATGCTTGTTTTGGTTCGCAAAGGGGAGAGAGAGGAAAGAGAAGGAGGAATGATACATTTTATTTTTATTAGGATAAGTTAATATATTTATTCTTATTTTATTTGGTTAGAGTGAAATAGGAAGGGAATGAGAGGGAAAAAGAAAGAGAATAATTAATTTAGTTTACTATTTTATTTTTCATTATCTATTTTATTAAAATTTTTAATGTTAAAAATGCGATCAATGTTGTTATTATTACTCTCATTTTATTTTCTCTCTTCCAACCCTTCCAAATTGGGAGGGAAGGAAATACTGATGTGGAGAGAGGAGTGGTACCCCTTCTGATTTACTTCTCCTCCACATTTACATCCAATCAAATGAGGTAAATGAGACATTTACCTCTACATTTACTTCCTCTACTTATTTACTTCCACAAAACAGTCCAACCAAATCAAGTCTTAGATTCCTAAATATAACAAATATTGTTTTATATATTTTTTTACGGTCGGGTGTTTGGCTGTTCAATTTGTGGTTTAAAAGATTAAAATTTTAATTTAAAAATTCTATATTTGTTGAGATATTAGTATTTTATAAGATTTTATTTTGACTATAAAATATATCGAAATGTTTATTTATATTCTTCTAATACTAATAAACAAGTAGTATTTGACTCATAATTAAAGTGATATTAAATATAATTATTAAATTCTCGCTTTTTGTATCCGTTGTTAAAATATAGTCTTGATCATTTAATTATAAAATCATTTTAAGCGATTTATATAAAATAAGTTAAATGACATTTTTATTATTAGAATACCTTGTATCATAAAAGCCACACAATTTTTTGTTGTTCCTTTTTGAATAGGTCATCATATGGAGAAGAAATTTCTTCAAGGGATACTATCAAAACCTTAAATGATGAATTTTGAGATGCGGTAAAGTTTGAAACAACCTACAATATTAGTACCACTAATTTAGTTGGCAGAAGATGGCTTAGTTTTATCCTTTTGGCATTGTTTTTTGGACTGGATCAGACCAGTCGGACTGACCGATTGGATCATGAATCAGTCCCCAAACCAGTCCGGTCCATCTATTTGAGTCAAATATTTCAAAAATTGGCATATGTTGCTCAAACCGATTTGGACCGATCGGTCCAACCAATTGAACCAGTCCCTATTTTTTTCCCTCCTAATTAAGATAATATATTCATAAGAAAAAAAATAAACTACACAAATGAAATAAATAATTTATATTAATGGAGAAATATCATATTTTCTTCTAATTTCGTTATTTATGAACTTAAATTACACTACATTATTGATCAATTTTATTCTTAAAAATATTATATTTTTAATTTTTAAATAATAATATTATCGGCTCAATTACGGTTCAATTGTGATTAGACCATTAAATCGTGAACCAATAAATTTTTCGATTGGATATCCGATTCGATTTTGAAAATAATACTTTTGGGGAGGGGGGAGGAAAAACAACTCAGTTTTATCTTAAAGCTAATAAGTTGTCTCGTGCGAGATACAATATTAAATATCGGTACTATTCTTAATAAATTATTTTTTTACTAATAATACATTTAAAATAATGAATTTATGTAATATTTTACGTTAATAATATATTTAAAAATATTTAAAAATAAATTTATAGAATGATCGAGATTTGTTTAAGAATAATTGTAAATGAATTTATATAATAGATTATTTTAATTAATTAAATAAGTGGTTAAATAATTTTTGCACATCTTTTTACAATATCAAATAAACATTATATAGATTTGAATTGTTTTCTTCACGGTACTAGCAATCATGAGGATGTTAATAATTCTCATTGTGCCTCTTCAATTCAAATCCTATTTTTTGTCGAACTTCTTCAATATCCACATTTATTATTTATTATTTTGTGTTTAATAATGAAAGAAGTAGTTTGGAGATTGATGACATTTACAGAAAAACACTTGAAATGTATAAAAGAGATAATTGCAAATTTTGAGTGTTAAATTTCTAATTTTATAATGGCAAATATTAGTGTTTAGGATTTGATTTTGTTTAGATATGTACTCAAGGTGGCAATCAATTTTTTTTTTTTTTGGATGACTCATGTTGTGGTGCATTTGGTTGTTTGTTAATAATTGTAATTAACACTTGTCAAGCAAGCATGGGAAAAGATACAAATCCCCCTGATTACCAATAATCAATTTTTTTCAATATCCATAGTTTTCTTTATTGTTTTTTATTTTATAATAAAAGAAATAGTTCGGAGATTGATGACACTTATAGAAACATTTGAAATGTATAAAAGAAGTATCTATAAATTTTGATTGTTAAATTTATAAGTTTACAGCGACGAATACTATTGGTGAAGATTTAGTTTTGTTTACATATGTGCTATAGGTGGTAATTAAATTTTTTATATTTTTTAGATGACTTATGTTGTTATGCATTTAGTTGCTTGTTTGATTAACAGGGTGTTGTTACTAAGAATTGTAATTAACACTTGTCAAGTAGTTCGCGTAGGAAAAAATACAAATGTTTTTTACTATAAAAAATGAACCACAACTTTTTTTCTTACCAAATTTGTCATTTTTTAATGGTCAAAATTGAAATTGATAGGTTGATTTAAGATTGACACACCGAAATGTGGTCAGATCGGAAAGATTTAGTGTATCAAAATAAAAAAGATAGAAGACCTATACAATTAAAAAAAATAATAGAAAATAACCACGCCTAAATAAAAAATTTCGAAGACTAAACTTACCAATTTGTCATGTTTTTTAAAGTATATTCCCTGCTATTATCTGTGTTGCATTAGATGACATTCAAGGAACGGTAAAGGATGCATGTGGACCCATTTTGTAGACTTCTAGATATTAATTGGCCAATTTGATAAGTATAAAAGATTATCAAATTGCCAAAACCTGCCTTCTTCAAACCATTAGTTGCCATCCCACTAATGTTTTTTTTTTTTTAAATATTAACTAATAAGTATTAAACTCGTAATTTATTAATTTATTTATAAAAAACTTATCAGTTGAACTTTAAAGCACATTATTGAAATTACGATATTATCCATTAAGTAAATTTTATAACTATTTTATCAACCAATTTTATGAGGCCAATTCAAGAGGATATGAGTGGCAACCATCCCAAAATTTTTGTAAATTCATTGCTATAATTAAAATTTTTAAAATAATTTTAAAAAATACAAGTAAATAATATTTTACCTTTTTTTCTAAAATCATAATATATCCTTAAACAATATACTTTTCTATAAATACGATTCATATTTTAAATTCTTAATTTCGTTCCCAATTCATATCATCAATCCATCACATGCTATGATGTATTTGCATGGAACTCCTATAGATATTTCGATAATTGATTCCCGAATCCAATTGAATCTAAGATGAATGCTTAGTTTACGTTATGGAAGAAAGATACGTATATGTGATATTAGATATTGACTGATTCTATATGAATTAAAGATATATTTTATTTGTTTTACTCTTATGAATTTAGACAGGGATTCCAATATCAATAAAAGCCTTTCCCTTTCAGTCTCTTTGTGACTGTGATTTGAATGAATAAACAGATAAAATCGGATAAAAGAATTCAAATAACAGTTCGACACAAAAAAATAGAAGATGGACTTTTATTGTTATCCTCTCTGATTTTCACCACATTGACCATGTGAATAGCAAAGGGAAATTGGCTTAAAATTTGAAACAAAATTCCTAGAATCCTTTTTTGCTTATGCCGTTTCCCTATAAAGAATTTAGTCACAATCAAAATTGGTCCCAAGAAGAGGTTGAAATATCAAGTGGCACCTTTTGACTAAGCAGGCTTATCCTATCCTATTCCATCAGCCATTTGGGATCCAATTATACTAAAGTCAATTTTTTTACCAATTTGATCCCTTGGAGGATGAGAAAATGTTGCGTGTCAAAACTAGCAAAAACATTTTTTTTAATTTTTTTTAATATAAAAAAGGAGACATCGAAACTAGAGGGGCAGTCGTAACACACGCCTCTCAGAATTAAAAAAAAAATCATATTTTTATTAATAAAATTTATTTTTTTAGAAAACTTCTTTAAATAATTATTTTTTGTTTTTAACATTTTATAAAATTATATTTTAATATATTTTTTTATATAATTTTTATTCGAACTATGAGTTTTTCATTCCGTCTTTGAAGACAAATTCAACAATTCTAAAACTTATAGATTCATAAGATGTTGGTTAACCAACTAACAATTACATTCTTACCTTTTAGGAGAAGAAGAGTAGTGTGATTGATGAATACTTAACTCATGATTTGAAACATTATACTTCTAATATTAGAGTATTACTATATTTTTTATATTTAAATTGTATTCTTTTGTGAATAATTTATTTAAATTAAAAATTAAAAATTACATACGATGAATACGGGATTAAAGAGATAAAATATAATAATTTTGAGGAAATAAAAATTATTTATATTAAAATTTTACTTAATTGAATTGAAACTTTGGTTTAGATGAGGTGGCAATCTAAGTACACCACGTTTTATAAATAAATATATATATATATATATATATATATATATATATATATATGTGTGTATGTATGTGTTCAATTACAGACAACATATCAATCTCAAAAGATAAAACCACTGAAACTTTGTGTACCACATTTTTTAGACTCTTCCGTCCACCCTATTTAATTTCGGATCTGAATACTAATTAATGGAATATTTGAGCATCCCATTATACATTATTAGATTGAGACCTTAAATAGTAAATTAAATTGTTTGTAAATATTTCTCGTAAAAATATTAATTTATTCGAGTATTTTATTTTTTTAAAAAAATTAAATATATTTATGTAAATTATTATAAAAATAAATGATCGGTGAATTTTAATAAATTTTATTTAACTCTCATGGTCATGGACCTCATTTTATTCCTTTGTTTGTAGAAAACACCTATAATGGGAAGCTTTCTAACCACTCTTTTATGTTTCACTTTTTTTGTATATTTGGATAGTAATTGAATTAAAATAAATTTATTAAAAATAATAAAAAATTATTAAATATGTGGTGTGAAGGTAGGCTCAGTAAGATCAAAGAGGGAAGATATGATTTGCTGTGAATATATGATAATTTTCAAAAAAATAAAATTATTTAAATTAAAATAATTTTAGATTAGGATGAAAATAAGTTTTCATTTACACTCGTAAGTTAAGGATTCTAATTTAATCAACAATGGAAGTAGGGCACGGGGAAGGTGTCATCTAAATTTTTTATTTTAGAAAAATTAAAGATTTTAAAAAGAGTTTTTTATTTTGTTTTTTAACTTCTTCCTTAAAATTTTTTAAAAATTATAATATTATTTTTAATATATCATTTTATATCGAATACTTAATGTATATTTTGATAGTAATTATATTAATATGAATTTATTTAAATATAATATAAAATTATTAAATACGTAAAATTTAAATAAAATAAAAAATAATGTGTTATAAATTTATAATATTTTTTTAAAAGGAAAATATTTAAAGAATTATTTTTAATTCAAATAAATTTAAATTGAGATAAAATTTGCTTACGGTGCTAATAATTCTTTCCTTCTTCTTTAACCTGACAACGAAAAGGTACATTGACGTGGCACAATCGGAAGGGCCAGATCACTAGTAATGTTGACGTGGCACAATCAGGGTGCCTGAGCAGCAATCATGATCTTTGCAGTATGGCCACACACGATGATTCCCCCTCCCTCACTCGCGCCTAGATTTCATCATTACTCTCTCCTTCCTAGATCATGTACCTCCAAAAAAATACAAGTGGCCAAACCTGCGGGCCCCACTACTAGGCCCCACTAATCCTATCCCGTCTTGCACACGGGAATCATCGCCCATCTCTGGGCCCCATTTCACATGCTTCTTTTCTACCATTGGATATTTTTAAGCATATTTAAAAAAAACAAAAATCAAATGGGAAATTTTGTGGTACTAAAATTACCAAATTGCCCTTCCTTCATCTTCTATATATGTCTGCCTTCCGTCTTAGTTTCCATCTTCCATGTCTAGGCCTCCACCTTGTTAGAGAGAGAGAGAGAGAGAGAGAGTGCATTCTTGTTTCTGTGTGTGTATGTGTATATATATAGGTTTGTAGTGGTAGAGTGAGAAAGTTTGTAGATATAGAGTGAGAAAGCTTGTGTTGTGAGGTAGGTGAGAGAAAGATGTTGGGAGTTTTTAGCAGTGCGATAGTGTCACCGCCGGATGAGCTGGTGGCTGCAGGTAGCAGGACACCTTCGCCGAAGATCACAGCGGCGGCGCTGGTGAATCGGTTTCTGGAAACCAATTCCTCGGCGTTGTCGGTGCAGATCGGTGATCACGTCCGGCTGGCTTTCACTCACCACAACGAGTCGGTTTTACAACCCAGGTAAATTCAATCGAAGAAATTAATGCAAAGTTATTGTTCAACTAACCCAAAAAACACAAAAAGAAAATAACCGAAAAATAGGAATAATTGAATAAATCACCTAGCTCATAACTAGCCATTAATAAGTGAAAGTAAAGAAAACTGAGGATGAATCGCAGATGAATTACTTCATGGATTTGCAACTGCATGGCCATGCAAAGAACACTATGAAAATCGGGGATGAACAGATAATCCTGTTTTCGCGGATGACATAATTTATTTATTAACAAATTAACAGTAAATAAAAATTTGGTTGGAAACTTGAAGTGGCTTTTATTGGATACAATTTTGTTCTTGGTTGAAAATCCTCACTTCTTACTGAACATAAGAATTGGATATTTATCTGCTTTGCTTTTTCTGGGTTTTTGAATCTTTTCCTGATAGTTTTTTACTAGGATCAGTATCTCCAATTCTCCTCTTTGAAAACTTTAATTTGTTAGCTACTGTTTTCTCTTGTTTATGGGTATCTTGTCCCTTTTCCAGTATTTTATTGTCTAATCTTTTATTATTCAATTTGTTTATTAATCATAAATTGAATTTAGAATTTTATCCCTTCTGTTATTTAGTGAGTACTTTTTATGCCGTATGTTCATCTCTTATCCCTCTACTGGCTAATAATATAAAATTATACACCTCGCCACTTGCTTTTTCCGATCTCCTCCACCAAGAGAATCTACCTTGGCCAAATTTCAGGGATATTTAGGAAATCAAACAAAGGTACTTAGAGGTGGGAATTTAAGGGTCATGATTTCACAATCATGTCAAGGTTTTAGCGATCTCGCGGTTCAAGATGCGGGTATCCAAAGGCCCAAGTTTTCCTTGCATGCTTGCCACGCTATTGGATTCCATTGCTCGATCCTTGTGGAATCGAGAACATCTTTGATTGACACTACCATGTTGAGCTAGATTCAGACACGTCGCAACTTGTGATAAAACTTACTAGTAGTATTACCAGAATGAAAATCCATGTATTTATTCAGCGCACACAGTAGTACCATTAACGGTTTAGCTGCAGGCCATGTGATGTGATGCTAGCATCGTCTTTAAGGCTTTGTCTTTCCAAGACTTAAGCTTCGTTGATGACGAGAGCATGCATTATATGGACGGTTGGATTTCATCTGATTTAAGCATTATATCTATAGTGGGTCCATCTTCTCCGGTGTCCTGTTGTCGTATGTAGACCAGGGCCTTCCAGTGACGTAATTTTTGAAGTACTAGAGGAATCTTTTTGGCATTACCCAAAGTAAAAAGCCATTGAAAGAAAACTTGTGCTGTGTATTGGCAAAGTGAAACAAAGAATTGGAAAAGGAAAAGGAGGAATATTGATTATGAATATAGGATTATATGTTGCTTTATGTGATTGATTGTTGTTTGTAGAATGACGTCAAGTGGCAAAGTGGTAAGTTCATTGGATCTTGATAACATTTCAACATGGGGGCAAGTCTTATTTTGTGACTAGTGACTGATGCTCTTCCAGCGAATTTGGATGAGTGATCATGATTACAAGTTTTCTTATTTTGTGAAGCTTTAGAATGGTATTTAACTCAGCTACCTACCGACTTTTGCAACTTGTTTGACGGTAGCACTCTACTTTTTTGATGCTGCAAGAATGACTAAAAGTCAGAATCTGCATGTATAAAATGATGACTGTTTAACTTGCAGGTGAATTAGGTTATTTATAGGAGGAATTCGTGTCTTAAGAAATTTCTTTCCAGTCGTTTTTTTAAGTTCCATACAAAGTTGGTTACTTAAAAAGCCATTTAAGTTTTTAGTTGGATCTGATAGCATGAAATATTTCAGCTGACTGAAATTGACATCTGAAAACTGCAGATCATTTGCAGCTAAGGATGATATATTTTGCTTGTTTGAGGGAGCACTCGACAACTTGGGAAGTCTGAAGCAGCAGTATGGCCTTGCAAAATCCGCAAATGAGGTAGTTTTAGTGATCGAAGCATACAAGGCATTGCGTGACAGAGCCCCTTACCCTCCAAACCATATGGTTGGGCATCTAGAGGGGAATTTCGCATTTGTAGTCTTCGACAAAGTTACCTCCACTTTGTTTGTGGCTACCGTGAGTAAACCCACCTACACATTCCTTAATTGGAGCTTCTTAACCTTTAGGCGAGCTTTAAGAAACAATGTTGTTGGTGATGTTGCGACAGGATCAATTTGCTAAGGTTCCTTTATATTGGGGAATCACTGCTGATGGATGGGTGGCATTTGCTGACGACGCTAACTTGCTTAAAGGTGCTTGTGGCAAGTCACTTGCATCTTTCCCTCAAGGTAAATTTGATTAATTAAATATCCTTGTGCTTTCTGTCAACTGATCACTAATATATTACCATAATTAATATATAATTTTTTGGGGGCCTCAACTTTGTATTTGCAGTACAATCTCCCCTTTGCCTTGAAGTATTTTTCATATTGATCTGATAATTTGGCTGGTACTTGATTCTTTAGGATGTTTCTACTCCACTGCTGTTGGTGAACTGAGAAGTTATGAGAATCCAAAGAACAAGATCACAGCCGTTCCTGCTAAAGAGGAAGAGATCTGGGGAGCAAAATTTATGGTAAGATCAGGCTTATAAGCCTTTGCATATATACAAATGATGGGTCTATGTCGTGGAATCTAGATTTATTGGGATTTATTACTCCAAAAATTATTCATCATGCAGATTCTCTAGATTGCATCACGGCCACAAGTTCCATGTAATCACACTATGATTTCAACCTGTATATATGTGCTCCACCTTCTGGTCTAAATCATAGAAACTTTATGTCACTTTCTTCTGACTAGGATCAAGTCGACTAACAATGACAGTTATTACAAAAGAAGAATATAGTGGAGGATTATTTACTTGAAATGGACTCAAGAGTAAAATATGGCTAACATTATCAGCTGATGTGAAGTTTATGGCATATCTTGTTCACCAAAGTTTGAAAACCTTTTGCTAAGGGCATCATATTTCTGAATAATGCATCCACACCTAACCTTAGCCTTCTTGATGTTGAAATCTTGCTTCCTCCAGGATAAGTAACGTGTTGGCCTAAGCTTTTTTAGGGTAGAGATTGAGGATCTGTTGAATAAAGAATTCAGAAACAAGTTTTTTATCCTATGCTTTGGACTCAAATACCATAATCACGCTTTGTTCCTTCGTCTCTGGAATATGATCTTAATTAACACTCTATACTATTTGACTAAGACAAAGTATGATGCTAACTACCCCACTTAGGAAGGTTGGCCCCATGCCGGCCGGATAAAATTAGCAATCTATGCAACCTATATTATTTGCAGAAAGCAATTCATGATCACTAGCCAGTTCCCTTATTAACCGTAGCTGATTTGTAATGTCTGTTTCTGTGTGATTATGAAATTACAGGTTGAAGGGCCCGCAGTTCTTGCAGCCACAAAATAGAAGATTGTCTCTCTCTCTCTCCTTGGTTGCTTCAAAACCATGAACAAAGAGTGGGTGATGTGGTCCTGTGGGAGAACCAAAAGCTAGGATATATGATGAGAACCATGTAAAGGAGTCCGTGAATGTCTTTGTAGTTGTACTGTAGTTGTTGGTGGATTGAGAGCTTGTTGCCAATCTGTAGTTTGTTTGCTTTCTCAAGTAGTGCTTCAACCAGTGTACAGTAACCTTTTCTATGAAAATAAACTTACTGGTTACTTTCAGCATTTGGCTGGACATAAACAGTCCCAAATAACATATTTCATGGTTTTTTACGTATTTTTTTTTCTTATTATTATTTTTTTTGGAGATATTAGAGGAATGGGATATGTGAAATGGCTTAAAATCTTTTGTTAAATAACATGTGTGTCTAATTAACTATAGTACCATTTTGCATGGTTATGTAAAACAAGTCGGGGTTTTTTTTTTCTTTTGCCCCCCTCCCCCACCAAAAAGAAAAAAAAGGTTGTTTTGGAGCTCTTTGTGTATGGAGCATCTCTTCCTTTATTTCGTTTTGTCTGTTTCTTTTAACTCTCTCGCGGGCCAAAGGAAGTGCACGAGCCAATGACAACGTTTGCTATATAGATCTATTCACAAAAGCAAACTCTGGAGACCCAAAACGTTAGCACAAAGCCCGTCGCTCCCATCCTCTCAAATAAAGCTGAGTTAGCCCAAAATTAAAATCAACTCTTATTACACGAGTTTTTAGGTGAGGCACCGATGGCTTTGTTTGTCCTGATAAATTAAAATAATATTTATTATTTAATTTTTATTATAATTAATATAAAATAAAAATAAATTATAATTCTTCTTTCCCCCTTCCCTCTCCTTCCCCTCTTCTTATTATAGTTAAATAGGACAGTTACTTATCTATTTCGAGAGACTAATTCATATTCATTCGCCACCAATGTTAGCCTTCCCTGTACTTTTAACAATTTTCTTTTCAAAATTTAGACAACAATAAACAATCACACAGTAACTAAACAACAATATTCTCTCCGTTTTAAATTCGAATGTTTAATACTTGTGTTAATTTTATCTTCCTCACCCTCCAATCTTTCTCCTTCCAAAGTTTAAACATGAACAAAAACATTACCATTTCAAAATACCGAAATAAATATTCTTTCCATTTCAATTTGAACGTCCACGATTCATGCTAACCTAACAATATCCTTATATCCCCTCCCTTGAACCCTTTTCTTTCCAAAGAATAACCCAAAAAAAAAAAAAGACAATTTGATATCAACTAAATAAATATATCATCCATTCTAAATTGAATATCCAAACTCTCGTGTTAAGCCAATAATATCATCATCTATCACACCTCCAGGGTCGGACACACACAGTGCCGGCGCCTTTACTAATTATAGCATATAAATATGAGTTATAAGATACTGTATTTGTATTCTTGGCTCCTCTTAATTTTTTTGAAATTTTTATTAATTATAATATATTAAATTATGAATTACAAAATATTTGTATATATTTTATACTATTAAATTATTTTAAAATTCATTAGTCATGGTCTCTTTTTTTATATTTACTAAATTTTACACTTTTAGTATCTATTAATCTACCAAAATATGTATTTGAATTTTTTTTTGTTTTATTCAACCATTTTCTCTCAACTCCTTTTCATCAATAGACAACAAATAAGTTTTCTATGTTTACTCCAAATTTCGACCTTCTTAATTTTTTTGTTCTGCGTTCGCCCTTACCTACTTCCAATTCTCCCATCCTTTCCTTTTACTAGAGGATACCTCCGACCCTTTTATTTGCAAAAAAATACTTACGTAACTAGATTTTCTAATATTTTTCTAAAATATATAATATATTTTTAATACAATAATGTATGAAATTGACTCTATAAATTTTTTTGTTTATTTGTACCCTATAAAGAATAATGAAGAATAGAATAATTATTACTCCATTCGTCTTTATTTATCTATCACAATTAATTACTTTATATAATTTAAGAAAAATTAGTTAATCTCTTAAATTTATATAATTTTGTTTATATATTTTAAAAGTATCTTTATATTTAATATTCTCTACAACTATTTTCTTATTTTATTTATTCAACTTTCTCTCTAAAATAATCTCTAAATTTTTTTAATATGATAAATAAAAAAAAATATCAAAATTTTTTAATTGTGATGAATAAATTAAGACGAGAGAATACTACGGAACAAATAATTCTTTGAATAAACAAGTGGACTAATAGAGGAGTGGAAAATGGCGGTCATTGTTTATAGTGGATGGAAGATTGGGAGTTTGACGAACCTCCTCCTGCTTTCTTAGTGTTGCCCTCTCAGGCTATCACCCAAGCCCACGTATGGAGCCTTAAATATTATACTAAGACATATTCTACTGAGTACTGACTCTGACTCTCTCTCTCTCTACATGTATATATTATATGTAGTGTGCTATGTTACATAGAATTTGTACAATTTGCGACAACATAACATGCACTAGGGAGTTTGGATTCAATCAGCTTTGCCTTTCTCTCTCTCCTTCTGTGCCTATTGTTGAACCCTTAACCCCTTTTCATCAGACACCAAATCCCAGGTTTGATATACTGTGTTTCTGTGTACGTGAACCAGAAGATGTAATTTTTTTTCTCTTCTATACAGGACTATGTGGCCCGTTTGTGTGTTCTTTTGTGTTTTTTGTTGATTCTTTTGTTAATTTAATTTGATTTGCATTTCTGGGTTGTTTTGTTTTGGTGTTTTAGAGCAGTTGATCGCTTTGCAGAATTGAGGGTTCAAAGTAAAGATCACCTCGAAGGTATCAATTTAGTCTATCGAGTGTACTTTTACTGTAATCTGTTCTGGTCTCTTGAAAGTTTGGTAAAGATTGATTTTTTCTCGACTTTTCTGATCATTTGGGTTTTTTTTGGGAATTTAATACCTTCTTCTTGTTCATATATGTCCTTTTGTTCTGTGTATGTATATGTTTATGCAGATATGACGTCTTTCTTGCTTTCTTTCCTCTTTTCTTCTCCTTTTGTGCTGATACTTGGTAATCAATCTGGTTGATTTATGTAGCAGTGTAGAGTAACTTCGGAGGAATAGAAGTAATAGAAATTTTGCTTAACTGCAAAGTGTGTGCGTGTTGACTGGGTCTTTGAATTTGTGTTGGTAAAAACATATGGACGTTTCTTCAAACGGAACATCAACATATTATTCGGTGCTTTATATCATATTAACTTGTTTAAAACAAAAAGAAATTGGAACTTTTGGTCATGCAGTTGAAGTTCTTATCTTGGTTAATTGTTTTGGCTTCTTCTTTGGCCTAACAAATCAATACGGCCAAAAGGAACCGACGAGATAGTTGCTTTGACTAAAGGACTGAACTATGTAGCCTTGAAAGTAAGGAAAAAGATTTGCCTTTATGGCTCTGGGAAAGATGCACTGAAAGTAGGGCTATTGTTTGCACCGAAAGACAACTTGTGTTCATTTCTGAGCGTCTTCCAATCATCCTAATCTGTGATACATCCCCTTTCCCATCTACTCACTATCATTCAACATAAGCTGGCTGGTGGACCACATATTAATACACATTCCTTTATTGTTGTGAGGGAATTGTTTCTGGATAATTTAATCCTTGCTGTAGAAGGAAGAAAATTTTCTTCAATGCTATTCCGGGTGATAGTGGATGGATGAAAGTGTTCTCTCTAAGTAAGCTAGAGCTGGATCTATGCCTGCGGTCAGTCTTTAGCCCAGAAGCAGCCTCTATGAGGGATGGTACCATGCCATTAAAGTAAGTTTTATGGATGGCATACCAGTGAGAGCCCGAAAGAGTGATTGATTAGGAAAATGGAATTCCCACAAACATTTGGGTAGAATATTACGTTGTTCAATCTCTTGGCTTGGATCACTGCCAAAGGAAAATAGTGAATCCTCATTTTCTAGCTACAGGTATATAAGGTTTTAATCTAGTTACCTATAAATTTTTAGTATTCTTTTGTGCTCCCCATCCTCTTCCCCTCCCTCACACTCACACACACATACAGAGAGACACAAAGATAGAGACAGATTCACCGCTATTGTTATGTGGAATTACGTTTTTTTGGCTCTTTATTGACACTTGTTTGTTCACAGAGATGGTCGTCACTTATAAGTTCTCTCTCTCTCTCACACACGCGCGCGTGTGCGTGCCTGCACACAGAATTTTGCTACTATTCTTATGTGGAGTTATCTTGTTTTGCTCTTTATTCGCACTTAATTGTTCACGGAGATTGAGATTGCTTAAAGTGAGTTCGTTCCCTGGGTTAGAGTTCTCCTCTCCATTATTTTCCATGGAATGGATCTTGTCCTTGTCATTTGCTTTTGGCATTGACTTCTTCCCCCAGGATATAATTCTTGGAATTGACTGTGAAAATATCAAGTTATATAAATAATATTGTGTGAGCCCATGTGTTTTTTACTTTCTGTAAACATGAGGGTGCATTTCTAGCATTCACACCATTTAAGGTATTGGCTATCATCTTTTTATTTAACCCATCTTTCTTAGTTTTGTTTTGATTTTGTTGGCTTTTGAGATAAAAACCCAATATTCCTTCATGATGGACGCTGCAGCAGAATCTTAAGAATTTAAGATTCCTGGGTGTCATGGCTGCACCGGATATAACACTTGGATTGTCAGCCTTTGAAGACATTTAGTACGAAAAAGGCTAACTGCTTTCTTTCATTGCCTTTCTCCATCTGGTGTCTGGGTGCAATACCTGATTGCAACTGTATGGACATTGATGTAATTCATATGGTCATGATTTGAGGAAATTTTCATTTTTAATATAGCTTCTAAGTGATTTATTAATTTCCCTTGTATTAATAATTCCTGTTCTTGGAGGAAGAATTAAATATAAGAATAGTCCTATTTTAGCTCTGTGTTTTCCTTATATGTAGTTATTATCGGATATTTAATCGTTTGTCCTTGGCATGTAGAAATTGAATAACCCACAGTTTTCAAGGGAGACATCTGGACAAAATGGATCAGCAAGGAAATGGACAGCCTCCAGGTATGGGGGTGGTTGGTAGCTCTGCTCATGTGCCATATACTATTGCACCATATCAAACTAACCAAATGACGGGCCCCTCTCCTCCTGCATCAGCTGGTCCGGTTCAAACTCCTCAAACAGCAGGCCTTCCCTCTTCCGCTCAAATGGCGCAACACCAGCTTGCTTATCAGCATATACACCAGCAGCAGCAGCAGCAATTGCAGCAGCAACTTCAGAATTTTTGGGCAAAGCAATATCAAGAAATTGAGCAGGTCACTGACTTCAAAAATCATAGCCTGCCATTGGCTAGGATCAAGAAAATAATGAAAGCAGATGAAGATGTGAGGATGATATCAGCAGAAGCTCCTGTTATATTTGCCCGGGCTTGTGAAATGTTTATCCTTGAGTTAACCCTCCGAGCATGGAACCACACAGAAGAAAATAAGAGGAGGACACTTCAGAAAAATGACATTGCAGCTGCCATAACGAGGACTGACATATTTGATTTCTTGGTTGATATTGTGCCAAGAGAGGACTTGAAAGATGAGATGCTTGCATCAATCCCTAGAGGAACTCTTCCTGTTGGTGCACCTGCAGAAGGTGTTCCTTACTACTACATGCCAGCACAGTCTGCACCACAGGTTGGAGCTCCAGGGATGTTTGTGGGTAAGCCTGTGGATCAAGCTCTTTATGGCCAGCAGCCTCGTCCTTATATGGCTCAGCAGATGTGGCCACATCAACAGCCACCTCCTTCCGATTCTTAGGCACGACTCATACAATACAATGTGAGTAGTGCATCATGAGAAACATGTAGTTAAGTTCCGAAAACTGACAGTTCATGGGCTACTCTAGATATTCTCATCCTATTCTTATGCTACAGTTAAACAGACTTTCTTAGTGGTTTGAGCAATTGTATCTTGTCATCTTTGGCCTTTGGGGTTGTTAGAGAGGATTTTGATGTCACAGCTACTTTTGCCTGAAAACTGTTTTGCAATTGTTCCTTATTTTCCTTAATTGTTAAAACATCTCTTTCCCTTAAGATGATAGAGATATTACTATTCTTGCTTCTTGTCCCATGGACCTTTTATTTGTTGATAGGACCAGATACATGTATACTTAGCTTTGTATCTGGTTTCTTTTCCGTTCTGTGGTACACGTTGAATCAAACGGGGGGTTAAAAAATTCCATCATGCCATATCTTAGCTAAAATTTACATGCAATCTTGAAAATCATTTTGTCCATGCTCAATACAATGTTGTGGATTCTTTTCAATATTTTGAACTTACTCTTTAGTTCAATTTATAGTGTAACCTTTGCTATTAGTGAATCCATTGATGAAGTGGTATTTGCAGAAGAGTGTCTTCAGAACGGGATGAAATACAAAGAGGATATAGTTTGACTGCATACAAGACTTCAAGACATTCGAACATATGTATTGCTGCTACTGTAGTCTTAAGATGTTTAGCTAAACCTGCATAAAGCGAGTCTGGAAGTTTTTGCACTGTTTCTTAGGATGGTTGTGTCTAAAGAATTGCTGCATTGTTCTGGTCTGCCGCCGATTACATGTTGGATATCGGTGTTTTGGTAGCTTATTCTGAATGTTTTTCTCGTATCTTATTGATTTCTATTTTCTCCTGGGTTGTATGATCGACGTCTTGAAATTTGCTCTTCTATAAACCCTTCTGATATTTGCTTATAGCAACACGGTTCAACATGGCAAGTTAGATGCTGCTTCGCAACAAGGATCACCAGTGATACAAATGTAGTCTCCTACCTGTTCATGGTGTCGCAGTTCACCTACAAGTGTTTGTGGATATTGAAACCTGAATGTGGACTGTGGCCTTCCCATCCGAGGACTTGACAGGAGGTCTGCCAAGAAGGACTTCTCTTTCCTTTGTTGGCTCAAGTTCTTTCTCACTTTGTGCTATGAATTATCAAGCCTTCAAACTAAAAAATGGTGCAGGTTTCCCGCTGGTTAGCTCAAGTTCTTCCTCACTTTGTTAGCTCAATTTCTTGATTTTCCACTGGTTTCCCAAACGTACCTCTTCACAAACACTATGTCATACTTTTACAAGGATTTTGGTAGTAATGTTATTCCATTCCTATGTAGTCACATCAGGCATCAAAATCCGCCATTTTTCTTTTGAAGTTTGTACGAGATAACGAGGATGCCCAAAATCCACCATTTTAAAGTTAAGATTTCACAAAGACTAAGAACAAAGGACAGATGTTTAGATATTTTTCCTCAGTCGTTAACATGAGGTCTCCAAGACGGCGTTATGGGAATTACTATGATTTCTCAGGACAGAGGCTATGTAACGCAGATTAGTATCACAGAAAATGCTCAAAAGTCCCTGGACTTTCGGATTCGGACAGCAGTTTTGTAAACCCCCCCCCCAAAAAAAATCTAATAAAAAGTACAGTTAACAAAACACCCAAATTCATTTATTAATTTTGAGAGTGGAAAGGAACTTACAAAAACGTGCAACCAGAACACCATACTGCTCTCAAGAAAAATCATCAAAGTTTGCCTCTACTAGCATTGAGACTGATGGATTCGTCCCAATCTATGATCATTTTAGACTTATGTGAGGAAAAAAAATCCTATCTGAACAGACATAATTTGACTGGCATATCAAAAACAAGATTGTTTTACTTCTAGTTTTACACTGTTTTTCGCAATATGGGATTTGGGAAAACTATGAAGACCCCCCGGATTTATAGCCATCATGAATAATTGACAGGGCAGATTTCTTCCAAACTGCAGCAAGGAGAAGAGAAGGTTTTGAATTATTGTATACTCTTGATTGGAAATTGCTAAAGTTAATTTGAGAAACCCTACCTTCTTCCCAAGCATTCAATGATATCACTTGTGAGGGTTGATCTTTTCTTGATCTGAAATGCAAGTGCTGCTGCCTTCCTCAATAATGCAGATGCAGCAACGCAACCTAACATCGTCGGGTTCATGATAACATGCTCCTTAGCAGCACACTGACGAGCCCAAGATAAAAACACAGCAACACTGGCAGCAGAAGTAAGAAAAATCATTCACAATACAGTCAACAATAACATTGGGAAGAAAAGAATTCAACACAAAGAACTTAGTGATTGATGCAAAAGGCAAGTTTGGAAGCCTTCATAACCACTGGTGCCTTCAGACCATATAAGAGAACTAAAAGGGCATGCAATTTTGAGCTTGCAGTCTTCACTATCCGTCTATACTGCATAGTGCATCCAGGTATTGAATTCAGCAATATCCTGATGCTTTTTCCTAGTTTGTGCTTTTGTCTCTATTTTTATCTTACTTGCTCTTTCTTGAAGGAAAACAACATTTTTCCCTCTTGATTCTTTGGTGGATTGAGTTGATAACAATTATGCTTGCATGAATGC
This sequence comes from Voacanga thouarsii, assembly GCA_026120185.1. NCBI lineage: Eukaryota > Viridiplantae > Streptophyta > Magnoliopsida > Gentianales > Apocynaceae > Voacanga > Voacanga thouarsii. The sequence goes on from JANUWF010001558.1 coordinate 47,277, forward strand.
AAATCCAGCGCCGCAAATCAGCATTCATGATAGTTTCAGAGCTAAATGAAAATAGCGCAATCATGAATCTATTTAGGAGAATTAAATATGACAAGACAGTATATAGTTAGATCCTTATATGGACTTCTGTTATTCTACAAATTCGGCTCTTCTATAAAAACGCACAGCTACAGGTCTCTAGTATTTCAATATTTCTTCAAGTTACTTATGTTAGCTTTCTCTCTTCTTGTGGTAGCGATGAACATTATTACACTTAATAGCTTATAAGAATTTCACAATCAAAAACTTGGACATGGTGGCTTTCTTGAGAACAGTATGTACCGTGGTCAAAAGCATGCTAAACCAGACACCTGAATGCATCTCATATAGAGAGGTAAGAATTTGATTAACTTGCAGCTAAGCCAAAAATTAGGTAAGAAAAGATGAGTATAGATTATTTGATATGTTGAATGAGTCTACATGTAAAATAATGAACTAAATTGCGAATACATCTTGCACCATCCCATGAGAAAGAAGGAATCACAGAATGCATATATAAAAACATAAAAATGCAATTACCTAATAAATATTAACAAATCTTTTTCTTTTCCTTTCTTTATTTGAGAGGAGAATGAAACAACATACCTTCCAGAAAGTATATCACCCTGACCACCACAACGGCGAGGAGAACCATAAATGCTCACCGCACTAACTACATAAACCCAAAAATAGAGATCTCTGTGTCAGTCTCTACCAACAATAGAAGCACAAGTAGCATGTTCAACAAGGAGAAAAGCGCCCCCCCTCCCCTTCTTTTTTTTGGGTGCTAACCGAAAAAGGGCCACTACTGTTTATTCATTAGATCTTGTGTATCTTAAACTTGTCATTTAGAAAAATGCTTCAAGTGTTGGTTTGATTACTCAAAGCAAAAGCAAACAGGACATGACACATGTTAGGTCCTTTTGTTTGGGCCAGTAGACAATTTTCTGAAAGAGGTAATAAGGGCCTAAAAAGTAGCTGGAAACCAAAGAAATGCTGCACAAAATACGTGCCAAATCAAACCAACCATTTACCATCTGAAGCCACTGAAACTGACAAAATGAAAAATCAAGAGAGACTAGAGCATTTCTGGAAATTACTCCATTTACTGTAAATAGCTATGCATCTGATCAACAATTTTCAAAGCTTTAAAGAGAAAAGAACAAAAAGGGATACCTTTTTCACCATCGCTGATGAAATCAGTTTGTCCTTTTTGCAAGATTGTCACACCACCAAGCCTGATCAAGACAAGGTTTATTTATAGGACAGCTATTCACGTCCAGCAAAAGTCAACTCTGGAATGGATTTATGAACCACAGATAATCTAACAGTATCATCATCATGCAATGAGAAGCCACTGAAAAGAAAAGTTCTATATTGATTCTTTTCTTGGCAAGCTGCAGACTAGCATCAGATCTTCTTTTCCAGATTTTCTATTGCACTTAAAGCCCATTACTTAGAAGTGATTCCAAAAGAAAAAAAGAGAAAAAGAGAGGGGGGGGAGGGAATGGTATCAGGGGTGAGGAAAGGACACAGAATGAAGATTTCCAATTCCTTCAATGAGGGATGATTGTTCCTCAATTCCTGTTTAGCTGGATAAGCAACATGGACATCTAGCACTGGAAATATGATATAACTGATGGTTACACCTTGCAAAAGTCAATACACTTCAAATAGACTGATAAAACAAGGCACCAAGGAGATGAATGATCAAGCACATACTCTTTGGAGAGAGAAAGTAATTGCTTAACTCCATCTTGACTGTTTACATCACAATCCAGTACTTTCTGAACAAGCCGCTTATATTCATTAACATTGGGGGTCAGCACAGCTAAAGGATAATCTCTAACAAGATCAATGCAATTTGTAACAAGAAAGAGCCCATCCTGACAAAAACCAAAACAACAAAGGCTTGCAGGTTAGATCATAAATGCTTTAGACATCAATGTAGGTGTGTACACTCCTAAAGAAAGTAAATTCATCTTTTCAATACATACACCGTCAACAACCATTGGAACGTTTGACTCCCTTGCATGCTTCATGATGTCACTCACACAGTCCTGGATATGTAACTTGAGCATTAGAAAGGATCTATTTTGGCGCCAAAAACAATGGAAATATCATTAGATATTCTAAGTAGAGACCAGAGAGAAGCAATTTGAAGCTTAGTAGAGATTCACACTTTGTGTGTGGGAAGGTTAGAGTTGTGAGATTTTGATACGGTGATATCATTAAGGTGCACCACAGTAAAGCATACTTTTGATTACTCTAAAGGTTTGAAATCAACTTGCATTCAGTTGCTGGATATGGTACAATCCAACTATCAATACACAGTCCATGTTTACAGACGTTTGACAGATTACAACACCATTGCTTCCCGATATTGAATATGCATCAAGTAAAGTGACAAACTGACCTTCAGATAATCATACTACTCAACTGTTAAGGTAGTTTCTACAAACATTGACATTGAAGGTACTTGGCTTAAAGATACACACCAGAAGATATTGGTCCCTTCCAAGACCTGGACCAATAACAAGACAATCAAATCTTTCCATCCATTTATCTACCTCCTTAATAATTTTCGCTGATACTGATGCTTTGTCCTCATCTCTGCAAGTATTTGTTCAGAAAGAATTAGTTCTCCATTCAAAGTCCAGGTTAAATGTAAAAGGTGAATAACAAAGAAAATCACCTTATGCAGTAGGACTCTTCCAGAATAGGATGAACTATCAACTCAGGACTATAGCTTTTTATTACAGGAGCAGCATCTTTTGTACAAAATACATGTGACAAATCAGCACCCTGATATAAGAAATTTACAGTAGATGTATTAGGCAGCCTACAGAAACCATATAAACATAAGCATGGATCAGAGAACTACAGAACTACAGAGATGGGTATCAGATGGGAAGGACTAACAAGTTTCAAAGCTGAAATTGCAGCGAAGTATGGAGCACCAGTGTATTCACGACACCCGCCAACAACTGCTATCTTCCCTGTTTGACAAAAACACAAAACCAGAAAAGGTAAAACACACACACACACACACACACACACACACACACTTATTTGATGATGGAAAGAAATGCTAAGTTATGGTTAGGTCAAGTGAAAGGCAGAGTGGCAATTGTAAACAGCTATAAAAGTAGGATAGGCAAGATGCCAGTAGAATAGCTATTAGACAAATCTTTGTGGCGCTGACATATTCTAGTTTCATCAACCTTAAGAAAAACATATCTAACTCCAATTCAATTCTAATTTAAAACCACAAACAAGATAGGAAGCTAATAATTTTTATGGCAGTTTTGCCTCCATAACTAGGAGCTTAACCAAGTATGAATGCCATAAACTATGAATGCTTAACCAACGATACAACCATGCTCCTATTACTATAGCTATGTTATTACGAAGGGCAATCGGTTCTCATCTGAAAGCTAAACATAATTCGTCAAATAAAAAGCCGTGGAACTAGTCATAATTTTAATACATGACACGTTAACTACTTAAGCTTTGCAGATAGGAATTTTGTTATTGCTTCTGTATGACATGACAGCCAAAACACAAAATGTCAATGCACAGAAGTTTCAATGTCTTCTCACAAAAATCATCCTTCATAACAAAGACATCATGGACGACTTATGACAACACAAGAGAATAAAACAAGCTGAGTCACAGATCATCCTCCCCAGTTTATTCTCATTCATATCGCCAAGAAATGTATCCAAGCTAAAATTTGCATTTCCACTATAAGATAGCTCCCATTTACTTAAATTATTTAGTAACTATGTATATTGCCACAATTTCCCCGAATAAAATGAAGACAAAAAAAAAAAAAATCTTCCTACAAGCAAATTTAGCCACAGAAGTGATTTCACTCTTTATCTCTCAATTTCAAGTACAAAAAGTACCCATCTCATAAATTTAAGAAAGTATATATATGCACCAAGAGTGTTTACCAGCTTGGCCTTTATGCCTTGATGCATCAAGGGCAGGTGTAATTGATCTCACAATGCTACCAGCATCAGCCTCCAAAGCGTGTCCACCACTCATGACAGATTGCATTCTAATGATACTATGATGACAATTGCTGTTATAACAGTTCCAGTTCTTGCTGTAACCTCCCAAACACCTCACCAAGAAATGTTGCCTTCTCCAAATAGCAGCAGCAGTTGCAGTAGAAGAGAAGCCGACCATGTACTCCTCCCAAATTGCCCAAGAAAGAAATCTAACTGCAACCCGTCATTCAATTGTCAAATCCCAATTGAAAATCAATCAATCTGCTGCAAATTATCATATAACTTGTAAAGAAAAATGGATGCTTTCAAATAAACTGAGTGCTTAGGATCAACGAGAAGAAGAATAAAATGGGCATTCACCAAAAAAAAAAAAAAAACAAAAACAAAACAAAACAAAGAAGAAGAATGAAATGGCCCAAAGCTGCGAGCTTTTGTAGAAGAAGTGGACACCTGTTATGTTTACCAGGCAGGATCACAAGCAGGAAAATTCGATGGTTTTGTTAGGCAGTTATCACTTGCCTTAGGATGAATCCAGTTCCAGTCTTATGATGATGCCAAGATATGAAGTGCGCACCTTATTTATTTATTAAAATCAAATATAAATCAAATTTAAAATTTATTACATAATTACTTTATTTAGTTTAAGTTTTTTTTAAAAAAAATAATTATGTACAACAAATTTTACTTCTCTTCTTAAGACATGAGTTTCATGATAAAAGTCTCTTACAAGCTATTAAGTTTTAGATTAAATTATATATCTAATAGATGTTATATTTTCTAATAACATAGCATAAGACGTAATAAGATGTTTTATATTATAGAAATAGAAGTTTAAATTGAATTTAAATATATAAAATAAAAATATATAATTTATAACTGAAATTTCTAAAAGATTATTAGAAAAATATAACAAGATTTGATCGAGATGTTTTGCAACTTTCGAAATTTTAACTATTTAAAAAAATAATTGTAAATTTATCCTTGATAATTGAAATTATGCTACTATGATCCCTCCATTTAAGTTGTTTTCTGAAATAATAGAAAACTAATAAGAATTATGTTAATATAATCTATTAATTGTTAAGGATGAAATTGATATATTTTTATTTTGAGAGATTATTTTAACATGCAAGTCATATTTTTCAGGGAAAATTAGTTATTTTAGTTCTTTAACTTTTTTGTTTTGGAGGGTTAAATTTATCTTTTTTATTTTCAACTAGTTAGGTATCTTAACAAATATTTTTTAACTGAAAATATCTTTTTGATCGTTACGGTCACTACTCCCGTCAAAAGGTTTGAAACTTCACTTTTAAACTCACTACCCACAGATGGGAAAATTAACCAATTTAATTCCTTATATTTTTTATTGTAGAAGGTTAGGTTACTTTTCTTTATTTTCACCTAGTTAAGTCCCTTAATTAATTTTTTTTAATTGAAAATATCATTTTGACCGTTATCATAAATTCTACCGTCAAATAAGAAGGGCATTTTTGGCACTTCACTTTTCTCTAAATAAGAAAAAATTTTATTGATTAATATATAACACAATTATCCCCCCCCCCCCACATTGTTATTTTGGCATATTGCAATTGTTTGATTGCGAATTTTTCCTAAAAACAAATCACGCATTCGATTATTAAATTACGATGATTATTTATAAAGTGATTTCTGATCAGAGTAATTTTAGAGAAAAATTATATATTTGTAAATTAAGAATTAAAAATGTGATTATTATTATTATTATTATTATTATTATTATTATTATTATTATTATTATTATTATTATTATTAGCATAAGAGAGAATCAATTTTACTAAAGAATAGTGGGAAATAATTTGGAGATAAATCCAAGTGAAATTGTTATGCCATTAAAAAATTGGAGTAAAATTTACGGTAACGGTCAAAAAGACATTCTCAGTTAAAAAAAAAAGTTAATGGACTTAATTAGGTAAAAATAAAGAAAATGGACCTAATTCTTCAAAATAAAAAATATAAGGGACTAAATTAGTAAATTATTCTATCTGTGGACGGTGAGTTAAAAAGTAAAGTTTCAAAATTACCCATACCTTTTGACGGGGTAGTGATCGTAACTGTCAAAAGGACATTTTCAGTTAAAAAATATTTGATAATGAACCTAACTAGTTGAAAATAAAGAAAAGGGACTTAACCCTCCAAAATAAAAAGTTAAGGAACTAAAATGACTATTTTTTTTTATTTTTCGGGGTCTATGGCAGACATTATTTGATTTTAGAGACAAATTGACACAACATCATATTTGCGGGGATGAAATTGTCATTAACCTCTATTGGAAACGACACCGTCTAGCAAACTAATGAGAGCTTTTCCACAGTGGTACTATGGGAGAGCAAAGGCCTGATGAGACTGGGACAGAAGTGAAGAGTTGAAGAAGTAGTAGAAGGAGAAGAAGAATGAGAGAGAGGGCAAAGATAAACGCAATGAGATCAGGGGTAGTAGTGTTAGGAGCTCTGGCATTTGGCTACTTAACTCTGCAGCTGGGTTTCAGGCCTTTTCTTGAAAGAGCACGGCAGCAACAAGAGGCTCTTCTTCGCCAACAGCAATCATCTGAGGAACCTTCTCAAACATTCTCCCAAGAGCAATAAGTTGATGGGTTCTTCTCAATTATTAATTTTAAATACGATACTCCACTGAATACCATTTTATTTTTCTGGTGGATTCATAGAATTGCAGTTCTTTTTCTCTTTAATCTTAAGAGGTATGAGTGAATGATGTAAGCAAGAGTTTATGTTATTTCTTGTTCAAAATGAAAACTTGCACCCGGGAATAACAGAATTGAAGTTGAGGAGGATTTTCTTGAGAAAGTATCATTAGATAGTAGTAGAATTTATTTTGGATACCGTTTTGAATTTGGAATCTGAATCCCGTGGAAGATTAAGGGAAGCTACTATCATTTACCAGTATCTTTCTTGATAGTTTATAATATGTATCATCTTTTGTATGTTGAATCACTGAAATGGAATGTTTCTTGGAGGCTAGTATTGTGAAATTTGACTTACTGATGTAGATAACTTTGGATTAAACTGCAAACTCGTTAAGTCCATTGGCATTTTTTTTTTTTGGGGGGGGGGGGGGGGTCTTTTCCTAGTGTTTCTTGTTTATACTTTTAAGTTGTAGCAGGTGAGTGATTTTCTTGGATCTATTGAGGAACCTGTATGAACATGTAGGATAACACTGAAAAGAAGGAAGGTGAAAGCAGCAAACTTTGGGCTAAAAATTTGGTGGTATAGTAACTTAGTACTGATACCAGTTAGAACACCAGGTGGTTTATGATGAGGATAGCTTTCTTCTTTAGAGTCACTTACTCAGGTATTTTAAATTCCTATTCTTTTTAATATAACAAGGGAAGTACATACTTAAAGGAGACATGCATCCTGATGTCTCTAAGAGTCAAACAAAAATGTGTCAAGTAAGGTTCATGGAAAACTTCAAGCTCTCCTTGTTCAAGGAAGAGCAGACCGTGAATTAGCCTTAAAGTGAACACCGGACACTGTATCTATCAATGGAGTTTCTAATTCAAGATCTAAATGAACAAAAATTCCTTTCTTGCCAAGCATCACACTAACTGCTGAAACAAATCTTTTGCTGCCAACTAATAAAGGATAGCCTTTAAACTGGGACTGCAATCAAGTTTGTTTCACACTGCCAGTTTCGGCTGCCTGTCTCTTAAGGAGAAAGAAATAGAAAAGGCATGAGCCAATTGAGCATTTCTGGCATATGTGGTAAAATAAAAATTGATATACTCTTCTTCACCAATTGACGTAGTAACTTCTTCAAAGTAACATGATGCCTACAGGTTGTCTTTAGGCATTTTATGGCTGTCCCGAGATTGTTATCTTTGAATGAGAAAAAAGAAGAATGGAGGGAGCGAAGGGAAATGATCATGCTTAGTGGAATATTTTACATTTACAAAAACCTTGTGTGGGTGGGGATTGGTTACGTGACTCAAAGACTTGTCTCAAATTTTATGTTTAAAACACCAACAACTCCAGATGCTGCAGTAAAAAGTGATAATTAAACTAAGAAAGTGGGAGCGCATTTAGAAGATGAGGACACTATGAGAGAGCAAGTCGAGAATGGGCTAAATTTAACTACTAAACTACTACAGGATAGCCAAGATGACACCTTGTAATGTTTTGTCAGTTGGGTATGCAGAGACTTTGGCAATTGTGAATGCCCTTTCCAACTGTATTTGTTTCGTTACAGTAGCTGATCCAAACTAATTCGGTGATCTTTTGGGATCAGACGTTGTGTCTGCAAAATGGTAGGACATGGTGTTAACAAGATACCTATATGAGTTGGGAAAAGGTAGGTGTGAATATGGCACTCAGCTTCTTAGCACTTTTCTGGACTTCTAGGAGTTCTTATTTATATTACTGCTTTCAGTCATGTGCAAATAGAAAGTGCTTCCTTTTCTTGGCACTCAACTGGCACTAGGTTACAGATCAGAAGGAACACCACCAAGTTTTTTTTGTTTATTTTCTTGTAAACTGGTTTCTCCCCATCCTGCATGACAAAAACTGTTGTACAGCTTTCATGGCTTTTGCCATGTCAAGGGATATCAGAGCAAGGATTTTTTTTTTTTTTGCATGTCCTTGGAATTTTTTCCTGGTGGTCCACATATTTTTCAGTTCCGGAATGATTACGTTAGCTGCACAAGGATAATGCTGTTATGTATTTCTTCTTATATTTTCTTTCTCAAGTTGGATTAAAAAATGCATTTTATCTGGAGAACTAGAAGTCCAGAACTAACTTCCCCTGTCAGTCCTTCAAACTTTAAGCATGGATTCTATGTATTCAATAGTAGGACTTCAGTAGTAAACTTCTGGGATGAGTAACCATTTCACTTGTGAAGTTTGGTTGTGATACTTTTTGGGTGCTATTGACTGTTTCTTTATGCTTCTTTACTGATAAGCATTAATGGTCTTTTTTATTAAAAAAAAACACAAAACACAAATTCAAGTTATGGCAGAGAGGGCCATTCTTGAGTCCTTTGCCGTTCAGTTAGTGTCAAACACTTCAGAATTAGAAGAGCTAGGTGATATAAGTGAGATGTATCACTGTGAGAAACTTTTGGCTGGAAAGATAAGCATTGCTGTTTCTCTCGTCTTTGAATAGAATCTGTATTTCTATGTCTACTGTGTGGATGGATCACTAACTTTCTGGTGATCTACCTTATTATCAAGATGTTATATTAGGTCAGGAGCACATACTAGCACACGTTTTTACCTTTTCCAGTGAGCAAATACATTCAGTTCTTTCTCTTCTTGATAGCTCGTGTAGGTAACCATGGCATGGAGAACCACAAATAACCCAGCTGGAGTATTCTGATTAAACCTGTCATTTTCAATTCTTTATCAATGTTGGCCAATTCAGTGAAGATTCTTTTATGACTGAGGACTGATCACACGAGCTTTTTAGCTTTTGCCTGGAGAATACATTGGAAAATCTCTGGATAGACAGCCTCCAATTCGGGATTTCCTGGGAATGTTAAAGATATGAAGGTGTATTTTCTTCCAGCAAACAATTTGTCCTTTGCCTTTCTTTATATCAGGGTTATATTTTACCGGATTGAGGCAAATTAACTGGGAAACACGGTTTAGAGTTCTGGCTTTTGCCTTGAGAGTACGTTGTCTGGGAAGTGACTGGATAGAGTGCTTCAAATTTTGGATTTTCAAGGACTGTGAAAGATATAACAAGGAAGAATTTTTGTACTACAACAATTGTTCTTTATTCTCCTTCCGTCAAGGTTTAGAATTATGCTGGATTGAGTAAATTAATGGTGAAACATGCTACTTGCATACATCCAGAGGCGTGCAGTAGCAAGCGAAAGACTATTCTCGCCTCCCTTCCACCTCTGTCTCGTCCCCTTTCTTTTTCTCTCTTCCTCCCTCTCTTTTTTCATCTTTTATCTTTATAAATAGATACTCAAACTGAGATGATACCTCTCATTCTTGTATTTGACGATTTAACATTTTGTTTCTTTTCACCTGAGGTTTCTTCTGATAATATGTTTTCCAAAGATTCCAGTGTCGGTCATGAGTGGCAGATTATAAGCAATGTTTGTTTTCTTCAAGAAATAACCAAAATGCCTCTTTCAGGTAGCTTTCTTCTCTCTGCTGCTATCATCCAATTAGCTTCATGAGAAGGAAATTCATCAAAAGATGAGACATACACATTATTTTCACTGCAGTCCTTGTACTTAGGTGGCAGGGCAATGTTCATTCCTTGCAAGGATAATCCCAATACTTAATTATCTCTGGAACAACATTTTCAATCAATCCCTTTAGATGGTTTTCTTGGATAATTATGTCACTTATTGCTTTTATATATTTTGTGGAGCGGCAACAGGAAGACCAAGTCCGTTATTTTCTTGTGAGTAGCTATCATGGTTGAGTGTGGTTTTTGGATTATCTTCTTTGTTGGTTTATGTTTGCACCTACAATGACCATCTTTTGCTACATTTTATATTTACAAAAAATGCAGGAATAAAATTCTGCACCCCAAGCAAAAGATGATGTTGGAACCTTGGAGAGCTACAAACATATGGTTCCAAATTGGAGTAAATGCCATTTAACTTAAGCTCTGACTCTCCATGGTGAGACTGTTGTGTCTGTGCCTGTGTGTGCTTGGACTTGATCTAACACCCTTCGGGTTTGGAATTGGTCCACTTAATGTATGGATAGTTAAAATGTATACTTCGAAGGTGTTGAATTCTATTGTGACTTATAGCAATGGTAGAAGATCCAGATCTGTAACAGTTCATTTGTGACAAAATCTGGAGAGAATATAGCTGGCTTAAACCCATCTAGAGCATTTCTTGATCTTGACAAGTCATAAACCAAAAACAATGGGTTAGATCAAAAGAGGTTGAAGAATTCCCACAAAGTAGAAATGAATTTCTTGCCTTTTCAAGTCACCATCTTTCTACTAGTTTATCCACTTCCAAGGTCTTGCTATTTTCTTTGATGCAACCCCATTAGGGGCCGGCCTATCCCACCAATTCCCACTTTTTTATGCAGGTTCATGTGCTAGAACTTGACATATTAGTCCTATTTCTTTCCTTCACTATTGATATCATGAAATCTTCGGCATCAATTGCAAGCAGGAAATTGGAAATAGGCCCTTGAGTCTCCTCTCTCATCACTAGCATTTTGAGAGTTCTGAACTCGAATATTATCTTTTATCATTATTACTAGATTATATTGTTAATGACAATAACTATTTTTTTGTGTGTGTTTAAAACTTGAGTATTATCTTTTATCATTATTACCCAATATAACGTTAATGACAAAAACATTTTAATACTCACAAGATCTCTTCATTCGGATATTAAAAACTCAAAAAGTATATCATTCAAGAAGTACCTTAATAATCAAGTGCCTATTAATAATTTATGAAGATTTCAATTTTGATATTTGAGTAGAAGGAAAATTTGTCTAGAACTATGACAAAATTTAGATTTGCCGACATTATCAAGGGAGGAATATGATTAAAAAGGGCATATGGAGATAGAACTTATCTAGACAGAAGCAAATAAGTCATATTAAACTATTCTAATTGCACTCCAATAAGCCAAGATTTACTTTAGACATGAACAATGGGATTTTGGGCATCCCAAAACTGGCTTTGCAGACACAGGGCACGACTGATACGATCTGTTGCTTCACAAAAAATTCCATCCCAAGGCAGCCTGCACGTGAATCACTATAGGTTAAAAGCTATAATTGATTGATATCAAATACGTGTCATTTTTTAAAAATTAATATCTATAAAAATTTAAAAGAAAAAAATTGAATTATTTTTGAGACATCGTAAAATTTAATTAAAAATCTAAAACAAGTTAAAGGTATAACATAGTGAACTAATAGATAATAATGATGCAATTGGAAAAAATAAAAAATATTTTTTTTACTCCACGAAAATGACGTATAATTATAAAAAAAATACACATTAAAACAAATAAAAGAAATACTATTTTTATTTTACTATATATATGTGTGTTTATTTAATATTTCTCTTGGGAGAATCATACTGGATTCTCTTCCTTGATCTTCGTAATTATAGACAAGAAAAAAATTACTCTTTTTATTTTTATTTATCTGTCACCGTTAATTACTTTATATAATTTAAAAAAAATTAATTAGTATCTTAAATTTATATAACTTTATTTATATATTTCAAAAATACCCTTAGCTTTAATGTTCTTCACAACTATTTTCTTACTTTGTTTATTCAACTCTTTTTCTAAAATTATTATTCTTTCATTTTTTAAAATTATTTAATATAATAGTATAGTAGTAAAGTTAACATTAATAATACCTAAATTTTTCAATGTGATAGATAAAAAAAATATTAAAATTTTTTACTTCGGACATATAAATAAAAACGGAGGGAGTATTTATATTTTTATTTGATTAAAACTAGGTCCAGCTCAGATTAAACGGACCAAGTTTCCGAGTTCTCGGACACTAAGATCGATTTGATCTATGATTCTGAAGCATTAATTGAGCATGCTGTTTATAAACAATTAGAGTTCAACGCATAGCATTTGACAGATGTCTGATACCTATTTACACTTTCTATATATAGATATAAATTATTGGTCCGTTTCACTTTATATTTAAAATTTTTTTTATAATATACTTCATCCGTCCCATAATATAAATCGTTTAATTTAATTTCACACATATTAAGATTCTTAAAAACAATGTGACTTTATATTTTTTCTTCCTAAAATATCCTTATTTAAATGTCTTGGAAACAAGAGGATAGAGGAGAGAGAAAGAATAATAAATAAGGACAAAAATGTAAAAGCAGTTTCAAAACTTCATTGAAAAGTCTCCAACAACTTATAATTTGGGACAACAAAAGTAGCTTCAAACGACTTATATTATGGGACGGAGGGAGTAGTTCATTTTATAAAATTTTATAAAATTTTATTACTTTTTTTCTAATTTTATCCCTTTATGTAATCTTTCTCCTTCTACTAATTATGATCCAACTCTTCTCAATTATAAAAGTAGACAAAGGCTTAATTAGGAGTATTTTTTAAAAGTTTAATTTTAAAATTATTTAGAATTTACGGATCTTTAATTTTTGTATATAAATCTAAAACGACTTATATTGTGAAACGGAAATAGTATTTTAGAAGATTATTAACGTATTAATAACTTTGAAAATTGTTTTAAAAAAAATTGAGAATGGTAACTATTATTTATTTTTATCACACGCAATCCTAATTTATCAGATAATGTTCAAATATTAAATACTCCATCCGTCCCATAATATAAGTTGGTTGAAGCTACTTTTATGGTCCCAAATTATAAGTCGTCGGGGACTTTTCAATGAGATTTTGAAACTACTTTTATATTTTTGTCCTTATTTATTATTCTCTTTCCATCTCTTTCTCCCTCCTTTCTCCTCTTGTTTTCAAGACATTTAAATATGGGTATTTTAGAAAGAAAAAACATAAAGTCACATTGTTTTCAAGAATCTTAATATGTGTGAAATTAAGTCAACCGATTTATATTATGAGGCGGAAGGAGTATCAAATTTAAAAATTATTGTAATAATAATTTAATAATCGAATGTTACTCTTTGAATTAATTCAAAAAGTCCGGAGTTAGGTAAATATATACCAACCCACCATAAAAGGCAACCTAATACCTCTATTCTGTATCTCTCTCAATTCCAACAAGAAAATAAGGAACAGAAATCACATAGCAGAAGTTGGAACGCACTAACAAGCCGTCCGTCCATGATAGGTGAAATCGAACGTGGCTCACTGTTCTGTAACGGCTACAACGGCAGTTTCCTGCCTACACAAAGGAGTTACCGCCAGGCCTTCATCGTTAAAGTAAAAAAGGAGTCACTTTCCAACCTAAAAAGGCTTTGTTACCTCGTAAATTGGTGTATATATATATATCCCCATCGCCATATTACGTTTCTGAATAAATCTTTAGGTTAAATTCAAAAAATTCTTCTAAACACTCTTATACGATTGTCAATTTAATATTTAAAATTTTAATTTTGATAATTAAATATTTTAATTGATTTTTGTCAAATGAATGAAAAATATGTATAAAACTTATTTATATAATTACGTGTAATACTTGTATAATTGTAAAAAATATTTAAATTTGATCAATGAGATATATAAATATTTTTGTTAAGCTTATTAAATATTCAGTTATTAGGTATCTAATTGTCAAAATTAAATGTTTAAATACTCAATTGTCGATTGATACAAATAATTTTTTGAATTTATACATACAAGAAAAGTATAATTATATGATTAATAAAATTTCTTTATCGTATAATAATGATAATAATAAAATATTTCAATTGATTAGAATATCTTTTATCAGACTATGAGTCATGCACTTAATTTATATTTCGATTAAAATACTTTGAAGTATATAGTGTAAGAAATATCAGTCTTGGGGCTTTGGCTCAATCTAGTTAGTCGGATGCCAGTATGTTGGTTATGAAGTCGTGTGTTTCCCTTTATCTTTTGGAAAGTCGGTTATCAAGACTTGTCTAGGTTAGTTTAATTCCACATATTCTTTGTCAGTTAGGGTCTCGTGACGAATTTTATTCAATGCACACCTCTGGTAATGACTACGAACTTCTCTGAAGAAATATCAGTCTTATATAATAAAAAATAGGTAAAAATTTAACATATAGAAAAGGGGCATAGGAAATACAATATGAATGTGCAATTTATTAGCCCTTTATGATTCAGCATTGCACTCCACATGGTTGTTTTTTTCTTTTCTTTTGGTCAAAGAACAATTGCTAATGTCATGTTAAAATAATAATAATCAACATGAATTATATGCCGCCCATCAATTGTCGTTGACAAATAAACAAACACAAGAAAATGTTCTCTCAATTTTTTTTATGCGAACCAAAGTCTTTAATTCCATTTTTTAATATGCTAGAAATTAAGAATATAAATCGATTTTTTTGACCAAATACCCTTAACCCACTGCTCCACTTATAATACACACAATCACGCATCCTTTGATGCATATGGTTTAAAGAAAATTGCAAAGGAAAAAAAAAAAAAAAATCAATGCATACATTAGTTGGTCTTCTTTCTTTTAGACTTTTTCTACTTTTACCGAAAAATTTTTGTCTTCTTCAATAAAAACGAGTTTTTACTATAATAATAAAAAAAAAGTTATGAATAATAACAAATATTTTTTTATAATATAAATTATTAGAGATTATTTTTATTATTTTAAATTATAAATGACTTTTTAAGAAAATTTTGAAATTATTTTTATATTTATTTATTATTCTCTTTTTTTCTCTCTCATCTCTTCTCTTATTTACAAAACATTTAAACGGAGTGTTTTAAGAAAAAAAAATACAAAATTATCTTATTTTTAAAAATCTTAATATATATAAAATTAAATCTAACGATTTATATTATAAAATAAAAAGAGTACTAAATTTATTAAATTAACTTTTCATTGTTGTATTATTTGGTCTAGAATTACAATGATATTTTCTTGTTCCCGAGTAAGTCTCTTTTATTTTTGTAGTTTTATAAAAAATAAAAGATAAAAGATAAAAAATATGTGTAATCTTTGTATGCAAAAAATATCCATAGCCCACTATTCCATGTTCTGCCGCCCATTATCACATCCTTTCGTTAACTACTTATATGAACTTAGTATTTATATACTATATATATAAAAAATTATATAATTTTCAGAATATAAAATATAAGAAATACATAATCTTAAATAAGAAAATTATAAATATTAGATTTATATAAGTATTTTTTTGTTATTTTATTTTCTTCCTATTGTGCAAATATCGATACTAATCGAATTTTTAAGAGAAAGAGAATATTTCTATTACTGTAATAACATTACAAGTACTGTATATGACTTCAGGCTCTATTAATTACAAACAAAACACAAAACAAAATTACTGAAATCCATTAAAGTGTCTTTCCTTAAAAAAGAGTTGCAGATGATGAAATTTTGTAATGGCAATGAACAGTAAACAAGTTTGGACAAAATCTCTTTCTTTTCTCTTCCCACTTTCCTCTGTGTAAACGGTTCAGATAGTTTCTGTAGTGAAATCATGCTATAACTGGTCGATCAGTCCTATGTGTATGTAAGATGTTAACGTTTGGCATTTGTGGGGAGAGAGATTCTTTCTAGATTTGAAATGCCACTCCTCCATTTTCTGCTGAAGTCAGCACCACCATCCCCACCCCACCAGTACCCACCCCAGTCCTACTGAATTTATTGTGCATTTTCATGATTCGCTTCACCCAACTTCCTTCTTAACACTTCTCTTCCCATTTCTTTTACCATAATTCCTCCATAACTTGTATACCTTGCTTCCTTGACACCCCTCTCTTTTGTAACTAATCAGATTTTGTAAAAGAAAAGAAGATTGCCGTTCTTGAGTTACTCTACAAGCAAGTAAAGAAGCCTAAAGCAAAACTATGATTCAGTCCAAACTGGCTGTGATTATTGCTGCTTTCTTGAACTTGCTTGCACCCCACAACTCTCAATTTTCTCTTGTTTTATATGGAGTTTTGTATTTGACAAAGATAAGGTCGGAGTAGTAGCACTAAGTTTGTTCATTCCAGATGTCCCAAGACCCATCTTCACAAGAACTTGAAACAATGTGTTCTATGGATGTTTTCAAGAAAGTGAAGCGTTTGAGGCTGTTTGAACCCTCTTTGGGAATTCTTGGATTCTTTTTAGTTACAATTTGTGTAATTTTTGGTTTCTTTTTCTTCGATTATAAAGCTGTGATTAAGGGGCCCAGATTTTCAGCACAGTCTGAGAGGCTCCAGTGGTTGAGATTGGATGGGGCTGCTGAGAAGAGAGCAAAAAAGGTTGATTTTTTGAGTGAAAATGGTGGTGGATGTAATTTGTTTGAAGGTGAATGGATTTTGGATGACACTTATCCTCTGTATCAGTCTAGAGACTGCAAATTATTGGACGATGGCTTTAGATGCACTGAGAATGGCAGGCCCGATACGTTCTACACCAAATGGCGTTGGCAACCCAAAGATTGCAACTTGCCCAGGTGATTCGAAGCCTTCTTTCGTTTCTTCAATGAACATATCTCATGTTTAACCGACTAAGATTGCTGAAAGAAGTATGAATTGGAAGTCTATATCTTCAGCTCAACTTGAATAAGCATAGGATTTCCTTAGATAATGCCTCCTCTTGATGATTTTTAACAAATCGTGAATTTTCTGTGTCAAAAGTTGCAATTGACTATATGCAGATAGGAATATGGTTTTCATTTAAGCGATCGAGTTGTTATCTGTAATCGGTTGCTTTTTGTCTTTGTCGTTTCCTCTGTTTATATCTTCATCACACCCCAACTGAAAAATTCTGAAAAAATATCAAGCAAATAAGTAATGCACTGTTCAGTGAGAGTGACCTTTAATATGGTTTCTGGATGAAAATCTTTTTATTTATTGGTTTTTTTTCTATGTAAAAGGTTTTTTCTTGCCAATCCAGAATTTCTAATTCCAGTGATTCTCTTACAACCTTTTTATGTTGAGCTTATTTTTCATTGCTGTTGTTTCTGTCCCTTTCTTTTCTTTAGTTTTTTAAGATCTTGTTTCTTTCTAAGTATGTATATTCAGTATGAACTCCTGAACGATGCTGGAAAGTTTTGCAATTTGGAAAGCAAAGTTCCTCTCTTTTTGGGGACCAATGTAATGTAATACTAGCAGTTGTAATTTTATCTTGCTCATCATTGTAATTTCTGAATAGTGATATAATATTTTTCACTCTTTGGATCTGTAATCTTCAATCCTTTTTTTCTCCCCTCTGAATTTGAAAAATAAGTAGGAAATAGAGGATCTCCTTTTGGCATGCTCCTTGACAACTAATTGTTCAGATTTCAAGCAAAAGTTGTTCTTCATCCTTTTGCAGATGAACACTTCATTTTTGTACTTCACTGAGGTAGTTTGCTCTTTTTGAGTGTTCTGAGTGGAACCAGCAGTGATAGTCCAGTTTTTTTGTATCTTCTTTGATTTTATCGGGTGCTATGTATATCAATGGGAATTAATTCAAGGTACTTTCATTGTGTCCATGGAAAAACAGATTTGATGCTAAGATTATGTTGGATAAACTGCGGAATAAGCGGCTGGTTTTTGTGGGAGATTCAATTGGAAGAAACCAGTGGGAGTCTCTGCTCTGCATGCTTTCTTCTGCTATTTCTAACCAGGATTCAATTTATGAAGTAAATGGCAACCCTATCACAAAACATAAGGGATTCTTGATCTTCAAGTTCAAGGATTATAATTGCACTGTGGAATACTACAGGGCTCCATTCCTTGTATTGCAGAGCCGGCCTCCTGATGGAGTTCCATCAGCTGTTAGAACTACCTTGAAGTTGGACCAAATGGATTGGAGTTCTTCAAAATGGAGAAATGCAGATGTGATTGTTTTCAACACAGGGCATTGGTGGAATTATGAGAAGACAATAAGAGGGTAACTTGAATAGTTCTACAATAACTCTTCCTTTGCCATGTACTGCTTTTGTCATACCCATGGAGTTTTGGATGTGACTCAATTTATGCAGTGTACGGCATGTGTGATAGGAAATGGACTAAAACAATTTAGGGAACTGTGAAAAACTTAGGTCTGCATGTATATACGTGTCTGGTTAGAAGATATCAAACATCTAATGGAACTAGGAAGTTCTTCGAATAACTCTTTGACTTTTGAATCTGTAAACTTATCTATTATGTGTTTATTCATCGAGTTCTACTTTTTCTAGAGTATGAAGTACCAACCTCAATCTTTATACACCTTTTTCAGGGGATGTTACTTCCAAGAAGGATCACATGTAAAGATGAATATGGACATTGCCAATGCATACAGGAGATCATTACTGACAGTGGTAGACTGGATACAACGTGAAGTGAATACGAGCAAGACCCAGGTCTTTTTCCGAACATATGCCCCTGTGCATTTCAGGTACTTCAGGTTTACTTTTGGCTTTATTTTGGGATTTTGATTTTGTACCTTTATTTGATTTGCTGGATTTGTCCAAATTTTTTAGTTCAAAATTTGCCTGCAAACTTTTGACTTAGCCCTGCTGGTGAGGGCTTCTAGTTTTAAGCCAAACTTCACTGGCTCAATGTATCTTTACAAGTTATCACCTCAGTTTGCAACTACAGAAGCAAAGAAAGTTTTGGAGCCATATATTTTAAAGATAATCTGCATGTGATCCTGCTTTCTACTGCATGGAAATATCAAGTTTGTGAACTTTGGACTTAATAATAGTCTTTGCAACAAGGTTGTCATCTTCTCCTCCATTTCTGTCTGTCCCTTGAGGATTTTGGGTGTGTACCTTTGGGTGGTGGTGGAGGATTAGGAATGGTTTTGGAATGTGGATGTCTTAAAATATTTTGAGAAAAGGTATTTTAGTTTCTGATCTGTTACATTTCTAGCTGTTCATACATAACGTGGATTCTAACTAAAACACTGCTGCCTATATGTTATATCAAAAACAAAAATGAAGAATACAACAGTGTATGCACAACCTAATGCCTACATGAATTGTGCAGAGGTGGAGATTGGAGAGCAGGAGGAAACTGTCACTTGGAGACACTTCCAGAGCTAGGTTCTTCGTTGGTGCCATCCAGCACTTGGGACAAATATATCATTTTTGCTGATTTGGTCTCTACTCACTTGAACATATCAGATGTGAAATCAATGGATGTATTAAATATAACTCACATGAGCTCAAGAAGGAAAGATGGTCACTCATCTCTATATTACTTGGGACCTAATGTAGGTCCTGCACCTCTACATAGGCAGGACTGCAGCCACTGGTGTCTGCCTGGTGTGCCAGACACATGGAATGAGCTACTGTATGCCCTCTTCTTGAGGCGCGAAACATCAAGAAAATCAGAAACTTGGTCACAGGTATAATTCTTAGTTGAGTGTATATCATTTCCTTGATTGCTGGAAAGGACTTGAACCTTCTGTACATCAAGCTGATGGTCTTGAAAGAAATCCGCATAAAAACAGAATGTTTTTGAAGTTCAGCAGCAAGACGTGCACGACCATCAGAAACATCAGTCGAAGCCATCAGAAAGAAATGACTCTATGAAACATAGGGTCAGTCTTTTTTCCTTTCCGTTCTCCTTTTTGTTTGCACAGAAAGAAACCAATTTTTTAGGCAAAAGAGTGAATGAGAACTCTCCAAGATAGAATCCCACTTGTAGTTCTCCACCAAGCTTTGTGAAACTCTAGGATTGAGTACATTGAGTTCATTCTGTTTACAGATAATCCTTGTATCAGTTACTGGATGCCAAACTTTCACTGTACCATACAGCTATAAATAGATTTTACTTCATAGACAAACTTGGGAGCTGCGATCCCGGGCAATTGATAGGCCCTTTGTACATCAATTACATACATGTTGAGAATGAAAATCATCTTCTTTTTACACATGTACCTGGTGTAGCCCTTTTTGACCATCTTTTGTTTGGCAGAAACATCTTAGTAGCTTTTCTGGAATTGGTCTTTGAGTTGATACTGCTTAAAACAAAGTGCTTTTACTTCTAACTTGTGCTTTCTTTTTGACCCCTCAATGATTTCTGAGACGCAAAGAATGAAATGTCTCATAAAGAAATTCCCAATTTGAGCTGAAAAAATTAAAAATAGAATGGGGAAAAAGAAAAGAAAACTAAAATTTTTATATATCATCAATGTTGGGAACGGTAAGGAATAAAAGGATTGGTTTTCTCCATAAAATTCCCAATAGAAGGGTTTGGGTGAAGTAGATTTATAATAGTTGTGCTATTTTTAAAATTAATTTAAAAATCTCAAGGAAGATTAGTGATATTATCAAAATCTCAAACAAATTCTCATGTATTAACTTTAAAACATAATATATAATATAAGAAAGTATAACTATTAAAATTTTATTTAAAACAGTATTTAACTAAAAGTTCATTTGATAAAGTTGAAAGTTGAATATTAAAATGTAAATATTTAAATACTAATTCTAAAGATTGAAATTTAAATATTAAAATTTAAAATATGAATTTAAAAAATAAATTAATTATAATTAATTTGTTCATACTATATTTTATGATATTTTATATTAAATAAAAATAATAAACTTAAAATTACTCTTATTTTATTTAAAATTTATAATAATATTTTAATATATTATAATTAATAAAAATCTATAATCAAGTAATGAAGAATCAAAGCTATTATTTTTTAAACAATAAGAGTTTTTTTTAAATTATAAGTAAAACATTAATAATTTTGTACATGAAGTGTGAATTGAAGCCAAAATATTACTAACTTTGTTTTTAGAAAATATTAAATTATTTTTTATTACTATTTAAAAAAACTTTTTAATCTGGAAAACACTATTGCTATTATCTCTCTTTCTTGTTTGCACAGCTATGGTACTGGTAGCATAGAGCATAATACAACAATTGGAAATGGTAGTTAATTCTTGGTTTCATTTCTAGAACAGATCCCGGGTTTTCATTCTTTCTCTTTCCTTTTCGGGTTTACGTTAACCCCAGTCTCCTCCCTAGCGTGAATTCAAAGCTTCAGTTCACTCCTCTTCAATGGCTGAGACCACCGCGGAGCTCAGCCGATCAAGAGACCTCGACAAACTCCTCTTGCGCCCCGGCCCTCTGGTCGACTCCTCATTCGAACCGGGCCCTGATGTAATTTCTCTTACTTTCACTCTAAAACACTCTTTGGGGATTTTCTGCAAACAGTTGTTATGCGTTCCGTTATGCTTGTAGAAAGAGATTTGTAATGCTTTTTTTTTTTTTTTTTTTCTGGTTTTTGTGTTTATTTTTTTTCGCACGTATTCGGATTTGGATAGCTGAGAGATGATTTGAAGGAGTATGTGAAAGTGTTGGTGGTGGGGGCGGGTGGATTGGGGTGTGAATTGCTAAAGGATTTGGCATTATCGGGATTTCGAAACCTGGAAGTTATTGACATGGACCGAATTGAAGTCACCAATCTCAATCGTCAGTTTCTTTTCAGGTATAAATGCTTGTGTGTATATTTTTCTGAATATATGGGTAACTCATACTGCTTTTTGTAGCTTTGAGATGATTTTGTGTTGGTACTACCCTTTTTTGTTAGCATTTAGAACTGTGACTATGAAAGCAAATAAGCAAAGAATTTCTTTTCTGGTACTGTATCAGATTGTATGGGTATTTTGGCTTGGTTTTGAGTTGTTCATTACACTTAAGTGCATGTTTTTCAGTTAGACTGCTGATGCTTTTATAGTTATTGTAGATGATTAGAGAAAGATGCCCTTTTTTGAAAGATAATGTCTGTGCTTATTATCTTGAGTTGCTTTCAGAGCTTTATGTTGGCCTGTATTTTAAAGAGATCTCATTTCGATTAATGAGTGTTCTGATGATGTTACCTGTCTAGGCTTGAAGATGTAGGGAAGCCAAAGGCCGAAGTTGCGGCCAAAAGAGTGATGGAAAGAATTAGTGGTGTGGATATCAAGCATCATTTCTGTCGAATTGAGGATAAGCCCATAGACTTCTATAGTGATTTTAACATCATCGTACTTGGTCTTGATTCTGCTGAGGCTCGTAGCTACATAAATGCTGTTGCCTGCAGTTTTCTAGGTTTGTCCCTTCTTCTAATGCACATTTTGTCATCTGTTTCAACCACTTGTTATCTTATTGTTCGAGTTTATGTCTTTGGCTTATGTTTCTATTCTCACTCTTGTATATGGCAAGGCTTTGTTTGGTTGGTATGTTGACCTTCTAGTAGTTTTCAAGATTCTTGGCAATAAATGTGAACAAATTATAAATTTACTTTTTTCCATGCTTTTACTGGATTTGGGGATTCCATATGTAGTTTGGTTTGGTCGCTCTTTTGGTATTGAGAAGTATTCGTTGCTTAGTAGCATGGGTATGTTGACAATGGCAGAAAACCAGTATTACTAAAGTTTGAGCTTTTGTTGTCTATCCAATTTTTGTTTGCTAAATATAGAGTATGACGATGAGGATAACCCACAACCACGGACGATCAAACCTATGGTCGATGGAGGAACAGAAGGATTCAAGGGCCATGCAAGAGTCATTGTGCCGGGGGTCACACCATGCTTTGAGTGTACAATTTGGCTCTTCCCTGCACAAGTGAAGTTTCCTTTATGTACACTTGCGGAAACTCCAAGAAACGCTGCTCATTGCATTGAATATGCCCACTTAATTAAATGGGATGAGGTGTTTCATTAAACAAGTTCTGATATTTCCTTCTGGGTGGTTGTTTGATCTGCTTTTCTGTTCTCATAATGAATTTCACATGCAGGTTCAAAGTGGGAAAACATTTGATCCTGATAATCCTGAGCACATGCAGTGGGTTTATCAAGAGGTTAATTAGTTTAATTTATCTTTGTTGTCCATGTTTTTCTTATCTTTAATTAGAGAAATACTTCTGAAAACTTTCCCCGCCCCCCCTCTCTTCCCCCACCCTCCCTCTCCTCCCTCTTTTTGCTTGTTGGTTCCTTTGGCTCATCTTTTCAATACATTACAGGCGGTTAAGAGAGCTGAGCTCTTTGGAATTCCAGGAGTTACATATTCTTTGACTCAGGTGAATCTTAGCTTTGGAAATAAATTCCATAAAGACATTCTATGGACTGATAGATGTATGGTGTTCATTTAGGCTTTGTTTCAGTGACTGATTCTATCTTTATTTCAGAGGAAATTGTTTAAAATAGCATTTTGTTTGTAATGGGAGAAAAGATAGATGGCCTAACGTGTTTGTTTCCTTAGCCTATTTTAATGCCAAAAGTTTGTGTTGTGACACATGCAGCTTTTGTTTTTCTTCCTTTACAGGGTGTGGTGAAAAATATCATACCTGCTATAGCTTCCACCAACGCTATTATTTCTGCGGCATGTGCTTTGGAGACCTTGAAAATTGTAACTGGATGCAGCAAAACGTTATCGAATTATTTAATGTAGGTCTACTTGATTTACTTGTTTTTGTGTTTGTACAAGAAGTTATTTTGTTGTGAAACATCAAATTGATTGTCCTTGCTTTCTTGAACATGAACCTGATACCATCGGGTTTGTGGTTTGCATTTACTGGTTCTTCAATGCTACAGCACGCTGATCTTTGAGAAGTTTAGTTATATCAATCTTTCCTTTTTTTATATTGATAGTTTCAGAAACTTCATGTTCTGACAATTGAAAGATGCCCTCTTCCCAGTTTACTTCTTGATTTTTCCTTGGCCATTGAGGAAAAATAATTATTCGTATCTTGCTTTCCTCTATATTGCACTATCACCTCAACTGGGTCTATTTTGATGAATTTTACCATTGTTTTCTAGAAAACCGTGTACGTCTACTTTGTGAAGATATCCTATTATATGTATATTTTTTTTAAAACTTTAAACTCTTTGATGGTGAAGAAATTTTATTACAGTATGTAGCTTTTTGAATGTGAAGCCTTCATTCTGTACATTTTGAGCATTTTTATCTTTTTCCAATTGCAAAAGCTTTGAAGAAGGAGAAATTGATGTTGGCAATAACACAATTTACATTTTTTAGTACCTTCCCTTTGTCAATCGAGAAAAAAGGGAAAGAGGGGGCACTGGTGTCGAGAAAGAGGGAAGGAAGGGGCAGGCAGGAAGTTGCATTCTTGGGGAAAAGGGGCAGTAGATATGCTGCTAATTTGTGTTGCTCTTAAGACTACTTGAATTCTAAGTTTTCAGAATTATCGTTTTCTTATTTTTGTTCTTGTTTATCTTTGTTTGTTTCTGTATAACTTCCACTTGTCATTTGCTTCTGTAAAGTCTGGCATCTGATTTTTTATTCCAAATTTTGATAGGTATAATGGTGCTGATGGGCTCCACACCAAAGTGACTGATCTTTTGAAGAGCAATGATTGTCTTGTTTGCGGTCCTGGCATTCTAATTGAGCTGGAAACTTCAGTTACTCTGAAAAAGGTTAGCTTTCTTTTTCTTTTGCTGTAAAGATTTTCCGCTAAATGTTCAACACATTTGTGATTCATATTATCTGGGATAACCCTGAGAAAGATTAATCAGCTTATTTCTTATCTTCTTGTTTGATACCTTTAGAACATGAGATGGCATAGTTTCTCCTTACCTTATTGTCGATGCATAGCTTCAGGAGTTGGAATCCTTTAGATCCTCTAGTCTTCAAATTGTAAAAATACTTGTACTGCATGTTTATGCTAATAATGTTCTTCACCTGTTCTTGTAGACGTCTCTGTTTTCCTTATTATTCTTGCCTGGGTACTAATTGACTACTTTCATCTATATGCTGACTTTGGATTTTAATTTGTGATAATAGGGAACTAATAGTTCTTCACTTTCATCATTAGAAAGTGCTAAATCAGGAATTTACAAAATGAAGGTTGTAAACACTTGAGTGGCACTCTGGACTAGCATATTGTTATCTGACGTGCTTATCTCATTCTTGATTTTGATTAATTGTTACAATGCTATCTAATAACCAACCTAAAGTTTATCCATCTTACTCATTGTATTTGTCAGTCTTGCCTCCCCAAAGAACAGTTTATTCGCCTCTTCTTTTCCTTTTCTCTTCCTCTTCGTTTTTCCCCGCCTTGTGATTGTTTTGGTTTGTTGACTTGTCTTGTTGTATCTTTGGAACAGTTTATGGATATGCTAGAAGATCACCCCAAGCTTCATCTAACTAGAGGTAGTGTTACATACCGGAGGAAGAATCTGTATATGCAAGCGCCTCCAGTACTTGAAGAGATGACAAGACCAAATCTAGAGCTTCCTCTTTTTGACCTAATGGATAAAACTCATAAGGACATCATCCATGTCAATGGCATGGCCGGAGAGGGTGATAAAAAGCAGTCATGCTTGAGGAAATTGAGGATTGTATTTAAGGGAATTGATGGAGTTACAGATGTGGATATGGCTGGTGGGGCTTAGAATTGTGTTGTCTGACGTTTTTCTCTAAACCTTGAAATGATTTTCTTTGCTGCACAGAACGATCAATTCAAGCATAGGTTGTTTATAGTCTCAAATTCTGCACTAGGCAAGGATTGATGAGATGAATTTGGTGCCTTATTTTAACATTTCCAAGTCATCTCAGGTTGTAAGAATATGGGAAAAATCCCGGGGTCCTCATCAACCTTATGAATGGAATCAGAGAGCTTATTTTAATGAAGTCTGCAAAATTTAGCACAATTATAGCTTTGAACTGGGTTATTATTATTTTTTTCTCTTTCTTGCTGGGGAATTACTCGGACCGTTGTGTTTCTCAATCTATGTGGATATAGCTCTGCATTTTACCTTTATCAAAAGCCTGCGAGCCCTTTTAACAAAAACTGAAATATTCTCTCTTAATCGGCTGCTCTTTCTTTCTTTTATACCTAAAAGGATCGAACTATGAGTACTTGCTTTGAGCTGTGGTTCAGCTACACCGCTATTTGTTTCTTGAGTTGTCATAACCTAAGCCCCAAACCCTTAGCATACAATGCATGTGTGTGCTGTCCAGAAGTATACACAAATCTTCATTTTCATATTAACAAATGAGATTCAATTTGAAACTTATTTTTTGTGCATTTATACTAGATATTTGTGTAGGTAGACTAATAATTGATTGCATAAATATTTTGAAGGCACACATTTTTATAGAAACAGAAGATATAGTCTGTTTTCAAGTTATTAATCAAGATCCAAGCTCATGCCCCGACCCTACAACCCTTGAATACTTCAAATAATTTTGAACATGGTTTTGGATCAAAGCCAAGATTTCCAAATAAGATTATCCTCATCTATCCAATAAGCTTGGAGAATAGTAAAAAAATGGATTCAGAACTCTTCACGTGCTTACAGCATCTTTCGTGGGGTCATGATAATGTTCATTCACTGTATGAGCTTGACAAACTGAAGGCTTCAAAGCGAAAAGACACTGGCAAATTTAGGCACCACGATCTCCCCAGCAACAAGTAGAGCTGTATTCGAATATGAACAAATTGAGCATCACATTTTCGAGTTCGAGTTCGAGTTCGAATATAATCGAACGCTGTTTGAATTCGTTCGTTTATTATTCGAGCTCGAGTTCATGTTCGAGTTTGTTCGATTATTGTTTGATAATGTTTGAGTTCGTTTAAATTCGAGTTCGAATTGTTCGAATTCTTTTATTTTATATTTTTTATTTTAAAATTTATAAAAATAATAATTCAAACTTCAATTAAAAATAATTGAATATTATAATACTATTAAATAAATATTATTAATATTAATATTATAATATAAGATTTATTAAGAATAAATCTTAATATTATAAAATATAAATAATATAATTAATATAATGTAATTAATTTTAAAAAATATATAATATGTTCGCGAACGTTCGAATATATTCGTGAATATGTTCGAGTTCGTTCGTTTATTATTCGAACTCGAGTTTGCGTTCGAGTTCGTTCGTTTATTAAATGAACGAATCTTATTCGAACACGAACGAGCTCGAACGAACTTTTATTCGCGAACGTTCGGTTCGTTTACAACTCTAGCAACAAGAAGGTCCTTGCTTTGTTGAGCCAGCGAACTTGGTTTGCCGTGGACCGCGGCCATTTGTTTTTTGGTTCACCACTTGCATGGTGGACATTAGCCATGGGCATGTAGCTACACGTTGAAATCATTGAACCATATTAAGTACAATAGATGTACTCATTGAGTACTATCATGGCTCCAACAGCAAGTGCAAGGGGTTTGTTTATGGAGGTTTTATGGAAAACAACTGCCAGTGGCTGATGAGACCTAAGCACACCCTCAGTGCTTAATGTTTATGATTCGGTTTTTATTTTGAAAAAGTAGAAAAGAATTAATAATTCATTGAGTGATTTGTAAAATGAAGATATATTACGAATAAATAAATTTAAGTTTTTTCATTTAATGTACAACAAATTAAAATTCATCTATAGTAAATAAGAAACTTGCAAAAGCTGATATTAATATAGTGTAACATGCAAGAGTGAAAGACTTTGCAAGGCATAATTGCAATTAAAATTTGATAGTAGTGTGATGAATTCATACAATAAGATCAACCAACTTGTAGGGTTTCAATCCCGCTCAATTGATTAGAAATTAATACATTGGTCGTAAGGTCACGTATTTGATTTTTAAAAGTAGGGACTCTTAATCTTTGAAGGGTCGGTCAATCAGAGTTTTCTTAAACTAATCGATCAGTTAGAATTTTTTTAAATTAATTTAATTTTGAAATTTTTTATCGATTAGAATTTTATAATAAATTTTAATTAATACGCACTTTTAATAACTACTGCAAACTTTTTCAATTTGGAAGATTAACCAACTTGTACCACCATCCGCTATACCATTTTGAGCCTTTGAAGTTGAAGCCATTTGATATGGAAAGTTAACCACCAAAACATAGTCAAAAGTGACCAGACTAGAAACTTGTGGTTGAGAGTGAGAGAGAGAGAGAGGAGAGGTGCTCATATACTCACAGCCAAGTATATGCATTTGAAGATGAAGTCTATCTTGGATTAGATATCTGAGCGTGGGCTGTTGCTTTGCTGCTTCTCATCTCTTTCCAAATTGGATAATATCATAGACAGACCTCATGATCTCCTTGTGGGCTTGTGGGACTCCAAACAGATTGGTCTTCTGACCCAATTGTCCCCACCCTCTCTGCACCCCCTCGCATGTCCAAGGCCTATACCCTAACATAAACCCATCCCCTTGCCTATCACTATTTAAAGTTTGCATTTATATCATTCTGCTGAAGAAAAGAAGAAAGTGACTCCCTCACAAAGGGAAATCTTCAGTTAACCAAACTTGAAGGTTCTCTTTGGTTGTGTCTTCAAAAGGCTCCTGAAAAGATAGTTATGGAAGTAGCCGTGGAGGTTGAAGATGATGCTTTCTTTGCAGACTTGAGCAAGCAAATCAATCTTCTAATCATGGATGATGATGAGGATTTGGTCAATCGTTCTCCTTCTGTTTCTTTTCAGGTTTCCTTTTAGTTTCTTCTTGTCTTTCTGGTCTCTTGATTGCTTCTTCTGTGAACCTTCCAAGTTTCTTGAAGTCTGACTTCCTTTGGTTTCAAAATGTTAGGCTTTTTCCCAAGCAATCCAACTCCAACCAGCACCACAATTGCCATTTCTGCTTGAGCAAAGTTGCAGAAGAGAAAGCAAAGGAACTGGAGTTTTCATACCTCGTTCGTCGCATCAGAGGAGAAAAATCAAGCAAGGAAGAAACAACGCCTCCAATGCAAAGTTTCAGAAACATCTTGACAATCCAAGAGGGTTTCCTCAAGTTCCTCACAACAATAACCAAGCATCTTACAACGATTCCCTTAACTCTAGAAGATTTTAGAACTGCTGTTTAAGGTCAATAAGTACATATGCAGATTGAATGAATTCTACTTCTGATATTATTTCTAATGTTCTAGGAAAGATTATTGTTAGATGTTGTTGTAATGATGTTCTAGGTATATATATATATATATATATGGATTAAGGGAGGCTAAGGCCTAAGGTTTTTACCTCCCCTCTATAGTGGCATTCCTATGATGTTTTATCAAGTTTGACATGTTCATTGGACAGTGATTTTTGGTCTTCTGAATATTTTCACCTTTCAGTAACCTGATTTAACTTTTGCTTGCAGTGATTTTAATAAATTAATTACAGTTCTAATAAGGTGTCTGATATTTTACTGGGATCCAACAAAGGCAAATGGCCAGTGATTCTTAGGCTGTTTTTATCGTTGGCACCAGTTGGCATTCTGTCCCACCAACATGGTTGCAGCTTCTTATCCGTCGATTTAGATTCACACTAGAATCATAAGCTAACTAAATATGCAAATTTGCACAAGCGGGCTTTGAAGCCCCGGATGACCCTATAGTAGCTTTTGTTATTGATTGATAAGACTTCAAATGTCGTTACTTTAACTAAGTTTGAAGGCAATTGATTTTCTTTGACTTGGAGTTCGAATCCTACCCCACTAACTATACTCGGAAAGACTATCAAAATGCACATATGCTGGCTAAAGAATATTTGCTTAGATTTTGAGACAAAAAGGAAGAGGCTTGATTGGATATGCAGATGTAAAACTTGTCCACTTGAAGATGTTCTGTGATTCAAATTTCAAGCAGCCAGTGATGAATACTGAATAATTCAAGGGAGAGAAAGAGACAAAGTAGCAATGTAGTGTGGGTTCCCACACTGTCTTGTCTTCTAAAGCATATCTAACATCCACTTTATGAAGAGATTGATTTCTTTCACAAATCCCCTAAGTGAGGGCCACTAGGCACAAGTGATGATCCAGCTATGAATTTGTTGGAACATAAAGCAAATGCATCCTGCACTACCATTGCACACCTACATACGTAGAAGCTTTCTATACCTGCCCTTTTTTCTTTAGAACCAAAATTCGAAGTTCTGATGCTTATTTAGATTTGTCAGATTATTTGTATATGTATAAAAATTACATCATATGTATACCTTATACTCGGATCATTTATATCTTGTATGTCAGATTATTTATAAAAGAAATTGTTATACAATTGTAGTTGTGGCTGATTTTTGGATTGCTTTGTAAAGCTCAATACTGTTGTCAACTTCACTTTGGAGCCAGCTTTTGCCTAAGATCTCTTACCAAAGGAGAATGAATGTGCATCAATGCAACAACACCTGTAATGGATTTCATGTTCCCCCAACAATTTATAAAGTGAGATTTTCCTTGTAGTCATCCACTTCTTGAGTTAGATCTTAGATCCATTCAATATTCATTGCATAAGGCTGAGATCTGCTTTGGTTGTAAGGGACAGATAGGTAAGAAAGATATGCACATGAAATCAGCTGGCATATTATGACAAAGTGATGCACATGTCTACAATATACTATATTCTATTTTTTTTATTAAATTGTAATATAAAATAAGACATTCAAATTTGATTGAAAAAAGTGTAAATTTTAAGGCATTAGAATATAAATTTAACAAGCAACTCTTCTCAAATTTATATATAAATGACTATATATATATATATATATATATATTTCATTCGTTTTATATTATTTGGTCTTTTAGCTTTTGTATTTTATTTCATAATATTTGATTCTTTATGCATTTTTATACATCAATGATTAGTATTTTTCAATATTATTGTTTAGTTAAACTATATTTAATGTAAAAAAAAAGTCTAGCAAATAATTACTCATCCTTATATTTATCAGGAGTAAATTTAGAACATAATTAGAAAATATTTATTAATTTCAATATTTTTAATCTGTGTATAAATAATCAAAAGGCCAAATAATATGAAATAGAGAAAGTATATATGTAAAATATATTATATATAAACAAATTATTTTAGTTCCTTAAAAAAAAGTGAATTCAAGTATGCCTTCAAGATTTAAAAAGAGAACTATTATTTTTGTGGGCCCGGAATTGACTACTTGATTAGAAGCAAGGCCCATATTTTTCCATTTGTTATTGGGCCAACCAATCGGATCTAATGGAGTGCCAGACTTGATCAATCACACCCTCATCGTTTTTCTTCTGTTTTTTTTTTAAATAAATCACTTTTGTGCCCGCATGCTATATAAAAAGACATAAAATAAAACGTGTAAAATAAATAATTTTTATTTATAATTTTATAATTTTTCAAAAATTTATTAAATATTTATAAATAGATTTAAATAACATGCACACAAAATTATTTAAATTCAATAAATTCATATAATTTTTTTATATTATTTTTAAAAAATTTTTATTTAAATTTAACACATTACGTGTTATAAAATAATAATATTAAATATTACAACTAGAGTTGTGAATATTATAAGGAAACCTTCTGCCGTTCTTTATATATATATATATATATATATATATATATATATATATATATATATATATATATATATACTACGTTAACTCAATTTTTCATTTTATCTCATAACATTATGGAACAAATTAAAAAATTAGATAAATTGTTAAGATGGTTAAGTGACATTAATCTTATGGCTTCCTTCATATTTTTTTTTATATCAAGTTGACAAGAGTTCTTTTTTTTCAGATGGAAGCCAAGGATAAATATATTAAGAGTTTTGCAATATTATTACAATAAAATATTAAAAAAATTCATTAATCCTAGTAATTAACGTTGCCAAAATCGAACAAAGACAAATCCCTAGTAATTTTCGAAGCGCTATATGACTTCCCATTCCGTGTTTGGGGAAAAAAAATTAAAAATACAAAAACCAATTCCGAAACGGTGTCGCACCAGCTTTCCACCATCTCAACACCCCGATGTTGACAATATCTACCACCAAAAAAAAAAACCTCAAGACTTCCTCAACAATGGCGCTCAATCTCCTCATCCTCCTCCTCATTCTCCTTCCCCTCTGTCTCCTCGTCTTCCTCGCACTCATAGTCCGCCCAAGACCCACCAAAATCCCACTCAAGAACCGCCACATCTTCATCACTGGGGGCTCCAGTGGCATCGGCTTAGCTTTGGCCCACCAGGCCGCTTTAGAGGGGGCCCAGGTCTCCATCCTCGCCAGGAATCCCACCAAGCTGCAAGAAGCCAAGGACTCAATCAAGCTCTCCACCGGTAGAGATGTCGCTGTTTTCAGCGTTGATGTCAGAGAATTCGGGGCTGTCGAGAAAGCCATTAAAGATGCCGGGCCTATTGACATCTTGGTGTGTAACCAGGGCGTTTTTGTACCTCAGGAACTTGAGGAGCAACCTCTGGAGGAAGTGAAGTTCATGATTGATGTTAATCTAGTAGGCACTTTTAATTTGATTAAGGCTGCTCTGCCGCTTATGAAGAATCGGACTGATCGCGGCCCCGGTTCTATCGCCATCATGTCATCGCAGGCCGGTCAAGTATGTAATATTGCGTAATTTCTTGTATGTTGGGAATTCGGTTTCTTTAGATACCGTAGGAATGTGACTCATTTGCATATATAGGAGTGTGATTTGGTGGGAGTGTCTGAGATTTAGCTTTTTCATTAAGCCATTGATGCAATAGTGATGTTCAATCTGGGATGGGTTTTGATAAAGTTTTAATCTTTGGGATTAGTTGTTTCATTAAGGCATTGATGCAATATTAATGCTGGCATTGGAGGAGGCATAGGACCCTAATACACTTTATGTTCCTTAGTAGCATTTCCGATTGAAGGTGTTTATGTTCTGGGATTGCAACATTTCTTTTCCTTCAGAATATCCTTTTCTTTCTCCCTGGCATTTTGGAATGAAGCTAATGTGGAGTTTTATATTAAATCCTAGAGAAAGATTCTCTTGAGTTGTGCATTTTAGTTAATGTGGTGTTTTACATTGAGGAAATACTTGATATAGAAATCAGAAAAAGCAGTATGACAGAAATCTTCAATCATAATTGGCTGTGAAGTTGCTCTAGGTTATCTATTAATCCATTCTGCTTCAGTTGTTCAGAGATTGTCTGAAAGATGTCACTTAATGACTTAAGTGGTTTGTTATTTGTAACTTGTGTCTTAGGGAATTGGTCTGGAAATTATTGTGTTAATTTTTTGTTCATTTGGCTTCATATTCTTCTAGGTTGGTATTTATGGTTATTCAGCTTATTCAGCTAGTAAGTTTGGCCTCAGGGGCTTGGCAGAATCACTGCAACAGGAGGTCATTGGATACAATATTCATGTCTCACTTATATTTCCCCCAGACACTGAAACTCCTGGTTTTGCTGAAGGTTTGAATCTAATGTTGTTTCAGTTGGTTCTGTTTGCTGGATGAATATTCTTGACATATATTCTGGTGTAACGTTTGAGTGAACCCTCAACCATACTGCTTCTCATCTCTGATAATTCTAAGATAATTTAGATGTATATGGTTAATAGTTCGTAGCAAGGGAAATGTTATTTAACATTTTCTATTTCATGTTTGGATGCTCTTCCTTTGTGGGGGCATGTCCATAACTATTGTACCCAAGTTCAAAGACAATCGTCATTGATTTCTTTTTCTGGTTAATATCTTATTCTAAACTTTGAGAAATCATTAGTTTATGACCTACACTGCTATTTTCGGCTGCTACAAAACTCTATGTTACATTGCAGAGAACAAAAGGAGGCCACAGCTTACCAGTATAATTGCAGCTTCCTCTGGTGCAATGAAAGCTGAAGAAGTTGCCCAGAAGGCATTGAGTGGCATCCAGTCTGGCAGCTTTATTGTACCCTGCAATTTCGAGGGGTTCCTACTATCAATTGCAACAGCTGGTCTATGCCCTCAGAGATCATTCTTGATGGCATTTGTAGAGGTGGTTACTGCTGGTATCTTACGTATTGCAGCCCTGTGTTTCCAATGGAATTGGTATGGAAGCATAGAGAAGTGGCATGCACAAAAAACATAGTAAGTATCTCATAAACTGCATTATCTAGCTTGAAAGTTTCTTGTGTATGGTAATTTATCTATGGTTCCATGTTGCTTAAAATGTGTTATATGTGATTATATATGGGCCTTCAAATTTGAAGACCATCTCCTTGTTCTTTTGGTTAGTTGATCTTTTGCAGTTCCCAAATCTCTGTCAACAGTGAAACATGCAGCATACTCCCTGTAGTTTACTCTGTGTTAAATGTGGCTTGATTTATTCACCTCACCCTACAATTTCTGTTCATGAAGTATATGAAAAAATAAAAGATAAATTTTGCACAATTGAAGTTCTTTTGTAGTAGTTTTCACTTATCATATTAGAAGAGGCTTTGCTTTTCTTTTATATAGAAATTTCTTCAGAAATTTTAGAACCTGCTTCTGTGCCATTTTGTAAGAGCTGCCTTGTAAGCATGAACAATACCTCTTAAGTTAGGTAAATTCCTCTAATCATCTAAATGATTTGCTCATCTTGTGGCTTAGGACTAGAGAAGTCTGGAGCTTTGCAGTTGTTTACTTTCTTGCTGTCGGAAATTTTACTTGGCATGAAGAAACATTTGCCCGTTAGACACAGGGATTATCGAAGACGATTACAAAAGAACAGACTCAGACTTCAAGGAGTCCTGATACCTGGAGAACTCTCAGACGTCAATAGTGAGTGACGAGAAACCATAATCACATTTTGCAGAATGGAACTTCCAAGACTGAGTCTTATCGAACATGTTTCGATTACATGTAACACCGGAATGACTCTTTTTATTGCTAATTTGCTATACTGTTACTCTGCTACTGCTGATGTTACCAAGTTGAAATAATTGAGAAGAATTTCAAAGATGTGTGCAGCTTTAATAGCACGAATGCTGCTACAGTTGTCCTTTAAGGGAAGCTTAAGGGCTAGTTTGCAAGTTTAGGATAAAAAAGAAAAAAATAGATATTTATTATGAATTATTGGAATCTTTATTAATTAGTGGAGGCTCCACTAATTATGGATTTATGTGAATTATTAGAAGATTTTTATGGATGTCCACTATTTAGTGGAGACACCACTAATTAAGATTAGTGTAAGATGATGTATGTCATGATGTAATCCACTAATTAGAGCTCTATAAATAGAGCTATTCTCTAAGCTTGTAATACACCATTATTTTGTGAAAGAAAGATTAAAAATAATTGTGAGAGAAAAGAAAGAGAGAAATTCTTGTACAAAATAGTTAGAGTTTTATTAGTGTGTAGTGTGAAGATTTTATTTTAACACTACCCTAATTTTATAACACGTTATCAGCACGAGTCTCTACCGGTACAAAAGCCAGAAGACTAAGCACGAGTTTCTGCCGTTACCAAAGTCAGAAGACAGGTACGCATTTATTGATCTCTATGGCTAACATCGCGAAACTCGAATTTGTAGCCCTTGATATTTCTGGAAAAAATTATATGTCATGGGTTCTCGATGTAGAAATGCATCTAAATGCTGAAGGCCTTAGTGAAACTATTCAAGCAAATAATAGTGCATCTGCACAACACAAGGCTAAAGTTTTGATTTTTATTCGTCGTCATCTCGATGAAAATTTGAAAATGGAATATCTTACCGAAAAAGATCCATATGGCCTGTGGGTAAATTTAAAAGAAAGATTTGACCACCTGAAGATAGTCGTACTACCTACTGCACGGTATGAATGGTTGCACCTGAGGTTGCAAGATTTTAAAACCGTGAATGAATATAGCTCCGCAATGTATAAAATTACATCTCAATTAAAATTATGCGGAGAAAAAGTGACTGATGAAGATATGTTGGAGAAGACATTCTTCACCTTTCATGCCTCGAATATTGTCCTGCAGCAACAATATCGAGAAAATGGGTATACAAAATTTACAGATTTAATTACTGCCCTCCTTATTGCAGAGAAAAATAATGAGTTATTATTGAGAAATCATGAAGCCAGACCAACTGGCTCTACAGCACTCTCAGAAGTGAATGCTGTTGGCTCCAGCAGAAGCCATCGTTATAGTCGTGGTCGTGGCCGTGACCGTGATTGTGGTTATGGTCGTAGACACGTTCGATATTTTCCTTATCACAATTATAATCAAACTGTGAGAAATACTGGCCACCTGAAGTGGAACAGAAAAGATCAAAAGGGAAAAGAAAAAGAAATTGAAGAAAAGTATGAGGATATATGTTATAGATGTGGTATGAAAGGTCATTGGTCACGAAACTGTCGTACGGCTAACCATTTAATTGAATTGTATCAAGCTTCATTGAAAAATAAAAATGTGGAAGCAAATTTTTCTCAACATCCAATAAATAATGCTGATGATGACGATATTAATCCTGAAGATCTTAATATCAATATTACCCATATGGATGTATCGAATTTTTTTGAACACCCAGACGATAGGATAGACCATTTAATTGGTGATGGCAGTGTCCAGAAGAACTAAAGCATCACCCTGATATTTTTGTATTTTCATTTTCATTCTATTCTAACAATATTTACGTTTACATATATATATTTGTGTTCAGATGACTGTTATTAATGATGATGTATGTATTGTTGATAGTGGAACTACACACACCATACTAAAAAATGAGAAATATTTTTCTGATATCAAAATGGGAGAAATAAATATTTATACGATAAACGGTAGTGCAAATGTAATTGAGGGTTTCGGAAGAGTTAGTATATTGTTGCCTAAAGGAACAACAATTATTATTGATAAGACACTATTTTCCTCAAAATCCAGAAGAAATTTATTGAGTTTTAAAGATATCCGCAGAAATGTGTATCATGTTGAAACAAATGAGGAAAATGGGATTGAGCATCTTTTTATTACTCAAATGCATTTGAGTAAGAAATCGGTATTAGAAAAACTGCCGTTTTTTTCTACTGGTCTATATTTTGTAAAAATACGTACAATTGAAATTCATCATCTAGTAAACTAGAAGTTTACTGATTCTATTACTTTTAACATTTGGTATGACCGGTTGGGTCATCCGGGATCTACCATGATGAGAAGAATCATTGAGAATACACATGGTCATTCTTTAAAAAATAAAAGGATATTAACATCAGAAAAATTCGCATGTACTGCATGTTTCCTAGGAAAATTAATTGTTAAACCATCACCAGTAAAAGTAGGAGCTGAAAGTCCTACATTTCTCGAACGGATTCACGGAGATATTTGTGGACCTATTGATCCACCATGTGGATCGTTCAAATATTTTATGGTCTTAATTGATGCATCATCCCGATGGTCACATGTATGTTTATTATCTACTCGCAACCTGGCGTTTGCGAGATTACTTGCTCAAATAATTAAATTACGAGCACAATTTCCGGACCATCACATTAAAAATATTCGTTTGGATAATGTTGGTGAATTTTCATCACATGCTTTTGATGCATATTGCATGTCAATTGGGATTAATGTTGAACATCCTGTAGCTCATGTTCACACATAAAATGGTCTTGCTGAATCTTTGATTAAACGATTACAATTAATTGTTAGACCATTATTAATAAAAACAAATCTCTCAACATCTGCCTGGGGACATGCTATTCTACATGCTGCAACACTTGTACGTATAAGACCAGTTAGTTATCATAAATTCTCTCATTTGCAATTGGCTTTTGGGTCAGAACCAAATATTGCTCATTTAAGAATTTTTGGGTGTGCTGTATATATTCCAATTGCATCAAACCAACGTACAAAGATGGGTCCTCAAAGAAGAAAGGGGATATACGTTGGATATGATTCTCCCTCTATTATCGGGTATGTTGAACCCACGACAGGAAATGTATTCACAACAAGATTTGCTTGATTGTCATTTTGATGAATCATTATTCCCTAAATTAGGGGAGAACCAAAACAGACATAAAAAGGATCTTGCTTGGACAACATCATTAAATTATCTTGATCCGCGCACAAGCGCATGTAAACTTGAAGTTCAAAAGATAATTCATTTGCAAAGCATTGCAAATCAAATGCCAAACGCTTTTGTTGACTCCATAAGAGTTACAAAATCGCATATTCCAGCTATAAATGCTCCTATTCGAATTGAAGCTCCAGCAGAACAAAATATTATACCTACAGCTGCTGAGTCAAAAACACGCCAGAAGCGTGGCCGACCTCTTGGTTCTAAAGATAAAAATCCTCGAAAGAAAAGAGGATTAAATAATCCAGAAGATCATATTGAAGAAAAGAATGATAAAGACCAAGAGAGAACTGATGACAAAGAACCAGAAGTTGATGAAAGTAACACTGAAATTTCTATCAATTATACCACTTCAGGTAGAAGTTGGAATCGGATAGAAACTGTTATTGATAATATATTTGCATACAATATATCTCTTAATGTTACACATGATAATGATGATCTTGAACCAATAACAGTTGATGAATGTCGGCATAGAAAAGATTGGCTGCAATGAAAAGATGCGATTCAATCGGAGTTAAATGCACTGGCAAAACGTGAAGTCTTCGGACCTGCAGTCCGAACACCAGAAGGTGTAAAACCTGTTGGCTACAAATGGATATTTGTGTGAAAGCTCAATGAAAAGAGTGAAATAGTTCGATATAAAGCGCGATTAGTAATCCAATGTTTTTCACAAAGACCAGGTATTGACTATGATGAAGCTTATTCTCTTGTTGTTGATGCTATTACACTCCGATATCTTATCACTTTGGCAGTACATGAAAAGATAGATATGCGCCTATTAGATATTATCACTGCTTACTTGTATGGAAATTTAGAAAATGATATTTACATGAAAATCCCCCGAAGGATTTCATATGCCTGAAGCATATAAACATTATCCTCGTGAAAATTACTCCATCAAGTTGCAGAAATCATTATATGGCCTGAAGCAATTTGGGCGCATGTGGTTCACACGTGTTAGTGAATATTTATTGAAAGCGGGATTTAAAAATGACCAGGTATGTCCATGTGTTTTTATTAAAAAATCTGGTTCTAAATTTGTGATATTAACTATATATGTTGATGATATTAATTTTATTGGAACTCTTGAAGAGCTCCAAGAAACAATTGATTATTTAAAAAGAGAATTCGAAATCAAAGATTTTGGTAAAACCAAATTTTGTCTTGGTTTACAAATTGAACATCTGGAGAGTGGAACATTTATTCATCAATCAACATATACAACAAAAGTGCTAAAAAGATTTTACATGGACAAAGCACATCCATTGAGTATTCCAATGATCGTGCGATCATTAAATGTGGATAAAGATCCTTTCCGACCTCAAGAAAATGATGAAGAACTCCTTGGTCCTGAAGTACTATATCTCAGTACAATTGGTGCATTGATGTATCTTGCTAATAATACACGACCTGATATTGCTTTTGCTGTCAATTTATTAGCAAGATTTAGTTCTTCACCAACACGACGACATTGGAATGGAATTAAACAAATCCTTCGATATCTCTAAGGTACAATTGACCTCGGATTATTTTATTCAAATAAAACCAATCCAACATTGATAGGTTATGCAGATGCTGGTTATTTATCTGATCCACATAAAGCACGTTCTCAAATGGGCTATCTATTTACATGTGGAAATACTACTATATCATGGCGTTCTACGAAACAATCTATAGCAGCTACTTCTTCAAATCATACTGAAATTATAGCCATTCATGAAGCAAGTCGAGAATGTGTATGACTAAGATCCATGATTCATTATATCCGAGAAAGTTGTGGATTATCATCAATCAAAGATATTCCAACTCCTCTTTATGAAGACAATGTAGCTTGCATAGCTCAATTACGAGGAAGATATATTAAAGGAGATCGGACAAAACATATTTCACCTAAATTCTTCTTTACTCATGAACTCCAGAAGAAATGTGAAATTGATGTACTACAAATTCGGTCATGTGATAACCTCGTAGATATTTTCACGAAAACTTTATCGACTGCAACATTTGAGAAGTTGAGATATAAAATCGGTATGCGTCGGTTTAAAGATTTAAAGGAATCATCTCATCAGGGGGAGTAATAAACAGACATATAGAATAGTGTACTCTTTTTCCTTCACTAGATTTTTTTCCCACTGGGTTTTTATCTAGTAAGATTTTAACGAGGCATATTCTTTATGTATGGATGGACATCCAAGTGAGAGTGTTATGAATTATTGGAATCTCCATTAATTAGTGGAGGCTCCACTAATTATGGATTTATGTGAATTATTAGAAGATTTTTATGGATGTCCAACATTTAGTGGAGACACCACTAATTAAGATTAGTGGAAGATGATGTATGCCATGATGTAATCCACTAATTAGAGCTCTATAAATAGAGCTATTCTCTAAGCTTATAATACACCATTATTTTGTGAAAGAAAGATTAGAGAAAATTGTGAGAGAAAAGAAAGAAAGAAATTCTTGTACAAAATAGTTAGAGTTTTATTAGTGTGTAGTGTGAAGATTTTATTCTAACACTACCCTAATTTTATAACAATATTTAAGTTATGAAAGAAGAGAGAGAAGAGAAAATGAAGTTATTTATATTTAATATTGTTTAGGAGTTTAGGAAAGAACAGAAAAGAATAATTCATTTTTTGTTTGAAATTTTAAAAAGAAAAGAAAAAAAATTCTATTAATAAGTTAATTTTTCAAAAAATATTTATGGTATTTACCATTGTCAATACCCACGTACCCTGTAAAACTTATCTACTATTGTCATCAATGTTGCTTCTTTCCAGAACTTCATCTAATCCCTACTCATCATTATACCACTTTAACCAACAGTCCAACACTTCATATCTCCCCTCTTCTCTCTTTCTAATCTCAATTAGAAAGCTAAAGACTCAAAAGAAAAAAAATGGATTTTTTTAATCAACACTGCCTAATTAGTATCAGCGAGGTGGCAGTAACGAAGGGATGGAAGCAAACCGTAACTTTGCATCGGAAAGGAAGAAGACGAAGATCCTATTGTAAATTTAAAAGTTGCTCTTCTCTTCCATTCATGATTAGTCACTTTCTCTCTATTTTTGGAAAGAAAAGGTTTTGAGGTTTGGATCACTCTAATCTCTTCTTTTTTTCCTTCCAAAATCTCTCAAATGGTGAAGGATTACTCCTCTTCTTTCCAGATCTTTTTTTTCTCTCCATTTCTCTCCTCCCAAACTAGCCCTCAAAGATTGACCAAATGGAATACATGCTAACACTAGAAGCAATTGGTTTGCCTTCTTCATATATACTACCAAATACTTTACA
Organism: Voacanga thouarsii; assembly: GCA_026120185.1. NCBI lineage: Eukaryota > Viridiplantae > Streptophyta > Magnoliopsida > Gentianales > Apocynaceae > Voacanga > Voacanga thouarsii. Next base: position 88,956 of record JANUWF010001558.1, read on the forward strand.
CCATTTCATTTCCTTGATAAGTATTTTATTATTGTTATTATTGGAGACAAAAGATATAAATCAAACTCAATATATATCATGTTATAAAAAATATTTTTGATCAAATAAGATATTATCTTATTTTTTATTTGATGTATACTTAACTAATTATAATATTATTTTATTAAAGATCGATCTTTCACTTATATTATTATGTTAATTTTAAACCTCAATCCCAACTATTTACTTAAAATGTTTAAGATTAAATGGCAAAGAGTAGAAGGGAGACAATTGTACCAGCAATCAAATATTGGGCTTTTAGCCAAACCGATTGGGCATGGTATCACAAATCCTGATCAGGCCAGCAATATAGGCCTCCATTTTTCAAGAAACTATGATATCAGCCCGAAAATTTCAACAACATATGTATTACTCTGCTTATAGACTTCCGCTACTTTGTCTACTTTACACCAAGTTCCAACCAGCATAAATATTTCACCTTCGCGGAGATCCACTGAGCAACCAAGTAACTCAGACATCTCTCTTGATTTTCCACTCACAGAGTACTTCCTAATCGATCCATGGCCACAGGTATGTTGAAACGCACGTCATTGATGAAGTCAGTGATGGGCAAAGGGTTGCAGGAGGCGTGTAGAAGGGCCTACGCTTCGCTTGCAGTTGGTACGGACTTGGTATCAGCTGCACCAAATGTTTCTCTACAAAAGGCTCGCTCCTGGGACGAAGGGGTCTCCTCCAAATTCTCCACCACTCCTCTTAATGACATCTTTAAGGTTCATATTCTTGATTTTCTGATTTAGTTTTAGCCTTTAGTTTGTGGTTTTCTCTTACCATTGTTAATATTCTTTTCATTTCTTATTTTTATTTCAGGGGAAAAAAGTTGTCATCTTTGGCCTCCCTGTGAGTTCATAATCCTTTTTCTTTATACCTTGTTGATTTTCTTGTGATGACGTTAGTTTATTCATGCGGAGAACTAGCAGATTAGGGTAGCGGAGTTTTGTTTATTCATGCGATGTTCTATGTTTGTCAAATCTCCACCATTTTACAGTAGTAATTTTCCTTTATGCGGGGTGGGTTAGCTTTGAAAATTCAGTAATTCACCATTGCAATGTGGCCTCTTTTCTTTCAAATTTTATGGTTGTCTTTTCTTGATATTTAGTAATCTAATTTCTGGAGGTGCTTGATTAATCTTGTTGCATCCTTTCAGTGAGGATAATTCTGTTTTGGATGTATCCAGTTATTAGAGTGGTCATAATTAAGTAACTCTTGTTAAGTCTTTTTAATTGAAATAATAATAATAATTTTTTTTAATGGGGGAACTTGTTTAAGTTAAATTTATGCTATTGGTTCCAGATCATAATGGTATCTAAGGAGTTGTTCAGCATTTGTGGTTGACTAAGCTTATTGTCTTCTATTTTTTGGTCTGTTTTACATGTCTGTTTTGTATGCTGTTTCATGGACTCCACTGTTTTTTTATTCACTTAATCCAATTGTTTCTGGGGGTATACAGGGGAGTATTTTTTGGCTTTCGTAAGCTTAAAACACATTGCATGTGGAGAGGCACTTAGGATTTTTACATGGAGATTACATAAGAAAGAGATTCCTCCTCTTGAGGTATAAATTGGCAGCAATACAATTGTTTAGTCCACTTAGGCATTGATTGCAGAAGATTAGATGTTCAAACTATGTGCATCAAGAATGTGCCGTCATATTGCATCCTTTTTATTTATTTATATTTTTTGGGGTTGGAACTTGATGTCTTCATTGTGCATAGAACCTCAAGGAGATTGCTTTACCACCTTCCAGGGAGCATACACAGGAGTTTGTTCAGCCCAACATGTGCCTAGCTACAAGAACAACATTGACAAGTTCAAGGCAAAGGGAATTGATTCTGTGATTTGTGTTGCTGTTAACGATCCATATGTCCTGAATGGTTGGGCAGAAAAACTTCAGGCCAAAGAAGCTGTAAGTTTCCTGTAATTATGACTACCTGTCAAGATCTTTTCATATGATTAGTATTTGCCTAATCATAATGTTCCTCTCTCTATAGAGAGAGAGAGAGAGAGTATGTGTCTATATTCCTATTTTGTGTGTGCATATTAAATGAAAAATAATAATCTCAGTTTCTAATCTAGATGATGACATGCAAATGAAACTGGCAATGATAAAGAATAAGACTGCTTCTGGATTGGAGTTCAATTAAAAAAAATGTTAAAACTTTTTTTTTTCTCAATTTTGAAAATGTTTTTGGGCTACACGTTTTCATCTTTCCATTTCCAGAATTGGCCCCACCAAAGAAGGACCAAAAAAAAAAAAAAAAAAAGTGCACTTTCCATTCAAATGAACTGTGCAAATCTTCCACTTTTTTCCCTTCTCGGATTTGAAAACAAGTGGGGAGAGAGGATCAAAGCAATGAAAGCACCAATACTGTCTGCATTCTTCTTTGTCTAAGAAGCTGCCTCTCTATATGAGGAGACGAATTATAAGAAGCTGCTTCTTATAACCAAAAGAAGTTCCACTTTGGGTCCGGTTTTTAGTTGTACCCTTTCTGCAAGAAGAATACCATCAAACTGTCTTATCTGAGATACTAGTGCCATGGGAAATGCAGATTGAATTTTATGGTGACTTTGATGGGAGCTTCCATAAGAGCTTGGATTTAACAATAGATCTCTCTGCTGCTTTGCTTGGACCTCGCTCACATAGGTATGGGATTAATGGATCTGTTCAATATTATGTTGCCACATTAATTTTTATTTATTATTTATTTATTTATTTTTTTTTGGGGGGGTGGGGTTGTGCATTTTGCAGTTATAGCTGTTTCAGACTAGATTTTTAATACATGCAATGCAAAGCAAACTATCTAGGCTTATGTTTCTGAGCAGAGGCTGATGCTTGAGGCAACTGTTCTTTATGCACAGGTGGTCAGCCTATGTCGTTGATGGACAGGTTAAAGTTCTTAATGTAGAAAAAGCTCCTTCTGAGTTTGAGGTTTCTGGTGGAGATGCTATCTTGGGACAAATCTGATTCTTCCCTGCTTCTTATGTGATAAAGAGGCTTGGTGCATAGATGAGCTTGACATATTTCCTATGTCCTGGTCTGTACAATTGTTATCATAGTGGTATCTAATGAACTGTCCAGCATTTGTGGTTGACTAAGCTTATTGTCTTCTATTTTTTTCTGTTTTACATGTCTGGTGCATAGATGAGCTTGACTTAATAGGAAGCTTTTAGGTTTCCTATTAAACCTGTAGATGCTAGTTGGAGTTCATAGCTGATTGAGGTTTGAACCACTGCTAATCAGCTTCATTATCTGATCCCACATGGGGTAAAATAGCAATTCAGACAGCTGCAAGCTTGGGGCCACTTTCTTGATGGGTTAATACATAACCGTGGATATTCTTGAGGAAAACCACCATGCACGTCTGATCCAACCGTGAAGGGGAGAAGGAAGAGGATGTAATTCTCTTAATAAAATTTGGGATTATTTGGTCAAACAGAAACTTTCCAGAAATTGTAGGTTTGTATATGGTATGAGATACCTTTCAAGGAATGCAAAGCATGTAATTTGAAGGGCTGAAGCTTGTATCTGACTTCGTTGCTGCAGCGCAGCTCCATCAATCAAGAATGGGGCTAATAAGGCTCATGAATCCAGATGCAGGCGCAGAAGGAGAGGGAGGGCAATAGAGTTACTGATGCTTTGGCAACTTTAGGATTTTTTCAATCTTTTATGAAAACAGTGTTCTGAAATCATTCCAGATGGGGGAGAGAACATTGTAATCAAAGATCTCTGCAGGAGAACTATAGACAAAACAAGTCCTAAAGCTTCTGGGATGGCAAGATTAAAGGGTAAGGAATGATGAAAGCTGAACTGAAAACATGGTTTTCCCCTTCTTTTAGCACTTCCCTGCAGGACTAGAATGCCTTACTCTTCTAGTCATCTAGTTACTTACAGATAACACGTAGCATATGGCACCTTTTATTCACTGTTAAAACCAAAGCAAGCTTCCACAGAGACTAATCTCTTTGCAATTTGCATTTGCATTGAGAGGTGATCCCCAAGGAACTTTCAACCCTCGCCGAGGGATGATTCTGTAATGCCTAACAACAATGTTGCAAGACAGAACCATGGCAACATGGTTGTTATGCATTATAGAGCCATACCACACTGAGGATGTATAAGGTCTCAGTGATGTTGGTACGTCCAGACAGAAAAGGACTTACCACCGTTGATAAACACCAGAATAAGCAATGTTCACTGGACCAGGAGCACTGCCTTGAGAGGTGGTGGTTTATCCTGCGACGGATGTCAATGGTTCGAGTCCGCTTAAGATACTTTGATTTTGTTCATTTGGAATCTAGGTTCTTCTACTTCATTTATTGGGGATACTTTCCATCCCACAATCAGACCTTTTCCATTTGAATATAGAGTGCAGGCACTCTAAAGCGGATTGTTCTTGACCAGCATGTGTGCTAGATTCAGAGCGAAGTTACTGACTGGTAGCTCAACGAGGCCGACCCTCGCCATAATGGCTATCCACATATCAACCGTTTGGTGCCGATGGACCCTATCCTCGCCCTCGGCTGTGATGATGTTTTGGATCTCTTCTGTGACGAGCACTTCTTCAATCAATGGTTTGCATGGATTCCCTTTGTAACGCCTGAATTCGAACCTCGAAATAGAACCTAAGTAACACGGTGACATCTCGATAGAGATGCCAAGCCCCTAACCTGAAATTATATCTAAAAAAAATTTCAACCGAAACTAATTACCTTCAAAGAAAAATTTAGGTTTAATTTCGTATTTAGTTCTCGAACTTTTTTTTTTTGACATGGTTAATCTTCAAATTTTATTTTTAACTTTTTAAATCTCTGAATTTTTTTTAGGCATAATTGGTGTATAAATTTTATTTTTAACTTTCTAAATCCCTTAACACACTTGGTCTTTTAGAAATATTATTATTTACCTACTCTAAATGGATTCAAATTAGTTCTAATGCAATTTGTTTAGTCCGAATAATGATAAGTTAATAATAAAAGAGTTTTTTTTAAGTATATAAAATTATAAAAATATTATTACTTTTAAAAATAACTATAAAGCTATTGCAAAATCATTTTCTATCTCTACAAATTTTAATAAAATTTAAGATTAAAATATTAAACTAAACAATCACATTTATTTTATTAGTCATTGATTATTAGAACATATACTTATTAAACCTTTTTTTTAGTATAATAATTTTATATTTTATTTTTTTTCACATTGCTATAGAATTTCATTATAAAACTAACTAAAATATAAAATTATCATTATTCTAATAATTAAAAATTAATCTTTTATATGACATTTTTTCATTTTTATTATAATAAACAATTATATAAAGTTACATTTTAATTATGTGTATTTATATTATTATATATGAGTTAAGATTTTATATTTTTTTGAATTATTTTCAATTAGCACGAACTTATATTTTATATTGGAACCAAGTTCAAGCTTGACATTTGTGAGTTTGGTTGGGATAAGCTCAAGCTATTTTTTTTTTTAAATTTTTGAAGTCGAATTTAATTTGAACTTGGCCAAATGGATTCACAAATCCGAATTGACCATCCTACTTGTTATGTATATATTGATTTTTTTAATATAAAGATATAAATATGTCAATGAATTTTAAATTCTCTATAAAATTAATAGTCAAGAAGATTTATATTTACTTGTAAAATGACTAATGAAAATTCAACAAAAGGACCAAATGTGTCAAAATAAAAATGCTAAGGGACTTAAAAAGTTAAAAATAAAGTTTAGGGACCAATTATGTCAAAAAAATAAAATTTAGAAACCTAAGAAGTTAAAAATAAAATTTAAGAATCAATCATGTCAAAAAAATAAAGTTTAAGAACTAAATGCGAAATTAAGCCAAAAATTTATAACTCAATATAATTCATGTCATCTATTAAAATCACATGAATAAAATATATAATTATTGCTAAGCCAACCAGTCTATAAGTACATTTAATCCCATGCGTATTCATAATACTCATCATATTCTTAGCTAATATATCCAAAATGTTAAATGGGGTGAGTTATACTAGTTCAATAAATAGTTTAAATATCATCTCGAAAATGAGTGAATTACATATAATATTCTTTAAATAAAAGACATCAAATAGTACCGAATGATTAAACGAAATTAATTTTTTTAAATATTTATTTATACACATAATGAAGTAAAAATATAACTCAACCGTAATATATATATATATATATATATATATATATATATAACTTAACTTAAAATAAAATAAAATATATGTTTAGCTTAACTTTTAAATAAATATAAGTTTAGCTCAATTTAAAATAATAAGATTCTGGCCTAATACTATATAAGGAAAGTTAAAATAATAATTAGGTTTTTTTTCCCCGACAGAAGCAGAAATTTCCAAAACAATTGACATTTTTTTTTTTGTATTTTTTAATTTTGGGGACATCAAATGTCCGCACACCAAACAAAAATTTGCAGAAAACATTTGCTCAGGATGGCGGCAGAAAAAACGGATTTTTTTTTTTTTTTATAACATATCTATCTTTGCAAAACAACAGAAGGCAACAATGCCACAGTACAAAATGGGCGACACAACCAAAAGGCTACCAACTCTTTTTTTTTTTTTTTAAATATATTTTTACAAATAGATGATCATGAATCTTAAACTTTTTTTTTTCCTCCAAACATAACGAAAAAATTTGAAGGGCTTAACATATCTTTATCACATAATAAACAGATATTTATGAATCTCAAATTAAAAAGAAGATTCCTGTTTATTTGTCAACGAGGCCAAGCTTATATTTCTTTCTTATTGACTAAGAGGGATTTCAATCACACAAATAAATTTTAAAACACGTTCTTCCTCCTCTTCTTCTAACCCATGAGCCATTAAACACATATCATACACAATAATATTGCTTAAAATCAGAATAAAATAACCAAACTCAATTCTCAAATTTATATAGAAAATATAAATTTCAGAATATTTCAGAAAAATAGAAGATGTTGAAACCACTTACCTCTCACAATAGCCAAAACTAATTTCTCCAACTCAAGTCAAATATTCACCCCAATCGTTCCCTAACACCAAACCACTACATTAGTCAATCAAAGAATTTTAATGCTAATAAATCAATTAAACCTAAGTTTTAAAACACTAGAAATGGAAAGGAAGGGAACCTCCTAACATCTAACTATTGTTCTCTAAACGAACTAATAATCATAATTAATAAAACTTACTTTCAAGATTGAAAAGTTTAGAACTTTCTTCCCCAATGTTTGAAACCCTAGTGTGACTATTGAATGCAATTGACGATAAGAATAAGAAAACATTGTTTAGGTAAAAAGATGAAGGATGACTATAGGTCTGACAGCATCCAGTGTCAACTACTTGGCCGCCATTCTTGTTAGGCCAAAATGAATATCCTAAGTTGACAATGGGTATTTAAATCCATCTTTATATATTACTTCCACTTCTCATTCCAATCGTATGTGGGATTGGGGTATCACACCCTTTCTCCATTCCCTCCTCAAGACAATCAAAAACAACAGAGGCAAGAGAAACTATTTCATTAAACCATTCCATTTAGTGGGAAGCATTCGTATCTGCTTCCAGTTCAATGGATACAACCACACGCGGATGAAGATTTGCAATAGTTTGAAGCATGCATTCTAAGCTATCAAGCCATGCTAGCAACTTGACAAACATAGCTCAGAACGAACAACCACTACTCCATCAGCTTCAATCTCAAACATATCTTTCTTAAGATTATGCAAATCTGATACAAGTGGATTGAAGTGAAAAGGTATTTTCATTGTCTTAGCAAAAGAGGACAAATGCTTATCAATATTCTCAATGATGACTTTTGATGTTTCAATTGCTGTTAACTTTAACATTTCCAGTGGATACTCAGACTGATCAACAAGAGCTTGGCGGCCTTGTATCCTATCTAGTGCAATCCGGTTCTGATTCCCAAATCAACTAGATGAACCTTTTTGTCAGTCGCCACATTTTGCAGTATGCATTGAATTGCTGTGTATTCACTAATTCTATAGGAAGGAATCTCTTGCACACATGCTACTATCATTGGTTGGAAAGTTGTTAGAGCCTCTTCCACAGCCATCCATTTCATTTGCTTTTCCGAGGGAACAATTTGCAACTCTCTAGAGATCTTCTTTTCAAGAGCTTCAGCAACTTAGAAAATGACCCTTTGAACTGGATTCCCACAAATTGAAGAGGACTATTCACATCAGGTGAGTAACTTTCTTGCATGTCATATTGCCGATTGTAGACCTTGTGCACAGAAGCATGAAGGAGCAGTGCAAGTTCAAGATCCTCACAGATCTCAGATGACATGCCAGAATTAGCATCAAAAGAACTATTGATCAGAATAGAAACAATATCCAAATCTTGAGAGGTGTACTGCAATAATTTTGATCTAGCCAATCTTATAATGTCATTAGTTGATAGAACATTAGAACCAGAACTGTTTCAGGGAACAGATCTTTTCTCGTTCAGCCTCTCCTCTTGATTGAAGGACATTGATTCCCCATATTCCTTCAAAAGCTGCAAGGAAAAAGAAGGAGAAGATGGCTTCTCATTTTCTTCAGCCAAAACAGAGATTGCTGCAGTAGCCTTAGGTTTCTTCGTCATCGTTGCATGTTTTGGATCCATGTTTTCCAAGTTTTCTTTGCGTTGAGGTAGTTGTTAGATATAGGGTACCTACGAGTACAGACAGGGAACTCAACTGAATTGAACAAGCACCGCCTATACCCGACCAGGGCTCTAACAAATGCAATTATCAAATATCAATAATGCCGGCAAGGCTAAACAGTCTAAGCATAAAGTAACTAAACAGAATTCAAACTTAACAGATAAGTCAGTAATGGACTTGAGAAACTTGCTCGCAGTTCTATCAGAACGTGCTCGGTGCCGACTCCAGTAGATGTACCCGGTGCCGACTCTCCCCTGGACAAGCTGCGATACGATGTACAGTAATGCTGACCGAATCACTAGTTCAATACTGGTTTGCCTTCAAGAAATTATTCGCCCCACTCTGGTACGATGGGTACATCGACTCTTCTTGTAGGATAAAACGGTCTCAGATAGCTGTTGACGCACACCAACTGCGATTACCTCAAAAATTTTCTCAGTTCACCGGTCCCATTTAATAAAAAAACTATAGATCATGGTAGGGAGATCATGGTAAAGATTATTTTCCTCAGTTAACCTTAGTGGCGGTTCTGTTCATTTCCTTTTAATCTCGCCTAAGGGAAAATCAAAACCCAATCTGAATTAGGAGACTCTAATTCCAATCAAATTTTATGTTTCCTTTTTCTTTTCAAGTTAGAGTTAATTGGGCCAAATAAAAAATAGAGAAACGTGAAAACATGGGCTAAGCCCGAGCTGGGCGGGGCTGGCGGCTCGCGCGTGTGGCATCCTACATACATTGGGTTTTTCTATCAAGTCTATAGAAAAGTCTTTTAGTATATAAAGGCTTCCACACTCCTCAATTTTTTCTATGTGAGACTCATGTCTAACATGAGTTCCCAAATGGCTAAATATCTAACTTTAACAACATTTAATTATAAATCCCCACCATGAAAATGGCTTCTACCATAATCAAAATAATCTCTAACATGTCAAGACTAACTCTCATTAATTGTCTTAGGCTAACTAATCATGAGTTAAAAATTATTAACTTCCAAAGTTTCCATTTTCAACAGTAGTTTTGTAGCATCATTTTCATAACCGAGCTGCTTCTTAAATAGGATTACATGTGGTTATTTGTATATTTTGATAGCTGACCTTGAAACTCAATGGAAACATTTAAGAACGAACAAAAAAAAAAAAAAAAAAAAAACCACGAGCGACTACGAGAAACTATTGCAATGTGCCTTACTAGCTTACTGAATCTTGTAATATTCGGTATTAAGGAAGCAAAATACGAAAAACCTTAACCCTAGCAGCGATTCTATTCGTTTCCTTTTAATCTTGCATAAGGGAAAATCAAAACTCAATCTGAATTAGGAGACTCTAATTCCAATTAGATTCTATGTTTCATTTTTCTTTTCAAGTTAGAGTTAATTGGGCCAAATAAAAAATAAAGGAACGTGAAAACATGGGCTAAGCCCGAGCCGGGCCGGGCGGGCTGCGCGCGCACGTGGCATCCTCCATACATTGGGCTTTTCTATCAAGTCAATAGAAAAGTCTTTTAGTATATAAAGGCTTCCACACTCCTCAATTTTTTTCATGTGGGACTCATGTTTAACATGAGTTCCCAAATGTTTAAATATCCAACTTTAACAACATTTAATTAAGAATTCCCAATATGAAAATGGCTTCTACCATAATCAAAATAATCTCTAACATGTCAAGAACAACTTTCATTAATTATTTTAGACTAACTAATTATGAGTTAAAAGTTATTAACTCCCAAAGTTGCCATTTTCAACAGTAGTTTTGTAGCATCATTTTCACAACCGAGCTGCTTCTTAAATAGGATTACATGTCGTTATTTGTATATTTTGATAGCTGACCCTGAAACTCAATGGAAACATTCCAGAACGAACAAAAAAAATACCACGAGCGACTACGGGAAACTACTGCAATGTGCCTTACTAGCTTACTGAATCTTGTAATATTCGGTATCAAGGAACAAAAATAGATTCATTTTTTTTTTTATTATTGTGCTAAACTGTCTCATTGTTGAAATTCCATACACATAAAACATCAATGAGCAGCACTTGAGCTGCATAGATGTTGAAAGTTTTCCATATATTTTCTGCATTATTTCACCTACTGTTGAACACAATATGCCACAACTAATAGAAAGAAAGAAATATGATATGGAGAAAAGTAAGGATTGATGTCTCTTATTAATTTCCAACAGAACAACATGTCTTTAAATAGACTTACAGAGCCAAAATTATAGGAAAAAATTATTAGTGATAAGACACGCTAATCCTTGAAGATAGGACATAACAAGATTTCTAAAGAATAGGACAAAACAAGACTGCATATAAATAATTCAAACTAAAAAAATAGCAACTAAAGATGTATTCAAATGAGGTGGTCTTCTACAATCTAAACACCCTGGACAAAATAAATCTTCATGAACTTGACAGCTGGACTTCCAATCCATAAGCTGGTGTTGCACTTCAACATTCCCCCTCAACACTAGCTTCTATTCTTCTCATCATGCTAAGTTGATAACGGAAAATTGCAAACTTACTGCTATTCAATCCTTTCATTAACATATCAGCAACTTGGTCTTCTGTTGTAATGTGCTTCAACTCAATTTCATCTTGCAAAACCTTCTCTCTAATAAAGTGATAACGCGCGAGCTACCACATGCTTAGTTTTTGCATGGAAAATAGGATTTTCTACCATACAGATTGATGACCAATTGTTACAATACAAAATAACTGCATAATCAATTGGTTGATATAAATTCTTTAACAATTGCATAAGCCAAGTGCTTTCTTAAGTTGCCATTGCTGCTACTCTATTCTCTGCTTCAGCTGTTGAAAGGGACACAATTCGTTGTCGTTTGCTGCATCAAGAGATTGCTCCAGATCCTAACATAAAAACATAACCAGTAGCTGAACGTAGGGTATCATGATCACCTTTGAAATCAACATCACAAAATCCAACAAGCTTGCAATCTCCACATTTTTTTAATACAAAATACCATAATCAAGTGTGCTCTAGAATTCGCCGCACCGCTTCTAAATGAGGCTTTTTGGGATTTTACATGTATCGACTCACTACACCAACTGAATAAGAAATATTAGGCTTGGTTAAAGTCAGATAAATCAAACTACCCTCCAATTATCGATACATCGTTGCATCTTTTAATTCTCTTCTTTCGTGAGCACATATTTTGAAATTTTGCTCTATCAGAATAATAATTGGCTTGCACTCAAGCATTCCAAAATTTTCCAACAAATCTCTGGAATACTTCTATTGATGAAGAAAAATTCCTTCTTCAGTGCGATCAATCTCCAAACCAAGAAAGTGCCTGAGCTGTCCAAGTTCTTTCATCTAAAAACAGACAGATAAATTCTTCTTTGTATAAAGAATTTGTTAGCCCTAAAGGCTTTTTTCTATGTTTTGATTTATGACAAACGTTGATATGGACTAACTTGTCAATTTCTTATGATAGGATATGTTTGACATTTATTCTTCTAAAATCTTCAGATAAAAATTGTTGGCAACTCCTTCATCGCTGATTTCAAGATTAGAAGATCAAAATGAGAAAATTAAAGAATGAAGAGTTATATATCAAGAAAGCTCTTTATGAAGAATAATAGACTAGGAAGTGTTGTTGAGGTATATTTATTAAATCCTAGGTCTTCTTATCTTTTGATGCATTTGACTTTACCTTGAAGCTTCAAAGGAGATGCTTTTCAAAGTTTTTAAAATTCACAGAATTTTGGATGGAACAGTTTGAGTCTAAAAGGTTTATCCAAAATCCTATAAACTCGGTTGAAAAGTTTCTGTCTGGAATGTGCCATTTTGGACTTACCTTTTGGATGCATCTTCGTCCAAAACCCAAGTCCAAAACTCGGATGAGTTTAAACAGAAAAATTTATAGCCGTTTTTTTATGACTGTTGGCACTCCACTTTTTGGCTCTATAAATAGCCCTTAAGGCAAGATTAGAGGTAGAGATTTTTGAATCATCTATCTTAGAAACATTATTGCTCAATATTTTCAAAAAATCTCCTTTTGTCTAGCTTTAAAGTGAGTTAATTGTGTATCAAAGATAAAAACATTTTGTGGCTTGTATCCGAGAGAACATCTACTCAAGTAAGTGAGCTTATCTCTGTTTTATTGATTTTCAATTCTTTGTTGTAGTGCAAGGTTGTGGTGTAAAACCTATAGGAATGAGCCTTGTGTTTTGTGTATGTTCAAGGTTGTGTAGTAAAACCCATCGGGGTGATCTTTGTTTTGTGTTTGTGTCAAGGTTGCGGAGTAAAACCTAGTGAGGTGATCCTTGATGTGTTTGAGAGGTTGTGGAAAACCTAGTGTGGTGATTCTCTCTTGTTTGTGAATCGGTTTCATTAAGTGAGGTTAATGAAATAGGGTTGAAAATCCTTAAGTGTGAGGCTTAAAGTAGTTGACGTAGATCATTATTGATCGAACCACTATACATCCCTTATCTCATTTTATTCAGTGGTTCATGTACTATCTTTTTTATGATCTTTCACTGTTTAAATCTGGATATACATCTTCGAGTACTTGGATAGTTTTCTATGCATCTATAAAGTCAGTCCAAGTATCTTGGTGATCATTATTGTTCAGCATTTTAGACAATTCGAAAAAATTATTTTTGCTTGCCAAAAACCTTATTCACCCCCTTCTAAGGTTTTTCAAAATTTCTTCCTCCCAATCTCCTATTACAATCAAATCATCCACATATACTAGCACAATAGCTAATTTCCCTCTATTGAATTTGAAAAACAGACTAGAATTAGCAATCGTCATCACAAACCCACTAAAAATAAGAAATTCAGCAATCTTACCATACCAAGCTCTTGATGCCTGCTTTAATCCGTATAAAGCCTTTCGAAGTTTACACACATACTCAGGATAATCTTAACTCTAAAAACCCATTGACCGATTCATGTAAATTTCTTGATCCAATTTTCCATGCAAGAACGCATTCTTGACATCTATCTGCTATAACCTCCAATCTTTACTAGCAACAAGTGCAAGTAAGACTTGAACAATTGTAAGCTTTGCAACTGGGATGAATGTTTCGTCATAGTCCAATCCATATTGTTGATGAACCCTCAAGCTACCAGACGAGCTTTTTGTCTTTCAATCGATCTATCTGTGTGGCGTTTTATTTTAAACACCCATTTGCAAGAAATAGGCTGCACATCCTTTGGCTTGGGCACAAGCTCCTAAGTTTGATTTTGTTGTAATGCAACAACCTCCTCTACCATAGCTTTAACCCATTTTGGATTTTGAGAAGCTTCTGCAAATATCTCTAGTTCTTTGGCATCCATTTCTTCTATGATGGCAGTATTAGCATATTTGGGATTGGGCTTTTTTAACTCTAGTTGATCGCCTAAGTCGAACTATGTCACTTTCTTCACTTGGTTGATGGTACACATTTGTTTGCCATGAATTTTGAGATACACCTCCTTCAACATCATCATATGCATCTTTACTATCTTCAATTCTCAGCTAAATTTGAGAAGATTGCACCACATCCTTGAAAACACCCGAATCTGGCAACGTGTCTTTGCTTAAGGACCACCATGAAGAGGCTTCATCAAACACCACATTCCGGGATGTGTAGCATTTCCCAGTTGTAGGATCACAACATTTCCACCATTTTCTTTGACTGTCATATCCTACAAAACTATATCTAACAACCTTTTTGTCCATTTTGCTACGTAATTGGTCAGGTGTGAATACATAAGATACACTACCAAAAACTTAAATATAACCAACAGTGGGTTTCACATTCCGCAATTTCTTGAAAGGTGAAGAAAACTATTACCTTTGTTAAGGAAGCCTATTGATCACAAAAGCTATAGTATTCATTGCTTCTGCCCAAAATCTTCTAGGAGCATTCTTTGCATGACGCATACTTTGACAAACTTCTGGACGATGTCTGTTCTTTCTTTCAGTGACACCATTTTGCTGTGGTGTGTTGGCATATTGGAATTGATGATGTATTCGACTTTCTCAAAGATATTGACTAAATTCTTTTGAGTTGTATTCTCTGCCATTGTTAGTACGCAAGCAACGAATTCTCTTACCAACTTCTGCTTCAATTGTTTTTTTAAACTCATTAAACTTTGCAAAGATGTCAAATTTTGCCTTAACAACATAAATCCATACACACTTCGAGAAGTCATTAATAAAAGTCACCATATACTTCATTCCATAAATTGATGGTTGTTTGACAAGTCTAAACACATTAGAGCGTATCAACTCTAATAGTTCTTTTGCTGGAAACTTTGATTCTTTAAATGCTAGCTGATGAGCTTTTCCGAACTGACAACCTGCACAAATTGTGTCAGTTCTCACTTCAAGTTGAAGAAGCTCCTTCAACATTGACTTTTTCATTATCACGTCTAGCTTGAAGTAACTAACATGACTCAACCACATGTGCCATAAATTTGTTGTTTCATTTTTCTTGGTCTTGTCCACATATGCTGTCTCTACCGACATCACATAAATTGATTCTAACCTTCGTTCCCCCCATCATTGGCTTTTTTGAAATTTTCACATCTCGATACACCTTCACATCTTGCGGACCAAACAGGACAAAATGACCTGAAGATGTTAGTTGTGCTACTGAAAGTAGATTTTTAGTCATACTTGAACATGGCAGTGTCACACTCCGTGTTTGCGGATCCAGGAACACGATTATTAGTCTGGCAGTACCCATTGTCAACTATTTGGTCGCCGTCCTTGTTGAGCCAAAATGGATATCCCAAGTTGACAATGGATACTTAGGTCGATCCTTATTTATTATTCACACTTCTCATTCTAATCTCATGCGGGATTGGAGTATCACATTCACCTCTCCTTATGCCCAAGTGTCTTCGTTGGGCCCATACTTTAGGGGTCAAACCTAGTACCAATCAGGCGGCATGAGATTCAATAGGTGATTCCGAACTCGTACAGTGTAGCACTTAGTTCTCATACTGGGAATGTCATATCTCGTGCCTACAGATTCAAGAGCGCAACTATGGGTTTGACAGCACCCACTGTCAACTATTTGGCTGCTCCTCATTGGGCCAAAATAGATATTCCAAGTTGACAATGGATACTTAAGCCCATCCTTATATACCATTCACACTTCTCATGTGAGATTGGGGTGAGAAGTGTGAATAGTAAGTACCCATTGTCAACTTGAGATATCTATTTTGACTCAACGAGGACGGCGGCCAAATTGTTGGTAGTGGGTGTTGCTAGGCCCATAGTCGCACTCTTGGGTCCGCAGGTACGGAGTGTGACATTTAGTATCAAAGCAGGTAACCAACTCCCGGTATGCAAACTAAATGCTACACCGTGTGCGATAGGAGTCACCTTTAGAATCTCATACCGCATGATTAGTTCTGAGTTTGACTTCTAAAGTATGGACTCAGCAAAAGTATGGGTCCAGTGAGAATATTTGGGCCTAAATGAGGGGTGAATATGATATCCCAATCCCACATGAGATCGGGATGAGAAGTGTGAATGATATATAAATATGGGTATTGGGCCCAGTGAGGATGTTTGAGCCTAGATGAGGGGTGGATGTGATACCCCAATCCCACATGAGATTGGGATAAGAAGTGTGAATAATATATAAGAATGTGTCTAAATACCTATTGTCAACTTGAGATATCTATTTTGGCCCAACAAGGATGGTGGCCAAATAGTTGACAGTGGGTGATGCTAGGCCCATAATGGCACTCTTGGATCTGTGGGCACAAGGTGTGATATTTGGGCTTGGCAGTACCTACTGTCAATGTCAACTACTTGGCCATCGTCTTCGTTGGACCAAAATGGATATTCCAAATTAATAGTGAGTACTTAGATACATTCTTATATACCATTTATACTTCTCATCCCAATCCCATGTAAGATTGGGTTATCACAGGTAGACGTTTTTGAAAGATACTTCACTATCACATTGAGGAGAGACTACTGCATCCCCCATGTGAGCAATCGGTAATTTTGAGTTGTTCGCTGTCACCATAACACAGCTTCCCTTATATTTTGACAAGTTTTGTAACTTATCCTTGTCGCCAATCATATGATTTGAGCAGCCAAAATTGACAATCCAATCATTCTCATAATCAATTTTTTTGGATGTTGTTGCAGTAAGAGCTAGCTCATCTTCTTATGTAACAAAGAGTGCCTCTGCATCCCATTCTTCTTCACTTTTGGAAGTAACCACATTACTTTCTATGGGCTTTTTCTTTGACCAGCAAAACTTTGCCTTATAACCTTTCATTCCACAATTGTGACACTTCCCTTCAAACTTCTTGTTGTTGCCATGGTTCTGTGATGCTTCCCCCATATGAGTGCTCCCTTCATATTGCTAATGTTTTATCTTATCTTTATTCCTTTTCGACCTACCATCATTGTGCTGCTTGGAAATTCACTTGCTTTTGTATGCATAAAGTGCCTCTTCTTCACTTTCAGTGAAATTCTTCCCATTTGCTTGGCTAAAGCTTCTTGAGCAGCAAGCAAATTCTCAAACTCAACAAGTGATGGCTGATATTGCCATCCTTGCACTACAGCAACAAAGCCTCTATATTTAGGTCTCAAAGCATGAATGATTATCCTCTTCATTCTAGTTTCTCCAATTTGAGCTTGTGGATCCAATTCAAAAATTCCTTGCACAATGCCTTTACCTTGTGAAAAAATTGAGCAATAGTCATGTCCCGTTGGACTACCGACAATAACTCATTCTCCAACAATTGAAGTCTCGTATCATTCCTTTTCATAAGCAGCTTGGGCAATGCATCCCAAGCTTCTTTGGGAGTCTTGGCATCTCAAATGTGCTCTAGCACTTCTTCTTCTTCAACCGTTGTCTTCAAAGTAAACAATGCTTTGCCTACTTTAATCTTCCGTTTCCGCAATGTTCTATTGGTATCATCATCTGGTTGCACAACCTCACTACCATTAATAACTTCCCACAAATCTTGTCCCTCCATGTAAGACGTGATAATGTGGACCAAATATTCTAATTTTGATTGTTAGGCTTTTTTATTCCACCAACAACTTGAAGATCATTCATTTTGCGAGATAAAAAAAACACCCCATGAACTTGCTCTGATACCACATTGTTGAACACAATGTGCCATAACTAACAGAAAGAAAAGAAATCTGATATGGAGAGAAATAAGAACTAATGTCTCTTATTAATTTCCAATAGAACATCATATCTTCAAATAGACTTACAGAGCCAAACTTATAGGAACAAATTGTTAGTGATAAGACCCACTAACCCTGAAGATAGAACACAACAAGATTCCTAAAGAATAGGACAAAACAAGATTGCATATAGACAATTCAAACTAAAAAAAAGCAACTAACCAAAGACGTATTCAATTGAGATAGTCTTCCACAATCTGAACACCTGGACAAATTAAATCTTCATGAACTTGACAGTAGACTTTACTGTGAGAGTGAGTAACAAAACTTGATTCTTAGACTTTTTGCTAACTACACCTGCACTAGTATGATTTTTGTTGATTTTCTAGTCCCCGTAGCAAAGGAAAATTAACTCATATGTCCTGTCTCCTTTTCAAGGTTGAGGATTCAAATGATATTGAAATTTCCAAAACATCTTTTATGTGAAGAGATGTTTTTGGTTGAGAATTAGTTGAACATTTTGTAATCAAATATTAGTTTACTTGTTTTTTATATAGATATTTGAATTATATATATTTTGAATATTTAAATTATGTTTCATATTTTATACTTTCTAAAAATTAAAAAATGTAATTGTGCAGCTTTAAAAGTATTAAAAAAACAAGAAAACAAAAAGGGTAAAAAGTTTATGGAGAAATTGTGTACTAAAAAATGTCACAATAGTAATAATATGTCGTAAATTTTGGGACATTGAAAAAAAGTGATGCTAAATTTTGGGATACTACGGAAAAATTATTGTTGTGCAAAAGGAACGCAATTATACTTATACATCGTTACTTTGGAACAATTTTCTAAGATGTTATGGATTATTTTGTCAGTAAGAACGGGACAGAATCATAATTATGTGTCGTCATTTTAAGGACATTTATGTAAAGAAAGTATTGCCAAATTTGGGACGCTATACAATCATAGTGTCACAAAAAAAGGGACTTATGAGTAATCTTATATCGGTAATTTGGAGACGCTTATACAAAACATGTCGTGAAAAAAAAATCTATATAATAAATATTAGTAAATTAGGCAACACTAGCAAACATAGGCGTTGTAAAATTAGGTACATTTATATAATAAGTGTCGGAAATTATGCGTCGTAAAATTTTGGAACTCATGGAAGTAGGGACACATTTAAAAGTGATGGGAATTAATTATATTTATTTTAAAATAAAATAATTATAATATTAAATATTTGCAACGAGTAGTAATTGTATTTTCGACGAACAAAATCCGTTAAAAAAACCCTATTTGCAACGGCCATACAACAGGAAAAAAAAACCGTTGCATATAGCTTGGATAGATTTGAGATTTTTTGTAACAAAAAAAAGATTGTAAAAAGGCATTTTTCATGTAAAATAGATCATTGCGATGGGGCTTATAGCGATGGGGCTTATAGTTATAAGGGCAATTGCAACCCCTTTCAATAGCAATGAGCATTTTTTCGTTGCAAGTGATTATTTACGACCAAATTGATCATTTTTCCTATGAAATTCAGTAGTTGTGGAAATTCATTTTTCTTGTAGTGCCATGAGCTAGTGTTACACTTTAACACATCATCTCAAAGATGCCTATGTAGATGATAAGATCCTAAGTCCAACAGCCGGCACCAATGCAACAATTTTGATCTAATTCTGACAAAACTACCTGTTCTCACACGGAGAGAGAGTTTTCTTAAGCTTGTTCTCAAAGAGAGAGAGGAGAAAGAAAATGGGAATGGTTACAATATTGCTTTGTAACAAGATTGTTTTTGTGTCATTTAATGGCAAATAAAACCGCTAGTTTATCTATTGCTAGTTGTATTCTTGTATTTTCCTCTGTATCTTCGGAAGTAGCGGAACATCCAAAGCCTTGGCCTAGTTGCAAGTCTTCTGCGGGCATATATTTCACTTTTCAAAAAGAAACTATTAAGGTTTATTCCATTAATTAGTTTTTGTACCCGCAGTATAACAATGAAATCATGGACCCTCTTGAAGTAATCCAACGTAGTACCCTATGTTTTTCCCTTTGAACAAAACACATCATTTGCAATGCAACCATGTTGTCAGCAAAGGAAAGTGATCAGATGGCTATTGTTGCCAAGGACTCCTCCAAGGGGTTGTATAAGAATTTGAGGCCTTGCCATCCGTTTAATGGTTCAACATTGAGTGACTTAGCCATGAATCCATTTCAATAGATAGGGATATGATTTGCATTAGTTGAGCTGTGACTTCTGTCTAGAGCATTTTTGTCACGCCCCACACTCGCAGGACCTGGTACCGCCGTACCACCAGAGTCGTAATCCAATAATACGAAGCCTTACATCAAAACTTAAACAACCAAATACATTTTCTTCCAAAATGATAACTAAATAATTTCATAATTAAATCTTTCCCAAAGAAATTATATCAAAACCCATAAAACTAATTCTTATACTTGTCTCTTCGAGTACTAAAAAAAAACATAGGTATAACTTAAAATAAATAAGATAACATAAGTCATTGAACAAAATCTTAGAATTCGACTTCGTGCTATACGTCCAACACAATTTTAGTAGAAAGGGCTTTCGCACTACTGATCATTATTAAAATCTGAAAGGAGGAAATATTGAAGGGTAAGCTAACCACATGCTCAGTAAGTAGTAATGAATCACTTCTCCCGAATAAAGTTTATGACATGCCTTTACATAATATACATACATGCACACTATATTAACAATCGCATTTACAAATAATAATAATAATACCAATAATAACCAACAGCTATTATCAAATATTTAGTTTTAAATTATTCTTTTAATATACTAAGAAGAATATAAACTTTTGTAAAAAACTCAATAAATCTCAAATTAATTTCTTTTGCTCCAAAACTCAAACCAATTAATTTAACAAAATTAATATAAGTATACTTAGTAAACTTCCTAAAAGCATGCAAAGATATCTTGGGTCATAAACCAAACCCCTGACACCTAATTAAATCACAAGATTTCAAATTATCCTCAACTCATAATAATATCAAACACTTAAAATACATCCAAGTAATTTTTATTATCTACTTTTAAAATTCAAATTAAACAAATACAATAAAACCCATAATATATAAATCTAAGTGTTATATATAAAGAAAAATCAGACCAAATGTAGCAACCCACTAAGCAAACAAAGATGTCCAACACGTGACACCCACCATTGACGTCAGAATCATTTCTCTCTCTCTCTCTCTCTCTCTCTCTCTCTCTCTCTCTCTTTTGCAACCATGAGAATGGCATGCAATCATGCCTTGGCCTTAACAAACCTCTGACACCGAAATTGGCTACCAAATTGGCAACAACTTCCTGACATCCATGTTCTTTTTTTTTCCCCCTCTTTTTGCAAGCACCCCTAACTCAAGGCACAAAGTGACAAACTTAGTTTTTTGGACATCACCACCTTATATCAGTAAGGTTGCAATATATATATATATTTTCTTTTTTTCCCCCCCAAAACTATTTTCCCTTCCTCAGTGATAATCCATTCATCAACCAGAAATACATCCTTCAAAAAGTAGGAAATCTTCTTTTCTTTTTTTCCTTTCCTTTTTTCTTAATGGAGAAAATACAGGAACTTAAGAAACAGTACCTCCATACCACATAACAATAAACAACCATGAATACAAAATATATCGAAACATTCGTTCACATCAAATTCATATAACCATTACCTTCTTCTAACTGAGTTAATTTATTCAGCTAGGAAAATCCAAAAAGGTTTAACTCGACCTTAGTGGTCCAAAAAAATTAAAATGTTATCTTGCATTAATTCCAAAAAGACCAATTCAATCTTAACATTATTCCAAAAAGGTTTAGCCCACATTTGAGGCATCATATTCAAATAAACATAAACAGATCCATCATGTACCAAATTCATCAAATATATTAATATGGAACCATGTATCTATATAATACAAACACTGAAATACACACCATACATTAACCAATTATTAAAACTTATACTTTGAAAAAATACCATATTTTATTCGAAAATTTTGAATAAAAATAATGTTTTATTTTATTATTCACATAAGAAAATTGAAGAGATTCATTCCTACTTACCTCTTAATATCGACGTTTGAAAACTGTAACAGCATACGGTGTTCTTTCCTTCAAACCCTAGTTGAACTCTCTCCCTCTTTCTATGTTTGATGACGGCTATTAAAAAATAATGATGTTTTCCACATATTTTCCTATTTAATAAGTCGCAGGGTTTCCCCAACTCTTGAATAATTTTAATCAAGTCCCTACTTATTTAAAATATTAACAAAATAGAATTCTAATTCTTATTGTGTTGGGATTCAACCCTTAACAAATTCTAAAATATCACCATGAATAAAAGACTTCTTAAAAATGCGAGTTTTACATTCTACTCCTCTTACAAGAAGTTTCAGCCTCAAAACTTAATATTTAACTTTACCTATCAACAAAACAAATACACACGTATATAACTTAAGATTTTCAAACGTAATGCATCACACCTTTTTGGGTTTCCTCCTCTGCTTCTTTTTTATGTAAAGTAAAGACACATGCATTGGTCTTCTTTTGAGTGTCCACTCCTTTTTCTTTAGTCGACTTTAGCTAAATTTGCTGCTTGTTTTCCGGGCAATTGCGCACTTTGTGACCGAACTTCCCACAACAGAAACATACACCTGCTTTCCATCGGCATTCTCCATCATGGTAACGCTTGCAATTGTCACATAATTTACGTTGCATCCCCGTAGTGGTATTTGTAATACCCCGCCCAAAACCACCTTTGACCTATGGGGAAAAAGTCATGCATTGTATAGCATTTCGCATTTCATGTGTTATCTTAAAATTATTCTTGCATGGGTGCATGTGATTTTCAAGGTTGCTCTTGCATTTAATTTATTTGATGGGAAATAATTGTGTGGTTGCAATAATTGGAAATTGTTTTAGGTGAAATTTAGTAGAGGAAATGGAGGGATAAGAATTAGGGTGAAAAGAATTTCTTAGAGAAATAGTAACATCGGAGTTGATTTGGAATAGCGGTTAGGTTTGGTGATTATTCCTTGGTGACCTGGGTTTGAATCTAATCTCTTGCGAATCTTAGCTTTCTTTTTGAATTCTTTTTCCTAGATTTTCCTGATGCTTGGCCGAAAAACCCAACTTTCCTTTTTAAAATTCCAGCGCCATCTTCTTAGGGGATAAGTCTCCATATTTATCTCCTAAATTCAAGGATTTTTTATAAGGATAAAGATTAATATTATTTCAGCTTTTATCCTCTTTAATTTTCAAAAAACCTTAGCTAGAATAATTAAATTCCAGCTTATTTTTAATTCATCAGATTTTATATTAGATAGTTGGAATTAATTTGTTATTTTTCTAGTTGGATATCTTGTTGATTTTGAACATAGAAACCTAGCTAAAAATCTGGAAATTTTTCTAGCTTAGTGCCGCCACCTTTGGAGGACTTCTAGCTCAACACAAACTCTTCCAATACTAAGGGAATCTTATCTTAAATCCTCTTGCAAATCAAGCTTTATCCTAAATCTAAACAAACCAGATTTTTGTTCCTCTTATCTTGCCAATTTCAGTCAACCTTGTGCATGCACAAGCTGCACGAAAATCCTACAATCCTAGGGCAATCAAACTCTTCTGAACCTAACTCAAATCACCTAGAACACCTCTCACCAAATCATTACTTTAGCTACACAAATCAAAATTTTTATCCACTAAAATTTCCAGAATTTCGGCCAGCTTGTGCACAGGAATTTTGGCCAGCTTGTGCACAAGAATTTCGGCCAGCTTTGCTCAGTGCAATGCACGAAATTCTACACTTCAAACCCTACTAAAACTCCTTATTGAATTGGCCAATTACAACACCTAAAGTACTCATTATTCCCTCTCTGAATTGCGGACAGAATAGCAGCTAAAACAGTCCAGAAAATCCTCTCTTTTGCTCACAGATTTTGCACAGCAAAGCACTCCTCTTTCGCACAGAATTGGTTGTCAAAACCCACACAAACTCTTCCTTGTTTTGGCCAAAAACCTTAACACACACAACCCTTCCCTTGAGAAGTTTTTGGCCAGCTTAGGAGAGCAACTTCAAATTGTTTTTCTACTCTCAACTCCTCTGAATTTTAGCAGCAATAAAAGTGCAGCAAGCTGCAATTTTTTGCCATTGCTGCCAAAGAAATCTAGAGCCATTAGGAGTCCTTCTTAGCATCACCTTCTAACCTTAAATCAAACTCTTCTAACCCTAAACTACAGCAGCCGCCTAATCCAACCTTACTACACGAAAAGTTCCACCAAACCTCTTCTGGAATTTTCGAAAACTCAAGAGCAATCCTAGGCCAAAAAAACCGAGCACTTCCTAAGGTAAGCAAAATACCTCTTGATTCCTTTCTTCCATTGATTCTTCTCTTTTCCTTCCCTTGAATCACGCCACATAGAGGCTGATTTCATCTTCTTTCTCAATTTTCAGTCAAGAGGAGCAAAGAAGGCAGCTTTCCTCTTCTTCTCAAATGAATTCAGGATGATCACCATAGGAGCACCGAGACCTTATTAATTCGGTGGTTGTAAGGTAAGGGGATTCTTACCCTTGATGTCGAAATTAAGATCTAATGAGATTGATGATATCTATGGAAGTATGATAACACGATAAATGTGCATAGTTGGGATAAATGAATATTTGGAGTTGAGTAATGGATTAAGCATGTTCAATAGATAGCGATGCTATGTTTGATGTGATAATGATGGATGTGAATTGTGTTGGTTAAGTCAAGACCTTTTTGATATATTATTCATGTCTTTGATAGATATATGGTCATGGTATATGTTCTTTGAGGAATGGGTGATTTACTTGAAGTTAGATAATGGCTCATGATTTGTTATGGGAATAAATGAGTATCATGCATGCTTAAGTCAATTGAGACCCTGATCATGATATTATGTGATTCTAGATCAGGAGGGTTTTTGAAGGAAGCAAGCTGTGATTTTATCTTGTTTATCTGAGGCATATCAAGTAAGTCCTTGCATAAACTCTTTTGTTAAATGTATGTGGTGGCAAGTCGAATGTTGTAAAGCTTTGTAAAGCTATTGTTGAACTATAATTATTTGGGTTGTAAACGTGGATATTTATTCTCTAAATAGTTTTGTCAACCTAATGTCGTTATCAAGAACTGTTCTTTCAAGAAAATCACATTTTACAAAGCCAAGGTCTGGAATCATTATTGTGAATCTGGAATTGACGGATATGTTCGTTGGGTACTCAATAAGAGTAGGCTAATAGTACTAGTCTTGGAGGGCGTGAGTGAGTCTTCTAGCAGGTGGCCACCTCCAGAAGATATGCTCCACTTAAAAAGGCGACAGTATTGGTTGGTCAGGCCGGTTCGAGCTAGCATTTGTACCTGGTAAGGTATTATTTATTTTCCTGGCATGGATACCCGAATGATTTTGTTGGGTGTAGAGATGGAGGAGTATCTTACCCGGTGGACTGTACACTCACCTTTGATCAGAATGCCCAAAGTGTGGTAATCTAGTCCTGGCAAGGTGCACAAAGTGTGGTGCCTTGACCGTTTTTCTTATCATGGAGCCCAAAGTGTGGTGACATGACTGTTTATTCGAGTGGATGATTTATTTTGTACAAAGTGTGACAATGAGAAAACCCACTCCTTGCAAAGAGAAACTATTTATGAGATGTTAATCTCACACTGTTTCATATCATGTTTTCAGGAGATTGATTATGCTGAGCAAGCGGGATGTGTAATAGTTGAAGCTTATGTTATTTCCATTATGTTTGAGAGACAATTGTTGATTTATGCTTCTGGATCAGATGTTTGTTTTTATTTAGTTTTACTCCAGTTTGAGCCTGATGTAATAGGAGTTTTCCTTTATTTATCCAAGTTTGATTTCTTGGGTTTGCCTTTATATTATATACCTCGTTTTAAAGACTCCTTGTCCTCGGGACGAGACAACATCCCCGCCCTTTTTAGGGTACGTAGTAGGGGGGTGTTACAGTATTAGTGTTGAAACTCATTGGTGCTTGTCTCTTTCCTCGTTGTCCTTCCTCTTGAGGAGCCACAAGTCGAGTTTACGAAAAGTAATCTGTTTTGTCTTTTAACACCTCGCTCCGCATCTCCTCTTCTAATTTCCATGTCAATATTAAGGTTTCATTGGTAAGCATCCTCGTAGTTAGTAGATTGTACTACAGACATCCTAGCTCGAATTTGTGCTTGTAACCCATTCACAAATCGTAATGTCTTGAGCCTAGAATCTGTCATTACGGAAGGCACGTACTGTCCCAAGGAATTAAATCGACTTGCGTACTCGATTACCGTCATACCATCTTTTTACACCAAGTCGAAAAATTGATTTTGTTTCTCCAATTGCAAAGTGTTAGGAAAGTAATGATTCAAGAATGCCTTCCTAAATACATCCCACGAAAGTAGTTGTCCATTGCTTGAGTAGGCAGGTTGTGTTCCTTTCCACCATTTCTGTGCGTTTCCCATGAGAAAAGGAAGAATGACCTTTGACTTTGCTTCATTCGGCACTTCTAGAATCTCGAAGTTTCGCTCTATTTCTTTTAACCATTTTTTGGCATTCTCCGGATCAACGCCTCTGTCAAACGTTGACATGTTGGCTTTCTTTAAATGCTCGTAATGGGATCTCGTTCCAATTGATTTCCTTCGGAGCCGCTATTTTTGGGCTTGAAACATGCGTTGCTGCTGTTATTGAATTTGTTGTTGTCCTTGCATCACTTGAGCAATTGCCATTAATGTTGTAGCAATGTTTGGATTCCCTGCAGGATGAGCCATCCCTTGAGTGGAGGTGCGTTTGACGGTCCGCTTTCGTTTCATCCTCTTGTCGGTGCTCTTCGTCTCCATGTAGCTAGAGATACATTCAAATCTTTGTCCCGTGAGAATCTCTATCGGATGTCTCGTCATGTCTTCTACTAGCTTCTTCCCGCCATTGTTCACCTACGTGGCAAAATTATTTCTTTTAACTCAGGCCCCCAAATGAAAACCTAATTCATATTTATATCTCAAAACTCATAAATTAATATCATAACTTATTGCATCAATACTCATAATCCAAATAATATAAAACCGATACATATCTAACTATTCTCACATCCTAGTAAGATCAAAACCTATTGCTCTGATACCATTAAATGTCGTGTCCTGCGCCCGCAGGACGTGGTACGGCTGTACCACCAGAGTCGTAACCCAATAATATGAAACTTTACATCAAAACTTAAACAACCAAATACATTTTCTTCCAAAATGATAACTAAATAATTTCATAATTAAATCTTTCCCAAAGAAATTATATCAAAACCCATAAAACTAATTCTTATACTTGTCTCTTCGAGTACTAAAAAAAAATATAGGTATAACTTACAATAAATAAGATAACATAAGTCACTGAACAAAATCTTAGAATTCGACTCCGTGCTACCTTTATATAATATATATACATGCACACTATATTAACAATCGCATTTACAAATAATAACAATAATACCACTAATAACCAACAACTATTATCAAATATTTAGTTTTAAATTATTCTTTTAATATACTAAGAAGAATATAAACTTTTGTAAAAAACTCAATAAATCTCAAATTAATTTCAATAGATATAAATTTTGAACATTTAAATATACTAATTAATTTCTTTTGTTCCAAAACTCAAACCAATTAATTTAATAAAATTAATATAAGTATACTTAGTAAACTTCCTAAAAGCATGCAAAGATATCTTGGGTCACAAACCAAACCCCTGACACCTAATTAAATCACAAGATTTCAAATTATCCTCAACTTATCATAATATCAAACACTTAAAATACATCCAAGTAATTTTTATTATCTACTTTTAAAATTCAAATCAAACAAATACAATAAAACCCATAATATATAAATCTAAGTGTTATATATAAAGAAAAATCAGACCAAATGTAGCAACCCACTAAGCAAACAAAGATGTCCAACACGTGACACCCACCATTGACGTCAGAATAATTTTTTTTTTTTTTTTCAACCATGAGAATGGCATGCAATCATTGCCTTGGCCCTAAAAAACCTCTGACACCGAAATTGGCAGCAACTTCCTAACATCCATGTTCTTTTTTTTTCCCCCCTCTTTTTGCAGGCACCCCTAACTCAAGGCACAAAGTGACAAACTTAGTTTTCTGGACATCACCACCTTATATCAGGAAGGTTGCAAAATATATATATTTTTTCTTTTTTTCCCCCAAAACTATTTTCCCCTCTTCCTTGATAATCCATTCATCAACTAGAAATACATCCTTCAAAAAGTAGGAAATCTTCTTTTCTTTTTTTCCTTTCCTTTTTTCTTAATGGAGAAAATATAGGAACTTAAGAAATAGTACCTCCATACCATACAACAATAAACAACCATGAATACAAAACATATCGAAACATTCGTTCACACCAAATTCATACAACCTTTACCTTCTTCTAACTGAATTAATTTATTCAGTAAAGAAAATCCAAAAAGGCTTAACTCGGCCTTAACGGTCCAAAAAGATTAAAACTTCATCTTGCATTAATTCTAAAAAAACGAATTCAATCTTAACATTATTCCAAAAAGGTTTAGCCCACCTTTGAGGCATCATGTTCAAATAAACATAAATAGATCCATCATGTACCAAATTCATCAAATATATTCATACGGAGCCATGTATCTATATAATACAAACACCGAAATACACACCATACATTATCCAATCATTAAAACTTATACTTTGGAAAAATATCATACTTTATTCGGGAATTTTGAACAAAAAATAACGTTTTATTCTATTATTCATACAAGAAAATCGAAAAGATTTATTGCTACTTACCTCTTAATATCGATGTTTGAAAACTGTAATAGCCTACAACATTCTTTCCTTTAAACCCTAGTTGAACTCTCTCACTTTTTCTGTGTCTGTTGACGGCTATTGAAAAACAACGATATTTTCCACAGGTTTTCCTATTTAATAAGCCGTAGGGTTTTCCTAACTCTTGAATAATTTCAATCAAGTCCATACTTACTTCAAATATTAACAAAATAGAATTCTAATTCTTATTGTGTTAGGATTCAACCTTTAACAAATTCTAAAATATCACCATGAATAAAAGACTTCCTAAAAATTACAGGTTTTACAATCTTTGTGCTGTTGATATGCAGAAGTCGTTAAGTGTTTTTTGGCTCTAGGAATCTATCTCAATGGATAGGTATATGAGTTCTATTAATCTGACTTCTGTGTTCTGTCTAGAGCATCTTTGTTTTGTTGGTATGTAGAAAGTCGTTTAGTGTTGTTTAGCTCTAGGAATTCATTTCAATGGATATAACAATGACTTCTGTAGAGCATCTTGGTCTTGTTGGTTTGGAGAAGTCGTTTAGTGTAGTTTAGTTCTAGGAATCCATTTCAATGGACAGGTATATGAGTGACACTAGTTAAGTTGTAAGACTTTTGTGTAGATCATCTCTGTTTTGTTGTTATGCAGAAGTCATTTAGTGTTTGTTTAGCTGTAGTCCTCGTTTTAGCAAGGTCCAAAACCAGAAGCCAAAGTGTGATTGAAAGAGTTAGATTCTCACGTTTCCCCTTTGTTTCGAGAACTCAGTCCCATTTAAACGACTAAGTCCCCATTGCATAAAAACATTAAGAAAGAACAACTCTATAGTAGATGTTTACCTGGAAAAAGCTGGAAGAAAGTGTCATACATGTACTTTTGCTTGCTGTGTGTTTGGAACCAAACCAGCTCCTTTTTGCTTCCATCCATCCCCTTGATTATGAAGCCTATCCCACCAGAAGTTTTCAGAAAGGTAGGCCGGCATTAGCTAGGAGAGTTGTCCCAGCATTAGAGGCTTGCGTATGCTTCCACACAAGATTGCAGAGGGCTTCAAAAATGGTAAAATCCCTTATATCGGACAGAGTTGCTCATTGACATATACAGAAGTTTATACCTTAAAATCTTAAGATTAGCTTTTCAAAAAACATAAAAGAGGGAGGATGATTAATTTGTCATAGAACTCTGAATATGGTTGGTTTGTGTCTATCTGATTCATATTCATTTTAGCGTTTGGCTCTTCTTTTGCGCTGACAATCTAAACACTGATGGCTTTCTTCCTCATCTCTGCATGCTTTCTGTCCATGTTTTCGAACTGGTCATTTGCAGCATATTTCGAGATCCTGTTTTTTAAATTGGATACACATGCATATTCCATCCGAAACTCAATCGAGAAATTCAACAACCAACAAAACAAAAGCCATGAATGAGTAGAAGTATGGGTGAAATTTCTTGCAATGTGCCTCACTAGGTTCCTGAAAATTGAAATCTTGTAATATTGGATATGGTCAAAAACAGATTCCCTTTTCTATTCTGCAAAACCCTCTCATTGTTGTAGAGTTATAGTAATTGCTATGCACCATTGTATTTTCTCCAATATTTTTCACATACATTGTCTTAAAGCCATCTACTGCTGAGAATAAGATAATAAGTCCAAAAGCACGAGTCTGTCAATGCAACTAATTTCCGATTTTCTATAGGTGAATCTATTGGGGTGGGGGGTGCAGTGGCGGCTGCCTCCACAAAACTTTAAGAATCCTATGCTATTCTTCCTTCCACTCTCTCTGGTTCCACCCTTTAAAAAAGGGAATAGTTACATTCCTGGGAGAGTATATTGTTTTTGTGTCATTTGATGGCAATGAGAATTGCTACTTTATCTATAGCTAGTTGTGTTTTCCCCAATATTTTGAAAGTACCCAGCAGCCCTGGAGGATGGGTGGCACATGGACAAGGAAGAAGAAATACTAATAACATCCAAAAACCTTGGACAAATTGCGGGTGTGCTTACTTTAATATTTGGAAAAAGAAGGTTTGTTCCATTAGTTAGTTTTTGCACCACTAGTCTAACAATGAAAGCATGGATCCCCTCGAAGTAATCCAATGTTGTGTGTCCTATGTATGCCGTCCTCTGAACAAAATACAAAATTTCCGATGCAATCATGTTATCCGCAAAGGAAGTCTGATTGGATGGCTACTGTTGCCAGCTGGAAGTTCTATAAGGATTTTGAGGCCATGCCGTTGAACGCATCTTGAGGGCCATCAATACATTTCAATGGATATATGGGCACATGAGTTGTATTAATTCAGTTGCAAGAATTCTGTGTAGAGCTTCTCTGTTTTGTCAGTTTGGAGAAGTCGTTTAGTGTTGTTTAGCTGTAAAACGTTCATCTGTGACAGGGATGAGGCAGATAATACCCACATTTCCCTGAGTTTCCAGCACTGCAGCTCAATCAAATTAATTGAATCACATTGCACATACAAATAATGAAAGAAAACTGCATAGTAGATGGACATTCATCTGGCAAAAACACTGGAAGAAAGGCACGGTAGTGGTACGTGTACTTTTTTCTGCAATTAGTTGGGAACCAAACCAGGTCTTTTTCGATAGATTCCAGTCACCACACTAAAAGCTTTCAGTAAAAGAGACTTTGCATTGCTGCCGGATTAAAATTGTCCCTAGCTTATTCCAGAATAAATGGGAAGCAGCCAGGAGAGTGTCCCAGCAAATAGCAAATCCTGTTCCTTGGTTTGGGCTTGCATGCTTCTCATCACAAGATTGAAGATTGCATATCAGGCTACAGAAATGGTAAAAGCCCTTACATTTGGCTGTGTTGCTCAGTGACATATGTTGAAATATATACCTCAAAACCTTAAGCATTACAAACAGATTAAATTTATATAACAACAGAATCAGGAATGTAAAATGTAAAAGCCTGAACATGAAAGAACGAGAATGATTGATTAACTAGAACTAATTTAGAGCCAGCCAACAGAACTTCTCATTTTCTTGGTTAATTAGACACGAAGTAGCCATTTTCTGGGCAGTTGTCAATTTGTCATATGACGGTGAACAAGGCTCTAAGTTGGCGTCTCTCTGATCCATTCGTTGTTTGGCTCATTGTTGATAATCAACGCGAACAGTTTTACAATTGATGTTTGGGAAACAAAGAAATATTGCATGCATTCTCAGCAGGAGAATTCTATTATAAGGTGTTTTTGAACCACCTAATCAGACTCTAGCAGATTCCCCTCTGATGTTTAGTCATTTTGTAACTTCCAAAACGAAAGAGACTCAATTGGCGTTCCCCTGCAGCCTACAATGAGGCTTTTCCTGTCCCTTTCCAGAGTACAAGAACTCCAACGAGGATTGCTCTCTAGCACCATGTATGCCTGACGCAAAGTTTTGTGGCTCGGCTGCATCTCAACAAAGCCAAACCTTGCAAACAATGCCCTCCAGAATTCAATCCTCTCTTGGCGAAAAACCCTTTCTTCACCCTCAGTTGTGATAACATTTTGAATTCCTCCCCGAAGGAACACTCCTTCCATAGTTGCTCTGAGCTGATTGTCTCGGTCCATGATATCTTCATAATAATCAAAAAGGCCTGAGCAGAGCGAAAATGCTTCGTTAAAACGATCTATGAAAACAGTTGAGTTTGTATTTGCTTCCAATGCCATGATGACCATGAGACTAGGCTGAAGGTTTTTTAAGGTAGAAACAAGAGATTCTAAGCGATCAGGCCACGGTAACAAACTAGCCAAACGCAAGAATGAATAAACCACCACTGTTTCACCAGCCTCTAGATCGAATAAATCCTCCTTGAGACTTTCCATGCTCGATAAAACCATTTTGAATGAAAAGGGTATAGACATTGCCTCGGCAAAAGAAGACAATGTAGTACCTACATCTTCAATCTTCTCTTCTGATGTTGCAACAGCAGTTAATTTGAGCAGTTCAAGAGGACGTTCGTGCAGACCAGTAAGAGCTTGCATTAAAACCATCCAATGTGAGCCACTTCTCATTCCCAAATCAACCACATGCACCCTTTTGGCGGATGCCACATTCTCCAATATGGCTTGCATTGCTGTTAATTTAAAGACTTGGCCAATTGCAAGTTCTTGCTCGTATTTCATCACAAAAATCTGTGGACTAGTCAGGAACTCCTCCACGACCGTTGGCTCCACACGATTTTGTTCCTGTTCTTTTGGCAGAATCATATTCATTTCTCTGTGTATCCTCTCATTGAGAGCTTCAGCAAAATAGCAGGCAACTCTTTGAATTGGATTACCGGTGGCAGAAGTGAAATGTTCACACATCTTGAGCAAATTTCTTGCACTATCAAATTGCCCATTGGACAGCTTGAGAGCAGATGCTTGAAGTAACAGCGCGAGCTCAAAGTCTTCATGTCTGTCAGATGGCAGATCAGATTGAGCAACAAAGTTATCATCAACGAGACAGGAAAAAACATTAGAATTCTGACAAGTGCACTGAAGCAATCTTGCCCTGGCCATTTTCATAATGCTTTCTGTGGATAAAATTTGAGAGTCAGAGGTGCTGGATGCTCCATAAGACCTCTGCTCATTCAACCCTGCTCTATTGAAACTCTTCCATTTGTTCTCATATTCCCTCAGAAGCTGCCGTGATGCTATAGGGATATGTTGGTTTTCTTCTGTTGCTTCTGCATCTTTCTTCATTTTCTGTGTCTCCCGTGATTCCATGCTTTTCAAGTTTTGTTAAACTACTTGGTTGATTCTTCCAATCCTCTCGTCTTGAGGTTTAAATATAGATGGCAAATGAGGGTAGACAAATGAAACGAAATGAATGTTTACAAATATGATCTCTAGTTTATTTGCAGGATATCCCTAATTCTTGGATTTTAACGTCATATCGAATATTGGAACGGCAATTAGATGATGCATGTAATAGCTAAATATTGTGAATTTGATTAAAAAAGAATTATGAAATAAATTGCAAAAACCATAAATTAAAAAATATGATAGGAAATAAAAAAATAAGAGAATCACTTACATTTAAAATTGACCCCTTTATATAAGTTTAAATACACCATATTAAATAATAAATATAATCTTATTTTATTCGTAACATTAATAATATAAAAAAAATGAACAACCTCATTTATCTAGAAGATAAATGAATAATATCGAAAATTGAACAGTTACATCTATATTCAAGACATATAGATAATTTTGAAAAATAAATAATTACTTTATCTTATAAATTCATAACAGTCCCCCTTAAATGTTTATTTTTAAAATCTCAGAAATACCTCGTTAAATCCTTCTTAGGAAAAATTTGCAAGACAAAAAACCTAATGAAGGAAAAAATAGTACATTTTTCATTCCGGAGGGAATATTACCTCGTTAAAAACTTGACAAATAAAAACCCAATAGAAAAAAAATTCTGATTAGAAAAAAAGAATACAATGTATATATACTCCATTTTCTTGATAGTATTGTTTAAGATATCTTCATATCTTTCAATCTACGTAACCTAATTTTATATACTAATTTTTCAGATGAAGCAATCAATAATATCTTAACGAATAAATTTGCACATCAATTAACTTTGTTCTAGAATTAATGAGTTGAAAAAAAATAGTGAAATACATTTTCTCATATCATTTTTAATATTTTCACCTCTTAATTGAGTTATACAAACTACGTTATCTTTATAAAAAGATATTAGATTTTTTTTTCAAAGGATAAATCACAAATTTATTGAATATAATAGATCATTAATCGCAACTATATCTGTAAATTATTTTGTAGAATACTACATATAAAAAAATAATTAGTTTGAGAATATACTTTATGTGAGTCGGATAAATAACCCGCATTTGTATAACCAATCAACATTGGGTTGGTTTTATTTGAATAAAACAATTCAAGATTAATTATCTTTTGGAGATATCTCAAAACATATTTAATACCATCTTAATATCGTTGTATTAGAGAAAAAATAAATCTTATTAATAAATTAACAAAAATTATTATATCAAGTCGAGTATTATTAATAAGGTATATTAATACACAATTATATTAAGACGTGATACTTTCAATTGAAGAAACTCTTCATTATCTTCTCGAAATTAGAAATGATCTTTATTTACTTATAATCTAACGATTATTGAAAAACAAACAGTCACTCAATCATATTAATTTTATAACACTAAGATGATTCTATGATGATTATGCATCAAAGTGCTAATTTGGAATTCTACAATCGCGGGGCCTCAGATCCCTCATTCTTGCTACGCCTTTGATGGACATCTGCTAGATGTTACTACTAACTTTTTGATATCCTCAACATGAGAGAAGAATGGATTGATAAAATGAGGGGGAAAAAAACCAAAGAAGTTTATTATTCTCTCCGTTCCCTTTTATTTGTCCACTTTAATCGATTCATAAGTTTAAAAAAAAAATAAGATATTTCGATTAATTAATTAACATTTTTTATTTTACCCTCAAATAATCTCTCTCTTTATTAAGGAGTAATTAGATTTTAAAATTTTATGTGTGGTAAGCATATTTAATTTAATTCTATTTCTCAGTGTACAATATTTATTGTATTAAAGAAGGGTGTTTGTGGAGAAATTATAATTAATATTGTTTTAATTTGTTAATAGGACAGATAAATTAAAATAAAAATTTAGTTAAAATAAATAGATAAAAAAGGATGGAGAGGGTATTTGTAATTGTACTTGTCTTAAATGTCGAGGCTAAGGATTGGTCTCGAAGTAAACAAAGAAGTTGGAAATTTAATTCCTCGAAACAATCTATTCCCATACCCAATTTAGACCCAGCCAACAGCACTCCTCACTTTCTCGGTTAAATAGACACTAACTTGCAACGAAACCGAACCAAGCTGCTTCTTAAATAGGATTACACGTGCTTTTTTTTCATTTTTTTTTATATGAAAAATGTAAAAGTATATTGACCAAAAGAAATATACATTGTGTACACTGCGTAGCAGTTACAAGTGTGTCAATAAGACAGTTACAAAAAGCATCCCTGAACTAGAGAATTCATATATGATCAAAACATGAAGATAGAATGAGAAGACACTCTTCTATCAACGTGTTTTGACCTTGCTAATAGTTAAAAGTGGTGGGCATTGTGCTTATTAGGATTACTTATGATATTAGAGAATAATCGAATTGATTTGAATAATCAGATTTAAAAAATTAAAAAAAAAATTGTTGATTTTTAATTTTTTCTAAATCGAATTGTCTCAAAATTTTTTATATAATATCTGTATCGAAAATTATTTCGAATTATACCGAACTAAAGAATCGAATATATATAGTCATATATATATATTATATTTAAAAAGAATAATAAAAATTATTCTAATTATATAATAAATTATATATATTATATGATATATAGTATGCATTTCATCATATTTTATCTTAAAATTACGGTTCAAAATTAATACTAAAAATATAAAAATAAAGATTTCTAAATTTTCAAACCCGTAGTGCCCGTGCCCCATCAAAAGCTAACCGGTTTTGTGCCATCCATACATAGTAAACTGTAACTGCTAAAGCCGAGGCCTTGACCTTAGACGGCCAAGCAGCACCTCTTGTCTCCTTGGTCGGTCATTTAACCCGCTGGGAATGGTAGACATTCTGCGCCTGGTATACACGTGCTTATTTTATATTTTGACAGCTGACCTTGAAACTCAATGGAAACATTCAAGAAGGAGCAAAACATATACCATGAAAGACTACGGGAAAGTTCTGCAATGTGCCTCCCTAGCTTACTGTAAGTCTTGCAATATGCGGCATCAAGGAACAAAAACAGATTCCCTTTTTAATTGTGCTAAACTGTCTCATTGTTGAAGACTTATCGTAAATGCAATACACATAAAACATCATTTGGCAGCACTTGATCAGCTGCATAGATTTTGAAAGTTTTCCATATATTTTCTCCATTATTTCACACACATCGTCTCAAAGCCGCCAACTGTAGACAATAAGATCCTAAGTCCAACAGCATGCATCCATGCAACAATTTTGATCCAATTCTGACGAAACTGCCTGTTGAGAGAGAGAGTTTTCTTAAGCTTGTTCTCAAAGAGAGAGGAGAAAAGAAAAAGGGAATGGTTATAATATTGCGGGCCATTGATCAGATGGGGCCATTCGTATAAGACACTTGCTCCTCCATGATGGAATGGTCCTAAAATAGTCTGACGCATTTGTTGATAGTATCCTAATTAAATTAGGATGCTATCTTTTAATGCGTCTTACTTGTTCATCGTCTTCCTCCCGTCTCTGCAACTTTTTATTTTCGTAGTGAAACATTCCTCCCTTTCTGGCCGCGCAATTTCCTTCCATTACTCTGCCATTACGAAGTTACGATTTCCTTTCATTTTCGCAGCCATTACGATTTCCTCCCTTTCATTGCGCAATTTTCCCCCATTTCAGAAAACTGTTCACTGTCTTCTCCGCAACGAACGAACGTCCAACTTCGACGCACACACTGTCTTCTCCTTCGGCATCTTCGACACCAGTCTGGCGAGAGTCCTATGCATGGTATTTTGCGGGCAGTGATGTATTTGGTCTAAATTTCTGAACTTTTTTTATAAATCAATTGACATTGGTTGATGATGATTAATGGGGTTTGAGATGTGAATTTTATTTAGTTGAGTAATTATTTTGTAGTATAAATTTTGTTTTGTGAGAATCGGCAGTGATGGTGATTGTGTGTAGTGACAGAATGATAAAATTGTTGTGGCTTTTGCGGAATTTGTTTGGCTGAAATGCTATTATTTATTATTATTATTATTTTTGCTAATACTAATTTTCTTGTTTGTTGATTGGTTTGGCATTGTGTGTTGAGGCAGAATGGTGAATGTGAATTGAGATAGTATTCTGTTTTTGCGGAATTAGTTTGGCATTGGTTTGGCACTTTTTGTTTCGGAATTGGTTAAATTTTTGTTTTTTTTTTATTGGTGTTTGGCATTATTCTCTTTGTTTGGTGAAATGTTGTTTGTTTGGTTTGGGAATAATAAAGGGATAATATAACTTATTCTTTTGTTTACAATATTATTTGGATTTTTGTTATTTGGAAAAATGTCATTTACCTTGTTTGTTGATTGGTTTGACATTGTGTGTTGAGGCGGAATGGTGAATGTGTATTGAGGTGTTATCCTGTTTTTGCGGAATTAGTTTGGCATTGTTTGTTTCGGAATTAGTTTTTTTTTTATTTTTTATTGGTGTTTGGCATTATTCTCTTTGTTTTGGTGAAATGTTGTTTGTTTGGTTTAGGAATAATAAAAGGATAATATAACATATTTTTTGTTAAGTTTATTATAATTTTATTTGGATTTTTGTTATTTGAAAAAATGTCGTTTACCCTCCCTAAATGTGATATTTGAGTGCTAAAACCACAAATGTATTAGTTAATTGCTAATTTTGTTCTTCATAATTATATAGTTTTATTCTTCAATACATCTTTATTATTTCTATAATAAATATATTAATTAAAAGTAGTTAATCAATCTAAATTGTTATATAATTACGTCATCAATCTCGTATTTATTACTTCATTCATACAAATCTGAATGTCCAGATTTTGTTTAGTTAAAAAAAAATTAAGAAAGAATTTGACTTTAAATAAATTATTATCTTATGCTATTTAATTAAAACAATTAGTGATTGGATGTAGAAATTAGTACTAATACTTGTATTCCTTAAAAGAATTTAACATCTCACAATCTCCTTTAGGATGGATCGACTACGTGGTGATACTGTCCCCAGACCTATTTACGAGGGTTTGATATTTAGCAGGATAGGCATCGATCTTCATTGATTTGGTCACGGCATTTTGAGACCTGTGAGATACCATTAGCATTTAGACATTGCGATTCTCGTTTTTGGAAGCTATTTCTATTTCCTCATAGGGTAATGGATTATATCGATTTAGCTGGTTTCGGGGGAGTTTGTAGAGTTGGACATCTTCATGTAGATCATACCCTTGTGACTGCATTAGTTGAGAGGTGGCGTCCCGAGACACATACCTTCTATCTACAGGTAAGAGAGGCCATCGTCACACTAAGGGATGTTGCGATTTTGTGGGGACTTAAATTTAACAGTGACCCGATCATTGGAGAGGTTTACGGGCGCCCTCGAACAACATGGATGGATTTGATACATACGTTTCTTGGCTTTCGACCTCTGGCTGCCCAGTTCAGAGGTAACTGGCTGGATAAGTCGGCCATTGAGGCGCACCTGTCACTCTCTCTTCCGGATGATGCTTTCGATGCACAGGTGCAGTAGAGGGCATGAGAATTCATATTTTTTCTTATCGGTAGTATGATTTTGTCAGACAAATCAGGTCATCTGCTGCCCTTTCGTTTTCTACCTTTCCTTGCGGACTTACATTATTGTGGTCAGCTTAGCTGGCGTAGTGCGGCTCTAGCATGGATGTACAGATGCCTCTACGAGACAACTGACCCTGCCCCGAGAGAGATTTATGGTCCTATGGTTTTGCTTCATGTTAAATTTTTCTTTTTATTTTTTTTTGTTCCAATTACTTTAGATGTTTTAGAGTCTAGCAAAATCATACTAAAATTTGACGAACTTGTATTATTTTACTGTGTAGTTATGGGCTTGGGAGCACATCCCTGTCCTATGCTTTGATAGGGTTGAGCCAGGACATAGACCTTCACTTATACTGTATGGTGCGAGGTGGAACATGTGGCTACCGCTATATCGGATGCCGATGCACGTTTTAGTTATGTACAGAGATCAGTTAGACTCCATGCAGGATCATCACGTAAGTATTTGAACTTTTATGACAAAATTTTTTTTATTACTTTATTGTCGTTTTAGTGTTTTAATTAAACGTCTTCAAATTGTGTCAGTTTATTTGGTGCTCGTACGATGCCATAGACCTAGAGTTCATGCTAGCTAGGTACATGGAGGGTTCAGACATTTGGCGATTGCGAACTCCACTCATTTGTTAGAACATCGTAGAGTTCTACTACCCTGACCGTGTACTTCGACAGTTTAGTATGTTACAGCTTATTCCTCAGAGCTGTGAGTTTGAT
This sequence comes from Voacanga thouarsii, assembly GCA_026120185.1. Lineage (NCBI taxonomy): Eukaryota > Viridiplantae > Streptophyta > Magnoliopsida > Gentianales > Apocynaceae > Voacanga > Voacanga thouarsii. Next base: position 128,788 of record JANUWF010001558.1, read on the forward strand.
ACTGAGTTGCACGCGATTGGTACTCGAGGGAATCACACGACCAATTGGGCTCATCACCATTCATAGTTCATAACACTATAGGGTTCGCGACAGTAGACAGTCGTGCATGGCACTTTCAGGATTGGGGTGGAGCCCGACTATCCATCCTGGTATCAACTGAAGACTAGGTGGCAAATTGGTAATTCGTCCCCATCGAGGGGTGAGGTCGTTGGCTACCAAGGGACTGGTTCGGGACACACAGTCATGATAAGTACATTATTCAGTAATATGTGTTTTACTCTCGATTATCATTATTATTCTTACTCGATTTCTGTTGACATGGATATTTTTTATATGATTGTTACAGTCGGATGGACTTTACAAAGATATATCCTTGCCATGGAGGCTTTAGTTATAGCTAACTTATATTCAAAGGCGATTTTTGAGCGTATCAGGGACACGCGCACTCTTTCTCTTACCGTGACCGGGTTTGACCCTACTTGTTATGGCATACGTCCCATTCTAGAAGCGAGTGTACTCGCAGTTCGGGAGTAGGTAGCCACTGGAGACCCTCAGGCTCGGGCCATCCCAGGTCAGCATCAAAGTGGTAGGCAGGCTCGTGCAGCCCCAGCTGAGGCAGTTGCACTCGAGGTTGCACCAGATCCCGTACTACTACTAGCTAGACCGATTGGGGAGTTTGATGCGAGACCATCTGGAGAGCCAGCCGCGCAGACTTCAGATGCCTTGATATTTGGTACTACTTGTCTTTCATCATCGATGGAGGATGATGTGGACGGTATTACAGAGTATGGGCCTGACACAATGACACAGGCATCTGATATGGGACCAAGGATAGTCACACAAGCGTCCGTGCAGGTTCCACCTACAGAGTCCATACCACCGAGCGCAGTGGTCGATGACCAGGACATGCTAGGATTTAGAGTTTAGTGGCAGAGGTGATGATCGCGTTATTATCATCCGGCAGTACCAGAGTAAGGAGATCCTATTATACACTCTAAGGAGGCACATGCTGCAACAGACAGATAGACATACGAGGCTCAGACGCGTTGTCTGACCCCGACCCTACGGCACATAGACTCAGTCCTCAGACTTTGTTATTTCTCTGTATATCATTTATTCTATGTATAGTAACTATCAGTTTACTATGCTTATGTATTTTGATTTAAAATACTTGCACCGTTTTATTTATTTTTAGCATAATATCCTAATTTTTCTTTTTTCAAACGGTCGTTATTGGTTTTTTTATTCACTGTCTTATTTTTCATTTTTCAAACGATCATTTTGGGCACAACTGAATCAGTGTTAAACACTTTTTGAAGGTATAGGACCCTATTGCTACTAGCGTCCTATAAGAAGGACGCTAAACACAATAGCATCTTATATCTTGTACACCATTGAAATTATTGACACATCAAAAGCTCAGAGAACAGGCGTGGGAAATCTTGAAATTAACTTCAAAGTACAAATGAAAAAAATGAGTAACATTGTTTGCTTCATAAGTTAATTAACTTCAATTTTGGAGTTCCTTTTAACATAAAACGGCATACATGGTCAAGTCCCCAATTTTGGAGTTCTTTTCATTTTTTTGGTCAAGTCCCCAAATAGCTAATTGAAAATCAAGTAACACAAATAGGCGTAATGGCAGTACTGCAAGAGATGTTAGAAGTAGATGGAAAGGGAAAAGAGGAAATAGGTTGTTGGTGGTAAAAAATGAAAATAAAATAGCATAGATGTTGGAAGTAGATGGAGATAAATATAATTAACATTTTTTAGCACCCTGGACAACAGACAATCATCAACGGAGTAATTATCAAGGAAAACATGTCTTGATAATCTGTCTTTGATGAAAGAGTTCGCGTCTCTCGCGTGGTTGTAAGAACACAAAAGAGAGACGTCGAACGCTTGCGTCAAAGAGAAATTGTCAAGATTTAGAACGTTATCTTGAATATTCATAATTTCAGACAGTCGTAATAGTTTGGGATTTTATAGGCATATTAGGACGCTATTCAAGACAATGTCCTAAATATTTTTTCAAATAATCACACAAAAAACTATCACTTTTCCTATTTTGCAGAGATTCGTGAAATCATAGGACGCTACTACTAGCGTCCTAGATGTCACATGGTCGGCCATTTTTCAGATGTATCTGCAGTTGGATTCCGGATGTATCTGGAGTTGGATTCCATATTACATTGAATGCTATCTTCAATTGCATCATATTACAGCCTTTTTGAAAATTTTTTCGCGCGCATTTGCTTTTCCAGAGATTCTCTTACTTTTTTGGAAGTACTAAAAGTAGGACGCTATTGTTGATTGCGTCATTTTCGCCGCTGACAAAAGATTCTCACTTTAAAACAAGATATCCGGGATTTGTGCGTACTTCATATTTGACATGGATCAGAGGACGCTATTATCAATAGCGTCCTACAAAAAGGATGCTATCCATGGTAGTGTCTAATATGCCTATATAGCTCCATTCAATCTCGCAACCACTTCATTCATTCTATGCAAAAAAACCACCGGACTCGGTGCTAAACAAAATTGCACTAAGGATAGTAACACCAAATTTCTTTTCTTTTTTTTTTTCAAATACTACCATTATGTCACTTGAAACACCACTAGCTCTTAGCTTCTTTTGGGATTGCACGCTCTAATACGAAGCAGACGGTTCAGTCAGCTTTGCGGGCCCGTGTAGAAATAGACTAGTCTTACAGTGTAAAATATCATTCTGCATGCTTGTCGACAAAATCTCTCATGTGAATTGATAGCACGTCATTTAGATTGGATATATCCATGAGATATCCTTGGGTATATGAAGACCGTGTTCAATAGGGGTTGCTTACATTACACAATGATAGCGATATGGATAACATTTGGACTTTACATTCCATTTTCAAAGAGGGTGGAGTACATATTTATGTAAAGACACAACCCATTTTAGATGTACCACACAGCGTGCCAACAGTCCATCAAGCTGATATTGGCATATCTATACCGTCAACGTTATTTCCTACCGAACAGCTGCCTCATACCATTTCTTGCACAGATTTGCTACTCTAACAAGAGGGGTTGGAATTAACAACCATTCAGAATCAGTTGCCACAACTACAGAACTACCCAAATGCTAATCCTCTAAATGAACCAAAAACAAAGCAAGCTGATGAGTAACTAATAATTAATGGGGCTATAGTCATGGACTCACTAGGACCAATATCTGACATCGACAGACCACCAGTCTCAGACGGAGAATATGAAATCGACACCGATGACGTGGGCCACAGTGACACTGGTAACAGTAGCCACAGTGACCAGGATGACGTATGCCCTTGACACACATCAAATCATGCTCCACTAGAACCAGTGTATTAGATACCAGTCCAGGGAAGAAATATGCATACGCAGAAGTTTCTAAGATATAGGCTCGGGAGCACCAAAGTTGGCTTTTTTTTATGCCGGTGATGACCTGCATGTTGATAAATGGACAACAGAAAATTGTGAGTTAAGGCATACAATGCGGTTCCGGAATAAGTCAGAAGCAGTATATGCTGTGAGATTATGGCACGTAAAAAAGGGCTACGAGTTCACTGTTATTTAAAGTAAGAGTACGATTTGGACTGCCTCTTGTAGGAATAACGTTGAACAAAATCATGTGCTTGGTACGTTTGAATCATTAAGAAAGCCAATACTAGACGATGAGAAATTTCGATTTGGAATGGCGAGCACACTTATCTCCAAAGGATCATATAAACAACAACAATTAAAATTTGTCCCACAAATTTATTGCATAACACATATTGCACCTTATTAGAGATGACCTCGAGACAAGTGTTAGCACCACCATATTAAGGGTTGTACATGACAAATTCCAAGTTAGATGTTCGTATCGAAAATGATGGTATTCTAGAAAAGCTGCTGTTGAGTTTCTATATGGCACATGTGTTGGGATGTATGCCCTTTTAGACTAGATTTCTAATGTAAAAATCAAATGTTTTAATAAAAAAATTTATTTTCAAAAATTATTTGTGAATTTACAATTTTATTTGTGCACAATTACGTTTGGAAAAGACTCATTGTGTTTAAGTAAGTGATCCATGTGAATGGAGGTCTTTCATAGTAAAGTATGGATCACGGGTTACTTAGCACATCAACTTTTGTTCTTAACCGATTGATGAGAATGTGAATCTCATCATGTTTAGATTATTATATTATGAATTCTAAATGGGGAATGGCTTACCTTTAGCCAGTGAGTAGTCCACTCACTTCATGACATAAGCGTATTTCGAATACGTAGAATAAGACCTGTAATAGTGGTTTCTTAAAAGTACTATATGATAGAAACCTAGACTACTACCGCCATAGCGTGGAATAGTACTCTACGACTTGAGTATGAGTTGGTGGTCTGACGAAACTGGAAGCATATACTTTGATATGCTATAGTTGAGGTTCTATCGTAGGGCCAATATACTTGCATGTTGAGTATGTGTAATTAATTAGTTAAGATAGACTTGTACAAGATAGTTTCTATACTATATCACCCCTTGTAGTTGTCTGAATGATCTGAATATCCAGGGCCCTGGGAAACATAGCTTGGATGTTTGCTTTAGGGTAGCTCCATTGGAAAGCGAAAACAATCCAGGAGGTTGTGGATCATTGGACTAGAAGCCTACGAATGTTAGATGTCATTTAGAGAGGTGTTAGTACACTTCTTCCTCTCTAAATGTACGACGATGTATAGAGGGGTATTTTAGTCATTACACCTGTAGGTCAGAGATTTTGCTAATGCAACATTATCTTTGGGGTCAATATTCACTACAAGAAAAATGCATTTTAGCGACGAAAATTAGCGACGGCTTTGTACCGTCGCTAATTTAGGACAGAATAGCGACGGTAAACAAAAATTTTTAATTTAAATTTATTTTTTTAAAATTTGTCAGAAGCCGTAGCTAATCCCCCACTAGCTACAACATACGTAATTAACACTAATATTAATTAATTATTTAAATGCCGTAGCTAATCCCTCGCTAATTAGCGAGTGATTAGCTACGACATACGTAATTAACACTAATACTAATTAATTGTTCAAATGTCGTAGCTAATCCCTTTCTAATTAGCAAGGGATTAGCAAGCCGTTGCTAATCCCTTGCTAATTAGAAAAGGATTAGTTACGGCATACGTAATTAAAATTAATACTAAATTAATTGCTCAAATACTGTAGCTAATCCCTCGCTAATTAACGAAGGATTTCTACGGTTGCTAATCCCTCGCTAATTTGCGAGGGATTAGCTACGACATTTATGATTATTCATTAATATTAAATAATTGTTAAAATATTGTCGCTAATCCGTTGCTAATTAGCGACGGCAAATCGGGTCGTCGCTAATCCATCGCAAATCCCTTGCAAATCCATCGCTAATTTGCAAAAAAAAAAAAAAAACTATATAATTAATATAAAGAACAAAAAATCACAAGAATATTAATAGCCTAGTGGTGGAGCACGTGCTCCCCCACAATAAGGACGCAGGTTCGAACCCCGTGTCCGACATAATCTCAAAAAAATATCTAGCGGGTCGAGTCGGTGGTCGGGCCGAACCAGTTAGGTCGGGTCTTGACTAATTAAATTTTTTAAAATAAAATTAGTTGGCCGTCGCTAAATTTAGCGACGGATTAGCGATGGCCTTAATTACAAATTTAATTATAAATAGCATTACTTAATAGCCGTTGCTAATCCATCGCTGTTAGCGACGGATTCTTGTTTCGTTGCTATTTGCGACGCCAGTTTTAGCGAGGGTCAAAATCCGTCGCTAAACTCAATTAGCGACGGATTTTGACCGTCGCTAAATTGTTGTTTTCTTGTAGTGATTTCCTTATGGTGATATTAGGAAATATTTAAAATACAAAATACAACTATTTATATGGTAATGGTGTTTTGGTTATTTTAGTAGCCAAGGCGGTGTGTCTTTTGGTCCCTAGTATAAATCGTGAGTCCTAATTGAATACGGACTAAGGAATTGATCTTAAATTAAAATGAAATTATTTTATTTAAGTAGTCTAATTTAATTATTGGGTTAGAATAAAATAAAGGTCCATGGAGAGAGAATTAATTAAATTAGTTTAGTGGGTTAATTAATTATTCAGGGCTTTGTCCAGGTCTGAATAATTAGGGATTAATCTAGGACTAAACTGAATTAGACTCATTTAATTGGACTAGTTTATTTGGGCTGAAAAAATTAATTATTTGTTGGGCCATTAAATTGGTTCTAATTAGAATAATTAATTAAGCCCAATAGATTAAACTAAGAGTTCAATAGCTCAATCCAGTTTAACCTAGGGTATTTTTATTTAAGTTAAACAAGGGGATTAGGGTTGAGAATAATCATCGTTGTTTTACCACACAAGAGTGACGGCTTCTTCTCTATAGAGCCAGATATCTCTCTCTCTCTCTCCAGAAAATTCCCTAACTCGTTAGTTGTTCACCAAACGGTAGTTAGGCAGGTCATATACTGGAAGACCGAGAGTTCGGCGTTGACATACATGCAAAAGCGGAGTAGGAGGCTTGCAGGAGTCGCACTAGAGGCTTCTATCAGCACACCTACACCGGTTGCACACGTTCCGGTACAGCCAACACTTAGAACGAGAAAAAGAGGTAAAATTTTTAAAATCTCGGGATTGGGACAGGGCGCAACTGGCGTCGGCTAGGCTACTGGAGCCGGCGCCAGCTCTACCCTGGAATCCCTATTCTTATTTTTCCAATTTTTGTTATGTTCGCTTCCACTACATGCTCCGTGTTTTCCCGCTTTTCGTACTTTCAACATGGTCCTCTACTTTCAGAGTACTATCAGCGCATATGTTGGCATTGTAGGATTCAAATCTTAGTATAATAGTACAATGGAAACACCACAATATCAATGCCAGAGATACAAAATATTTTCAAGTTCGTATTTTGGGCTTTCAAACCATCTATCGACAGATTTAGACGTTGTCGTCTTGTGATTTCAATCGACGGCACCCATTTAAGAGGGGTATATAAGAGTGTTATGTTAATTGCAAGCACTTGGGATGTTAATAATCACATTTTTCCTCTAGCTTTTGTTGTTGTCGATGCTGAATCAAATGAAAGTTAGGGATGGTTTCTTAGACTATTCCGGAGATATATGGTGCGCGAAAGACAAGTTTGTATTATGTCTGATAAACACGCTAGAATCTTGTCTGCTATGAGGAGACAATCTGAGTGGGCGGAGCCAATGGGAGTTCACAGGTACCGTCTATACCATATTCGTGTCAATTTTAACAAACAGTTCAAGAACACCGAGTTGAAATGACTCATGTACAAAATTGGAACAGAAAGGAAAAAATCTAAGTTTGAATCTGTAAAAAATGAAATAAGAGAATACAATCAGGAGGCGTATAATTGGTTGATGCGTATTAGCCCGAAAAAGTGGTCACTTTCACACAATGGCGGAAATCGATACGGATGCATGACGATGAATTTATCCAAATTGTTGAATAGTGTTCTAAAAAAACACGAGCATTACCAATTAAAGCCCTTGTCGATGCAACATTTACGAAGATTGTCGAATATTTTAATCTATATCGATCCGAGGCGACACACTGTAACAAACCATTTCCTTCATTGATATGGAATACATTCCAAGCAGCTTCGCAGAAGACAAGAAGTTATAGGGTTGTGCAATATAATGAACGAGCTGAAATTTTCAGTGTTAGGACACCCATAAGAGTTGGAGGGAAAGAAAACAATGTTTATATTGTAAAATATCTTCAAGAGACTGTAACTACATGAAATGGAATATTTTTGGCTTGTCGTGCATGCATGTATTTGCAGTCTGTCGACACCGTGGCTGGTAACCTTTTGATTTTGTACTACCTATTTACTCATTAGACAAATATATTGCGGCTTACAACAATGACTTTTTTCCAGTCAACAATAAAAATTTATGACGTTATGCTGACTTTTCGTTTGAGGCTTATACACCAGCATTTAAAGGTAATAGACCTAGACGGAGGCATACTACACGCTTTCGAGGAGTGATGGACTATCGAAATGAAGGGTCTCCACCAAGATATGATTCTCCACCAAGATATGAAAATTGTCATCAAACAGAACATAATAGGCGAAATTGCAACCATGGTTTTTGGGACCGGACCGGACTGGTGCCTTTGCCGGTTTGGTCCCAACATTCCATTCAATTTCTTCCAAAACTGTGTTGGTTTGTTCAAATCGTGTTGGACTGATCGGTCCAATTGGTGAACCGGTGGACCGACCGGTCCAACATTGAACCGGTCAGTTATGAAAAAAAAAAATTAAGTCAAATTTTATAATTCTTGGGGTAAATCAAATTATATAATTCAATAAACTACTTTAATGTGTTAGATTATTAGTTATAAATGAAAAATGACTACTTTTAATAATGGATTTGAATGTTTATATCTTTATAGACTTAAATTACACTATATTATTGATCAATTTTTTTTTAAAAAATAATTATATTTTTAATTTTTAAATTATAATATTACCGATTCAATTACGATTTAATTATGATCTAATTACAATTAGACCATTAAATCGTGAACCAGCAAATTTTTCGATTCAATAACCGGTTCAGTTTTGAAAATATTGATTGCAACAGTGCTAGGTTCGAACCTGGAGAATAAATTAGACTAGATTCGATTGTACTGCAATAAATTTATTTAATGATAATAAAATTCATTTTGTAATTGACTTTGTCCCATTTTTTGATTTATCCATTAACTACACACACTTTTGTTATATGTTTTAAAGTTGATACAATTTTATCAGCTAATACAGACAATTTAAGTAACATAAAGGACAATAAATTGTGTATACAATGCAAGCACTAAAATATTTCATATGCATTTGATTTTTAAAAATATATATTTTTCAAAACTATATTAGAAATTGGCCTAACTGAATAGTAGGACGCGTTTCTTGATAACGTCCTACTTTTAAGTGGACACATTCATTGACATCATCCTCATTCAATTAGGACGCTAACATGAATAATGTCCTAATTTAATTAGGACACTATCAAAGAATGCGTCGAGACCATTTTAAGCCTATTCTCTACACAGGGGCCAGTTGAGGACGAATGGCCCCATTCTGATCAATTTCCCTAATATTACTTTGTAACAAGATTATTTTTGTGGCATTTAATGGCAAAGAAAACTGCTAGTTTATCTAGAGCTTGTTGTATTTTTCCTTTAGATCTTTGGAAGTAGCAGAATATCCAAAGCCTTGGCCAAGTTGCAAGTCTTCTGCAGGTATATATTTTACTATTCGGAAAGAAAATATTAAGGTTTATTCCATTAATTAGTTTTTGTATCCCCAGTATAACAATGAAATCATGGACCCCCTCGAAGTAATCCAACGTAGTATCTTATGTTTTCGTCTCTAAACAAAATAAATAATTTGTGATGCAACCATGTTTTCAGCAAAGGAAAGTGATCAGATGGCTACTGTGGTCACAGACTCCTCCTAGGGGTTATGGTTTTGAGGCCTTGCCATTCGTGCAATGGTTCAGCATTGAGTGACTTAGCCATGAATCCATTTCAATAGATAGGGATATGAGTTGGACTAGTTGAGCTATGACTTCTGTCTGTTGAAAATGATAACTTTGGGAGTTAATAAATTTTAACTCATGATTAGTTAGCTTAAAACAATTAATGTGAATTTTTCTTGACATGTTAGAGGTTATTTTGATTATGGTAGAAGCCACTTTCATGGTTGGAATTCATAATTAAATGTTGTTAAAGTTGGGTATTTAACCATTTGGGAACTCATGTTAGACATGAGTCCCATATGGAAAAAATTGAGGAACGTGGAAGTCTTTATATACTAAAAGGCTTTTCTATCAAATCTATAGAAAATCCCAAGGTATAGAGGATGCCACACGCGCGTGCCACCCGGCCAGTCCGGCTCGAGCTTGGCCCATGTTTTCACGTTCCTCTATTTTTTATTTGGCCCAAATTAACTCTAACTTGTAAAGAAAAAGGAAACATAAAATCTGATTAGAATTAGGTCTCCTAATTCGGATTGGGTTTTGATTTTCCCTAAGGCGAGACAAAAAGGAAACGAACAAAGCCACCGCTAGGGTTAAGCTTTTTTCATGTTTTGCTTCCTTGAGAAAAAAATTGCCTCTTATGTTCTCCCTACCACGATCCATAGTATTTTGACTGAACGGGTTCGGTGAACTGAGGAGATTTTCGAGGTGATCGCAGTTGGTGTGCGTCGACAGCGATTTGAGACCGTCTTATCCTACAAGGAGAGTCGTTGTACCCGTCACACTGGAGTGGGGCGAATAACTTCTTGAAGGCAAACCAGTATTGAACTGGTGATTAGGTCAGTATTATTGTACATGGCATCGCAGCTTGTCCAGAGGAGAGTCGGTGCCGGGTACATCTACTGGAGTCGGCACCGAGTACGTTCTGGCAGAACTGTGAGCAAGTCTCTCAAGTCTATTACTGACTTATTTGTTAAGTTTGAATTCTGCTTTGTTACTTTATACTTGGACTGTTTGGCCTTACCGGCATTATTGATATTTGATAATTGCATTTGTTAGAGCCCTGGTCAAGTATAGGCGGTGTTTGTTTAATTCAGTTGAGTTGTCTGTCTGTGCTCGTAGGTACCCTGTTTCTAATAGTCTTCAAGAAATTATTTTGCAATTATTTATTTGTGTGCAATGGCCAATTCATTAGGTACTGCATCTACTGCATATAAGCCTTTGGTTGACTTGAATGGTCTGCCGGACAAATTTGATCTAGGGCAGAATTTCAAGCGTTGGCAACAATGTATGAAAATTTGGTTAACCATGAGGGGCTTATTGTCAGTAGTATAGGTAGACAGGCCCATAACAACTGATAGGTGGCCTAGAGTAGCTGAGATTGCTGCATAGGATGAACGGAATATTGTAGGCAGAGGGGCAATACTGTTAGCACTGACAAGTGCTCTCTTTAATGTCTACCGTTCTGAGTCATATACAAAAAAAAATGCTATGGGATGAATTGGATAGAAAATATAATACCGATCAAGGTTTGGAAAGGTATTATGTCTTCAAATTCCTGAAGTTTCAGATGGTTGAGGGCAAGTCTGTGACTGAACAGACTCAAGAGTTACAATTGATTATTCACTCTCTTCATGAATTGGATATGGAACTTCCTAAGAAGTTCCAAGTGATGTCAATGTAGAGAAATTTTCTAAGTCTTGGGAGGACTTTGGTATGTCTCTCAAACACAAGACGGAGAAGATTTCTCTAAACGATCTGATGAAATCAATATTCATTGAGGAGCAACATAGAAAGAATAGTCATATTATACCTGTGGAGTCTAATATCCATGTGGTAACTATTGGGAAGAAGAGCAATAATCAGAGGAATGTGGGGGTTAATTCAAACTCTAAGAACATTAACAAGATAAAATGTAAGGCCAAAAAGAAACTGAAAGTGAACAAACCTTGTTGGAATTGTGGTCATGTTGGATATTGGGTTAAGGATTGTCCGTCTAAAAAGCCCAAAGTCAAACAAGGACCAAATTTTGAAGCCTAGGTCAATGTGGTGGTAGAGGATACTAGTTAAGTGGAAGCTGATTTAAGTACGCACCTTACTGAAGTTTGTACCATTGAGGTTGGAGCTGGCATCACTACTTCCAATGGTGATGAAAAGTATATTTCTATTAACCCAGAAGTCTTTACTATTTATGAGCCACTTGAATGGCTGGTTGATACTGGAGTAAATGTGCACGTTTGTGCTGATAAATTGCTTTTTGTGTCTTACCAGCCTATTAAAGGAAAAAGTGTAAAGATGGGGAACTCAGCTACAGCCAATGTGTTGGGGATTAGATGTGTGGACTTGAAGTTTCCTTCAGGGCGTATTCTTTATCTTCATAGGGTGCAGCATGTTCCAACAGTTCGTAGGAATATTCTTAGTGGTTCATGTTTAGTTAGAGAGGGTTATGAATTCACTTTCAAATGTAATAAAGTAGTGATTATGTACTACAATTCTTTTGTTGGCAAAGGTTATTTGTCAGATGGTTTGTTTAAACTAAGAGTTAAACCATTTACTTTTGATTTGAATAAAGCTTCTTCTGTTGAGAATTTTGTTTTTCCTATGGTGCACATTATTGAATTCATTGATATTTGGAATAGTAGACTTGAACATTTAAATTTAGATTATGTTAAAAGAATGATGAATTTAGACTTGATCCCTAAACATTCAATTGATAAGAAGAACAAATGTCAAGTATGTGTGGAAGCTAAAGCAATCAGGAAACCCTTTCATTCAATTGAAAGGGATTCAGAAATACTTGGTTTAATTCACACAGACATTTGTGAATTTAATGATTTATTGACTAAGGATCATAAAAAATACTTCATTACTTTTATTGACGATTGTAGTAAATATTGTTATGTTTATTTACTCAAACATAAAGATGAAGTACTTGAAAAGTTTCTCATATTTAAAAATGAAGCTGAAACTCAAACTGGTAAGAAATTTAAAAGGTTAAGATCTGATAGAGGTGGAGAGTATGGGTCTAATCCATTTGTTGAATATTGCCAAAGTAATGGCATAATTCATGAAGAGATACCCCCTTATTCTCCCCAGTCTAATGGGATTGCTGAACAAAAAAATAGAACGTTTAAAGATATGATCAACAGTTTACTTTTGAATTTTGGATTGCCTAAGTATATGTGAGGTGAGGCTTTGAATACGGTTTGTCATATTCTGAATAAAGTCCCTCATAAGTATAAAGAAGTAACTTCGTTTGAAATCTGGAAAGGTAGGAAACCTAACTTAAAATACTTCCATGTGTGGGGTTGTCTTGCAAAAGTTCTAATCCCTGAGCACAAAAGGAAGAAGTTATGACCAAAGACTGTTGATGCCATTTTTATTAGCTATATGGAAACAAGCTATGCTATAAGGTTTTTGGTAATTAAGTCTGAAATACCTGGTATAGATGTTAACACTATTTATTCAATACCGTGATGCTACATTCTTTGAGGATGTGTTTCCCATGAAAACTGGTTTGCCTCAAGATGTTTCTACTTTAGATTCAACCTTAATATCTAATTCCATTCATGATCATATGGAAAGGATGAAAGATGTGGGAGCAGGTCCAAATAGTTCCAATACTCAAACTGAGGAATTGAAAAAACCTAGAAGGAGTAAGAGAGCTAAGGTAGTCAAGGACTTTGGAAGTGACTTTGTCATTTACAATGTTGATGATGAACCTTTAACCTTTCAAGCAGCTATGACTTCTCCAGAAGCAGGGCATTGGAAAGGAACTGTCAAAAGTGAGATGGATTTTATTGTCTCTAATGGGACATGAAAACTAGTAGATCTCCCTCCTGGGTGCACTACAATTAAATGCAGATAGATATTTAAAAAGAAACTTAAACCAGATGGGACCATAGATAAGTATAAAGCCAAATTAGTTGCCAAAGGGTTTAGACAGAAAGAGGGAATAGACTATTTTGATACATATTCTCCTGTTACTTGTTTGACTACAATTCGAGTGCTAATTACATTGGCTTCTATATATGGTCTTACCATCCACCAAATGAATGTGAAGACAGCTTTTCTTCATGGTGATCTTGAAGAAGAGATATATATGGATCAGCCAGAGGGATTTGTAGCTAAAGGAAATGAACGAAAAGTTTGTAAACTTGTTAAATCCCTATATGGTCTAAAACAAGCACCCAAATAATGGCATGAAAATTTTGATGAAACTATTCTATCATTTGGCTTTATTATAAATGAGAATGACAAGTGTGTTTACTGTAAAGTTAGATGTAATGCATGTATTGTACTATACCTGTATGTGGATGATATTTTGCTATTTGGGCCCAATGTTGAGATAATTAATGAGACCAAATCATTCTTAAAAAGTAAGTTTGAAATGAAGGATATGAGAGTAGCAAATGTGATTCTTGGCCTAAAATTGATTCGCTCAACTGAGAGGATAACCATTTCTCAAACTCACTATGTTGAGAGTGTTCTTGAGAAATATGGTTATTAAAATTGTAGTATTGCTAAAACCCCAAGTGACCCTTCTGTAGCTTTGTTCAAGAATGAAAATGGAGTTCATGTGTCTCAATTAAGATATTCTCAAATTATTGGTAACTTGTAATATCTTGCAAATGCTCAAGACCAGATATTTCATTTTCTGTATCTAAGCTGACAAGATATATAAGTTGTCCAAATCGGACTCATTGAGAGGCCTTAGATAGAGTACTAAGGTACTTGAAGGGAACAGTACCTCTTGGGCTGCATTATGGGAAATTCCCCATTGTACTTGAAGGGTATAGTAATACAAGCTGGATAGCTAAGAACTCTGGTAGCAATGGTTGTACTGGATATGTATTTATATTAGGTGGCGAAGCAGTTGCCTGGAAGTCTTGTAAACAAACTTTGATAACTCAGTCAACTTTTGAGGCTGAGTTATGTGCCTTGGATACTATTGGAACGGAAGTTGAATGGCTGTATGGACTATTGTCCTCTTTGCCAATGATCAGCAAATCCGTTACTACTATATCTGTGCATTGTGATAGTCAAACCACAATTGTAAAGATAAAGAGTCCCAAGTATAATTAAAAGACTAAGAGACACATCCAAATTAGACTTAAGTCTATAAGGGAGTTAGTATCTAAAAGGGTGGTGTCTATTAACTTTATTGGATCCAAAATAACATTACAAACCCCCTAACTAAGGGATTGGAAACGTCCTTATTCCTTAAATCTAGGTTGAGAATGAAACTAATAACCCAACAATGATTCACCTACAGTGGCAACCTAACTGACCAAGTGGAGATCCCACAAAGCAGTTCAATGTGGTATAAATAAGTTGTTTAAGTGAATTTGGCACCTATTCTGATACATTTGCATCCAGGTCCTTTCTCTGAAAGCCTGTGGTACTTTTACTACAATTAGTAAGAGTTTTGACTCTGAATGGAATCAAGTCTTTCAGGATGCTAGCAGTACATCCTTAGAGATCGCCAACTATGTGAGTGTTGTTGTGTGGCAGCAACTAAAGGGAATTGAATTTTCTCTGAATACACTATTGAGACAGGATCAAGACACATGGCCATAACGTGTCAACCCTAAAGATTGTCTCTATGGCCGATAGTCTGTTGTTACCAATGGACGCCGTCATTTTCAAGGTTCAGATTTAAGGCTTAAGTCCATCTGTTCCTGTGGGGGCATAAGTTGGATAACTTAGGTAGTGGTTCAAACCGGAAGGTATCATTATCGAATGCAGATTATGTAAATCCTGGATAGTCTTTAACTATGGATTTGTGGGGGATTGTTGAAAATTTTTAACGCATGATTAGTTAGCCTAAAACAATTAATAAGAATTGTTCTTGACATGTTACATATTGTTTTGATTATGGTAAAGCCATTTTCATGGTGGGAATCTATAATTAAATATTGTTAAAATTGGGTATCTAACCATTTGGGAACTCATGTTAGACATGAGTCCCACATGGAAAAAATTGAGGAGTGTAGAAGTCTTTATATACTAAAATTTTTTTCTATAAACTTGATAGAAAAGCCCAAGGTATAGAGGATGCCACGCGCGCGCGCTGCCCGCCCGGCCCGTCTCGGGCTTGGGCTTGACCCATGTTTTCACATTCCTCTATTTTTTATTTGGCTCAAATTAACTCTAACTTGAAAAAAAAAAAACATAAAATTTGATTAGAATTAGGGTCTCTTAATTCGGATTGGGTTTTGATTTTCTCTAAGGCGAGATTAAAAGGAAACGAACAGAGCTGCCACTAGGGTTAAGCTTTTTTCGTGTTTTGCTTCCTTGAGAAAAAAATCTCCTCTTCCGTTCTCCTTATTACGATCTATAGTATTTTGACTAAACAGAACTGGTGAACTGGGGAGATTTCCGAGATGATTGCAGTTGGTATGCGTTGACAACGATCTGAGATCGTCTTATCCTGCAAGGAGAGTCGTTGTACCTATCGCACCGAAGTGGGGAGAATAACTTCTTAAAGGCAAATCAGTATTGAATTGGTGATTCGGTCAGCATTACTGTACGTCGCATCGTAGCTTGCCCAGAGAAGAGTCGGTGCCGGGTACATCAACTAGAGTCGGCACCGAGTATGTTCTGGTAGAACTGCAAGCAAGTCTCTCAAATCCATTATTGACTTATTTATTAAGTTTAAATTCTATTTAGTTACTTTATGCTTGGACTGTTTGGCCTTGCTGGCATTATTGATATTTGATAATTGCATTTGTTAGAGTCCTGGTCGGGTATAGGCGGTACTTGTTCAATTCAGTTGAGTTGTCTGTCTGTACTCATAGGTACCCTATTTCTAACACTGTCTAGAACATCTTTATCTTGTTGATATGCAGAAATCATTAAGTGTTTTTTGGCTCTAGGAATCCATCTCAACGGATAGATTATGAGTTCTATTAATCTATGACTTCTGTCTAGAGCATCTTTGTCTTGTTTGTATGTAGAAGTCGTTTAGTATTGTTTAGCTCTAGGAATTCATTCCAATGGATATAACTATTGCATTTAGATGCAAGATATATTAATTTTAGTGGGATGATCCAGACCTAACTATAAGTTATATTGTTATCTCTTATAGGGATGCATATTACTTTGGGGTTTTAGGTTGTGGATTTTAACCTAACTATAAGTTATATTGTTATCTTCTATAGAGGTACATGTTATTGTAGAGTTTTAGGTTGTCGTATTTTGATAGTAGTTTCTATTACTACTTAAAATATTATTATATTAATCATGAATCATACTATTTTATATTGATAATGTATCATGATATGATGAATGGCTCATATGTTTTATTTTATTTAATTTCAGAAAAATGATTTCCAACACTTTGTCCCAAATTTTAACAAAGAATCAATTGGTTGGAGAAAGTTTTATCGATTGAAAACGGAACCTCATAATCGTACTCACTGCTAAAAAGCTCAAATACATGCTAACTGAATCATGTCCTGCTAAACCTACTGAACAGTTCACATGCGAACAAAAGGAGGCTTATGATAAGTGGTTAAGTTCTGATGAAATGGCTCGCTGCTATAACATGAACAAGATTGAGATGTCTCTTACAGAGTTGATGAAGGAGTTTGAGAGTGTCGGGGCTACCCTAAAAGTGAGAAGTGGCAACGCTCTTATTCTGACTCATGCTGGATCTTCCACTTCCATACCTAAGGGCAAATGAGAAAATAAGAGGAAGCAGAATAATTAAAAAATGCCATAAGCAGCAGGTTAAGAAAGCAAAAGTAGATAAAAAGCCCAAAGGCAAATGTTTTCACTGCAAGCAAAAATGACATTAGAAGACGCAGTGCCTAGATTACTTAGCTAAACGCAAGCAAGGTATTGGTGAGTTATCCTATATCTAAACTTGTTTAGTGGTTGATTCTACAAATACTTAGATAGCAAATTCTGAAGCCACTAACCATGTTTGCAATTCATTGCAGGGATTCTAAATAACCAGACATCTCAATGAATGAGAGCATACTCTAGGGGTTGGCACAAAATCAGTGATATCTTCAAGGGTTATTGGAGATGTTTATCTTTATTTTGATAATAAACATTTGGTTTTAAAAGATTGTTATTATATTCCTGATATTTATCGAAATTTGATTTTGATTTCTTTGTTATTTAAATAAAAATATTCTGTTAAATTTTATAAATTATCAGTAGAGATATTTTTGAATAATTCTTTGATATGCCATAGAAATTTAAATAATGATTTGTATGGTTTGAAACCTACCAAAAGTTCATTATATCATACTGAAACTAACAAACGTATAAAGTTATCTCTTACTAATTAATGAGACTCTCTTATGGCATCTTAGACTTGGTCATATTAATCTAAATAGGATTTAAAGACTTGTAAAAGAATGTCCTTTAAGTGCATTAAAGGTAGGACCTTTTCAAGTTTGTGAATCTTGTTTGGAAGGTAAAATGATCAAAAGATCATTTCCTTCTAAAGGAAATAGAGCAAAAGAAGTTTTAGAATTAGTGCACTCTGACGTATATGAATCAATTAGTGTCCAAGCTAGGGGTAGATATGAATATTTCATTACTTTTATGGATGATTACTCAAGATATAGATATATTTACCTAATGACTCATAAGTCTGATGCCTTAGAAAAATTCAAAGAATTTAAGACTGAGACTGAGAAGCAGTTAGGAAAGAACATTAAGACACTTCGATCAAATCGAGGTGTAGAATATCTATACCATGATTTTAGATCTTACTTGTCAGAAAATGGGATTTTATTCCAACTAAGTGCACCTGACACTTCTCAACAAAATGGAGTGACAGAAAAAAGAAACAGGACCTTGTTAGACATTGTCAGAATAATGCTAGGCTTCTCTACACTCAATACATCCTTTTGGGGATATGCTATACAAACTGCAACATATATATTAAATATGGTTCTATCAAAGTCTATCCCTAAGACTCCATTGGAGTTGTGGAATGGGTGGAAGCCTAATTTGACACATATCCGTATTTGGAGTTGTCCTGCATATGTGCTTAAGGGAAGGATGGATAAAATGGAATCACGATCAAATTTATGTCTGTTTGTTGGGTATCCAAAAGGAATAAGGGGATACTACTTCTATAGTCCTCAAGATTAGAAAATATTTGTAAGTACAAATGTAATTTTCTTAGAGGACAAGTACATAGAAGAACGTAGATCCAAGAGTATGAGGTTATTTTGGAAGAAATCAAGAGAGATAATCCCAAGCAAATGGTTACAGAAACCCATACTCAAAATTCACGTAGAGGATTCGTATCTATGCCACTTAACATGCCAGATTCCAATGGAAGAGAAACAGATGTTACGGCTTCTATACCCACTGGCTCTTCGGCATATAGAATGAAAGAACCTCCTGCACCTGTTCAAAATTCAGTCGTTGAGGAATCAGCAGATCTGGTTCCAGTCAACGAGGAGAAGGAAAGTCCAATCATCTAAGAACCTCCATAGCTTAAGCGTAATGGGAGAGTCATTCGACGTCCCTCTAGATACTTACTCTATGAAGAAGCTTTTCAAGCAATCTCTTTTGAGGAAGAAGAGGATCTCACTACGTATAAAGAAACTATAGAGAACATAGACGTGGACTATTGAAAGGGTGCAATTAATTCAGAAATAAAATTCATGTACACTAACTCCGTCTGGGAAGTTGTGAACCTACCTAATAGGGTAAAACTTATTAGGTGAAAATGTATCTACAAAAGAAAGAGAGGAGTAGATGGGAAAGTGGAAACTTTCAAAGTTAGATTGGTTGCTAAGGGTTATACCTAATGAGAAGGTATTGACTATAAGGAAACCTTCTCGCCTGTGGCCATGTTAAAATCTATAAGAATTCTCTTATCCATTGCAACTCACTTCGACTATAAAGTATGGCAAATGGACGTTAAGACAGCTTTCCTTAATGAAAATCTTGACGAATGTATCTACATGGTACAACCAGATGGTTTTATCTAAGAAGGTCAAGAACAAAAGTTTGTAAGCTGAATAGGTTTATTTATGGATTTAAACAAGTGTCTAGATCTTAAAATATCAAGTTTGATCAAGCCATTAAATCTTATGGTCAGCATCCTAATGAACCTTGTGTCTATAAGAGAATTATAGATGGTAAGGTGATTTTTCTCATACTGTATGTTGATGACATCCTTCTCATTGGAAATGATGTAAGAACATTAACATTAGTGAAAAATTGATTAGGTAAACAGTTTGATATGAAGGACTTGGGAGAAGTAAGATATGTTCTGGGCATTCGGATCCTTCGGGATAGAAAGAATAGACAGATAGCTTTATCCCAAGTTTCATATATTGACAAAATATTGACGAGATTTTCAATGCAAAATTTCAAGAAAGGTTATTTGCCTTTTAGACATGGAATTTAGTTATCTCAGAAGTATATTCCTAAAACTCCTAATGAAGTTGAGTACATGAAACGAGTTCCTTATGCATCAGTTGTAGGAAGTCTCATGTATGCTATACTTTGTACTCGTCTAGACATTTGTCATGTTATTGGGATGATCAGTAGATATCAGTCAAACTTAGGACCGGAATACTGGACAACAGTGAAGCATATATTCAAGTATCTTCGCAGAACTCGAGGATATATACTAGTTTACTCAACTCCCGAATTGATACCTATAGGTTACACTAATTCTGATTTTTAAGCTGATAGAGATCTTAGCAAATCCACCCCAAACTTTGTTTTTACCTTAGGTGGTGGTGCAATTGTGTGGAGAAGCATCATATAATCTTGTATTACTGACTCTACAATAAAAGTTGAATATGTGGCAGCTTGTGAAGCAGCTAAAGTGGCAGTATGGTTGAAGAAGTTCTTGATAGAACTTGAAGTGGTTCCTTCTGCATCTCAACCTATTAGTTTGTGCTGTGACAACAGTAGTGCAATGGCAAATGCAAAAGAACCATACAGCCATCAGCGTGATAAACATATTGAACGTAAATATCACATATTTAGGAAGATTATTCAATGTGGAGACTTGATTTATAATTTAATTCAAAATAAATTATCTGCAATTTAAAATAAATTTGAGCAATTTATTTTGGTGAGATCGTCTTAATTTTATTGAAATCCGTTTTTGACTTTGGTAATAAAATTAAGAATATATTTTGATATATTGGATGAACCATCAATGTTTATTTGTGGAATATACCATATAAATAAAACATTAAAAGATTGTCGTACATAATACATTAATCCTAAGCAAATAATTATTTATATTTACTAATTTGAAATTCCTTAAATTACCAAAGAGTGAGATTAACGCAATAATCAATATCTCGACATATTGGGAATTAAAGTAAAATATATATGAAATAATTATTATGCAATATGGAATCCGTCACCTTTAATAGGCAAGATCATTTCCTCATAAGTTCTTCTAAGGGATAGTTAAATTTGAGCTCAATAATTTAATAGTGTCTATTGAATTCAATTTGTAAATGTGATGTGGTCACATGGTACTGTCAAATTGAAAATGAGAATTAATGATTTGAATAAGGGGCACTATGATCATACTACTTCATTCAAAGTATTATATTGATCGACGGAGATAATTTGTTGGAACGATCAATCATTGGATATAATTATTAACTCCAATAATTGTGATTAGACTAAGAGTCCAGTTACGTTATTTTAGTAGAGTGGAACGTAATTAATAAATTAGTTTTGTTAACAAAATAATTTATTGAAACTTAGTCTAACTGTATCCGGTCAGGTCCCTTCAGTAGCTCTTAATTATGGGACAATAATAAATTATAATTTATTTATAATTTATTAATGAAAAATTGGAAAAAATCCAAAATCATATTTGAGATGGAATAGGATAAATAGAAATAGTTATACCTAACTATACTTTTCTTATTTTATCAGGATTCGTATTTTGAGGTAGAGTCAATACACATTGGTTTATGACTCTATTTTCTATGTACGTGAGAAATAACGTTCTTATTCTCTCAATTTTTGTATAAGTCTACCCTCAACAAAGAGAAAAAGGGAAAATACGATTAGCAATTTTCTGATTCAGGGAGGTTACATTGAAGAAAACTTAGGGGTTTGGAGCATTACTAGAAGGCCAAAGATTTTAAGAATTATGTTGGTAAAGACGATATTTATAAATGTATAATTCGTTTTTATATATTCTCAAAGTTTAATTTGATTAATACTTAATCATATCGATCTTATTTTCTAACATATTTAGGCATATGAATTGTATTAGTGCAGAGCGTCTGTGTTTTGTCAGTTTGGAGAAGCCGTTTCGTGTTCCTTAGCTGTATAACATTATCTGTATCAGGTCCAAAAGTAGAAGAAGCCGAAATGTGACAGGAATGAGGAATATAATGCTCACATTTCCCCGAGTTTCCAGCACTGCAGCTCAATCAAATTAATTGAAACACTATGCAGATACGCATAAAGAAAGAACACTGTATAGTAGATGGACATTCATCTGGAAAAGATACTAAAAGTAAGGCGCGGTCTTTTTCTGCAATTAGTTGGGAACCAAACCAGGTCTTTTTTCGATAGATTCCAATCCCAGCAGAAGCTTCAGAAAAAGAGACAGCATTGCTGCTGGATTTAAATTTTCCGTAGATTATTCTAGAATAAATGGGCAATAGCCAGGACAGGTGTCCGGCAAATCCTGTTCCTTAGTTTGGGCTTGCTTGCTTCCCATCACAAGATTGAAGATTGCAAATCAGGCAACAGAAATGGTAAAAGCTCTTGTATAGGGCAGGATTGCTCACTGGCATATGCTGAAGTATATGCCTCAAAACCTAAAGCATAACAGACAGAAAATTTATATAACAACAAAATCAAGAACGTAAAATAAAAAAGCTTGAACGTGAAAGAACGAGAATGATTAATTAACAAGAACTAATTTAGAGCAAGCCTACAGAACTTCTCATTTTCTTGGTTAATTAGACACTAAGTTGCCATTTTCTGAGCAGTTGTCAATTTGTCATATGACAAGTGAAGAATGCTCTAATTTTGCATCTATCGTGTTTGGCTCATTGTTGACAATCAACGCGAACAGTATTACAGTTGACGATTGGGAAAAAAGAAGAAATACTGCACGCTTTCTCAGCAGGAGAATTCTATTATTAGGTGTCTTTGAACCACCTACTCAGCCTGTTGCAGATTCCCCTCTGACGTTTTGTCATTCTGTAACTTCCAAATCGAAAGAGACTCAATTGGGGTTCCCCTGCAGCCTACAATGAGGCTTTTCCTGTCCCTTTCCAGAGTACAAGAACTCCAACGAGGATTGCTCTCTAGCACCATGTATGCCTGATGCAAAGTTTTGTGGCTCAGCTGCACCTCAACAAAGCCATACCTTGCAAACAATGCTCTCCAGAATTCAATCCTTTCTTGGCGAAAAACCCTTTCTTCACCCTCAGTAGTGATGACATTTCGAATTCCTCCCCCAAGGCACCCTCCTTCTATAGTTGCTCTTAGCTGATTGTCTCGGTCCATGATATCTTCATAACAATCAAAAAGGCCTGAGCAGAGCGAAAATGCTTCATTAAAACGATCTATGAAAACAGTTGAGTTTGTATTTGCTTCCAGTTCCAAGATGACCATGAGACTAGGCTGAAGGTTTTTTAAGGTAGATACAAGAGATTCTAAGCGATCAGGCCAAGGTAACAACCTAGCCAAATGCAAGAATGAGTAAACCACCACAATTTCACCAGCCTCTAGATCGAATAAATCCTCCTTGAGATTTTCCAAGCTCGATAAAACCATTTTGAATGTAAAGGGTATAGACATTGCCTCAGCAAAAGAAGACAATACAGTACCTACATCTTTAATCTTCTCTTCTGATGTTGCAACAGCAGTTAATTTGAGCAGTTCAAGAGGACGTTCATGCAGATCAGAAAGAGCTTGCATTAAAACCATCCACTGTGAGCCACTTTTCATTCTCAAATCAACCAAATGCACTCTTTTGGCGGATGCCACAGTTTCCAATACAGATTGCATTGCTGTTAATCTAACGATTTGGCCAATCGCAAGTTCTTGCTCATATTTCATTTCAGAAATCAGAGGACAAGTCAGGATCTCCTCCAATATCATAGGCTTCACTCGATTTTGTTCCTGTTCTTTTGGCAGAATCATATTTATTTCTCTGTATATCCTCTCATGAAGAGCTTCAGCAAAGTAGTAGCCAGCTCTTTGAATTGGATTACCAGTGGCAGAAGTTAAATGTTCACACATCTTGAGCAACTTCCTTGCACGATCAAATTGTCCATTGGACAGCTTGAGAGCAGATGCTTGAAGTAGCAGTGCAAGCTTAAAATCTTCATGTCTGTCAGATGGCAGACCAGATTGAACAACAAAGGAATCATCAATGAGACAGGAAATAACATCAGAATTCTGACCAGTGCACTGAAGCAATCTTGCCCTGGCCATTTTCATAATGCTTTCTGTAGATAAAATTTGAAAGCCAGAGGTGCTGGATGCTCCATAAGACCTCTGTTCATTCCTCTCTTTTCTATTGAAACTCTTCCATTTGATCTCATGTTCCTTCAGAAGCTGCAATGATGCTAAAGGGATATGTTGGTTTTCTTCCATTGCATCAGCATTTTTCTTCATTTTCTGTGTCTTCTGTGATTTCATGGCTTTCAAGTTTTGTTAACCTTCTAGGTTGGTTCTTCCAATCCATTCCTCTTGAGGGTTAAATATAGGTGGCAAATGAAGAGAGACAAACGAAACCAAATGAATGTTTACAAATATCGAATATTAGAACGGCATTTAGATGATGCATAATATGTCGCGCTATTAGTCCAATTAATAGGTAAAACGTATCAAATTGCTAATTTGGAATGCTGTAATTGTGTGGCTTCGGATCCCTCATTCTTGCTAGGCCTTTGATGCGCATCTGCTGGCTGTTAACTTTGGATGGCGGACGTTCCTATAGTCCCCCACCCGCGCCACAAATACACCAAGAGTTATATATATATATATATATATATATATATATATATATATATATATATATATATATATTGAATGTAAAATAAATTGTCCCCTCCAAATATTTAAAATTAATCTTACATAAATATTATAAAATAGTATAATAGTGAAGAAAGGGATAAATTAGTGCTTTTGGTCTCTGAACTTTTTTAATTTGGTAAATTAAGTGCCTAATATTTAGGTCTCTTGTCTTTTTTTGAGTAAATTATTTGGTCCCTCCATCTATCTACTGACGGCTCACGCATATTTTGAGGGGCATTTTTAGAAGAGAAAATTTTAGAGACCAAACTTGCCAATGGAAAAAAGTTTAGGGATTAAACTTACCAAACAAAAAAATTTATAGACTAAAATTGTCAATTTAGTTCTCTCTCTCTCTATATATAATGTTTTATTTTTGAAGATTTTTTAAATATACTTTTCACCTTCTATTCTCTCCCATTCACAAAAAAAAAAAAGAAGTTTAATTTTAAAACTTATATTACGTCAATCATTGAATAATGTCTATTTCATATTTCTCAAATAATTAATTATTAAGCAAACAATTGTTTATGTTTCTATGAAACTTGAATGAATTTGCTCAGAGAAGGTATAAAAAAAATCTACCCAAACTCCTACACCACAATTACAGGTCACTTATATGTGCAAGGGACAAGTAATATTTTTTCTTTTTTTTTTGCTAAAAAAAAAATTAAATTGACTAGCTTCTTTGGTGTATTATAAATTATGAATATTATTTTTTAATATCTTGAAAATAAAGAAGTGAATCTTTATTTTTATATGATGAGAATGTATAGTTATTACTAATTTTTTAGATATGTTACAAATTATGAAAAAATATTTTTTATAGAAAGAACTAATATTTTGAGACAGCAAAAAATAAAAAAACACACTATGTGGCACATGTAATGAAAAATTAATAATTGTGTAAAAATATAAGCTATTTTGTCATCTTTTCATACGAAAAACTTGTAAGATAAAGATGATCCTCCCTTCTAGGACACTTGCTAGACCTGTAAAACTTGCAAGATCCCCTCTCCCCCACCCAACTCTCCCTTCTAGGACATTTTGCGTTAATTTAAAAAAGATGATCCTTTTGTACTCATTTTATTAAAATTTAAATATTTTATTTTTATTTAATATGTAAATTTAAGAAAATATTTTACTATAAGAGTTAGTATATTATCTTTATTAATTTAAAGAACTAGTGGTGAGATATATGAATTAATAAAACTTATATTTTCAAATACAAATATAGACATTTAATTATAATAAAAATATTTTTAATATATAAGGGATAAAATATAAATTGAATTTCAGAGCAATCATATTATGGCTCTCTTGTTTGAAATTGTCTCATAAAAAAGTAAGATAAAAATTATAGTGTTTTTCTTAATTTTTGCTATTCCAAAATATATTTAGAAAATATTCAAAAATAAAAATAATATATATATATACATACACACACATATATAGGCAAATTAGCATATTTAATCCTTAAACTTTTTTGGTTAGCAAGTTTGATTCCTAAACTTTTTTTATTTGGAAAGTTTAGTTTCTAAAATTCTCTTCCAAGAATACCCCTCAAAATAAATATTGACCAACGTTGACTGTGAGTAGATGAATGAAGAGATTAAATAATTTACTCGAAAAAAGATAAAGAATTTAAAATTTTGAAAATAAATATTACCAACTTGCGAACTAAAAAAATTTAGAGATCAAAAACGTCAATTTGCCATTTAAAAAAAAGTAAAAGTAAAAACTTGAAAGCTACTTTCTTCTAATTAAAGAAACTTAAAACTCTTTTATTTTCAAAAATAAAAAAAGTCTTTGAACTTTTTAAAATAAATAAAATAAGAGTTTAACACAAAAACTTACTTTTGACCAAAAGCCACACCCACCCTACAATTAAAGACAAAGACAAACCCACTAGTAGGAAACCACTTTTACTGTTGTTTCAGTACTCAGAAATCACTTGCCACCTCAAAACTCAAGCGCCATACTCCGAATTCCGAAAACCGCACTAAGCCAAATAGCCAATAGCATTCCAGCGACCACTCAAATCCCCTTCTTTCATAATTCTACTAAAAACCCCACTTCGTCATTTGAAACGAATTTCTACAAGAAGCCTCAAATTGAATTTAACAAAAAAACTGTAGAGGAAAAAAAATTAGTTTAATTTGTTATTGGCAATGTTTTTAAAATCAGACCAAATATTAAATCGAAAAATTTATTGATTTACGGTTTAATAGTTTAATCATAATTTGACCGTAATTAAGTCAGTAATATTATAATTTAAAAATTAAAAATATGATTATTTTTAAAAATAAAATTAATCAATAATATAATATAATTTAAATTTATAAATGCATAAATAACTAAATTAAAAAATATATAGTATTTTTTCTATTACTATAAACTATTTAATCTATTTTTATAATTTTTTATGAATATATTATTTTATTTAGTTAAAAAAAAAAAAAGAAACAGTTACACCGGCCAATTCAACGGTTCACTGATTAGATCGACGGGTCCAAATTAATTCGTACAAAATAAGATAGACTTTTTAGAATTTCGATTCAAATAAGAAGATCGAACCGATTTGAAGATCAATTTACGATCCGATCAATTCGATCCGACTCAAAAAACAGTAATTATTAACTCCCAAAATAATTCAATCCTACGTCTACCCCTAGATATTCTCAGCATGATAGCAGAGTTGATTGATGAAACGACAAACGAAGGAACCAAAGAAGTTTGATCTTCGTGATTGTAACTTGACTTTCATATTAAGGCTATGGATTTGTCTCAAAGTGAGAAAGAAGTTGAAATTTGATTCCTCGAAACAATCTATACTTATACCGAATATAGAGCCAGCCAATAGCACTCGTCCCCTTTGCGGTTAAATCCACACTAATTTGCCACACAACAGAGCCGAAACCTGCAAATTTTTTATTGGGGAAATTCCAATTTTTTTTTAAAAAAAATTTGGAGGCAAGTGTCATCCCCCACCTATTAATTCTGTTTTTACTATTTTTAATGGACCTTTAGGCGAGAGTTTCTTGTCTTTTAGCGAACTTAAAATCTTTACAAAACATATGACATATTGATGATAAATTAGAATGTTTTGTTATTTTAAAAAAATATAAGAACAAAAGCAAAATATAACTAAATTTAACTACTTATGTTTTCATGTTTTATATAAGTAACAAAATATTTTAATTTACAATTTAAACTCTAATATTTTTAACTAAATTCGTAACTAACAGATTCAATCATTAGAAAAATAATATTGTAACGTCTTAAATTCGGAACTCAAATCTTGAACAGAACAATTATGTCGCGTTCCTTGCTTGCATACCCGAGAGCTTGACTATCGGTTTGACAGTATCCACAGTCAACTACTTGACCGCCGTCTTCGTTGGGCCAAAATAAATATCTCAAGTTGACAATGGATACTTAAGTTCCATTCTTATATAACATTTACACTTCTCATCTCAATCCCATATAAGATTAGGGTATCACATTCACTCCCTTCTTTAGGCCCAAGCGCCTTCGTTGGGCTCATACTTTAGGGGCCAAATTTTGGACCAATCAAGCGGCATATGATTTTAGAGGTAGTTCCCACAGCATATGGTGTAGCACTTAGTTCCTATATCGCGGGTTAGTTACCTGCTCTAATACCAAATGTCACCCCTGTGCCCGTGGACCTAGGGGAGCGACTATAGGTTTGACAGCACCTACTATCAACTATTTGGCTGTTGTCCTCGTTAGGCCAAAATGGATATTCCAAGTTGACAATAGATACTTAAACCCATCCTTATATACCATTCACACTTCCCATCCCAATCCCATTAGGGATTAGAGTATCGCATTCACCCATTCTTTAGGCCCAAACGTCCTTACTGGATCCATACTACCCAAAACCAATCAGGCGGTATGGGGTTTTAGAAGTGGCTTTCACTACACACGGTGTAGTACTTAGTTCCTACTGGTTACCTGCTCTGATACCAAATGTACGTCCCGTACATGCAAACCTAGGAGTGTGACAATTGGTCTGGTAATACCCACGATTAATTATTTAACTATCATTCTCATTAGGCCAAAATGGATATTCCAAATTGATAATAGATACTTAGACCCATTCTTATATAACATTCATACTTCTCATCTCAATTCCATGTGGGATTGATGTATCACATTCATCCCAAATTTAGGCCCAAGTGTCCTCACTGGGCCCATACTTTAGGGGCCAAACCCGAGACCAACCAGGCAGTATAGGATTCTAGAGGTAGCTTCTAGAGCGTACGGTGTAGCACTTAGTTCTCATACCGGGGGGTTGGTTACTTACTTTGATACCAAATATCATGCTCCGTGCACGAGAATCCGAGAGCGCGACTTTCGGCCTAACAGCACCCACGGTCAACTATTTGGCTGCCGTCCTTATTGATAGATGTTCTAAGTTGACAATGTGTATTTAGATCCATATTTATATAGCATTTATACTCCTCATCCCAATCCCATGTGAGATTGGGGTATCATATTCATATTCATCCCCCATCCCTCCTTTAGGCCTAAGCGTCCTCGCTGAGCCCATACTTTAGGAGCTAAACCCATGACCAACCAGATAGCATAGAATTTTTGAGGTGACTCCTACTGCATATGGTGTAACACTTAGTTCCTATATTGGAGGCTGATAATCTGGATTTGATACAAAAAAATGTCACGTCCCGAGCCCGTGGACCCAAGAACGTCACTATAGACCTGGCAGCACCCACGGTCAATTACTTGGCTACCATTCTCACTGGGCCAAAATGAATATCACAAGTTAACAATGGGTACTTAGCCCATCTTTATATAGTATTCACACTTCTCATCCTAATTGCATATGGGATTAGAGTATCACATTCACCCATTCTTTAGGCCTAAATATCCTCACTAGGCCCATTTTAGGGGCCAAACCAATAGCCAACTAGGCGGTATAGGATTCTAGAGATAGCTTCCACGCGCATGGTATAGCACTTAGTTTTTATATCGGGGCCTAGTAACCTGGCTCTAATACCACTAAATATAACACCCCGAATTTGAACCCCAAAAAGAACTCAAATCCAAACTCGAGATGCCACACAGTGATATTTCCAAGGAAACGCCAAGCCTCTAACGCAAAGAATAACTTTAACAGAACTAATTATCTCCAAGTAAAATATACATCTAGAAAAAATATTTAGGTCTTACAATAAAATCTCATGAATAAAATATAAAATCATTACAACAAATGTCTTGTTCGTTCTTAACTAAGGAAAAAGAAAAGAAAGAAAAAAAAACTCATTATCGTCTAACTTAAAATAAATAAAAAAAACTCCTGAGGAGCTAATCAATCTATAGGTACAATCTAATCCCATTCATCTCCCCAATTCTCATCATAATCCTTATCAAAATCGGCAAGATGTCAAGTGGAGTAAGTTACACTAACCTAAAAAGTAGTTCAAATATATTCTTAAGAATGAATAAGTTATATATAATATTTTTTAAATAAAACATATTGAATAGTATCAAATGGTTAGATGAAACTGAATTTTTTATATCCTTATACATCAATATAAGAGTATGGTATAATTTTAAATAATATATGAGTATAGCCAATTCTAAAATAATATAGTACTAGCCCAATTTTTAAATATAACATCACTCCTTCCCACTCCAAAACATGTATTTAGTCTAACATCAAAATAGTTATATTTATATGGCTCAACCTTAAAACAGAACAAGTCCAGCCCAAACCCTTTTTAAAAAAAAAAAAAACTAGACAATATAGACAAAGCTGGTCCAATCTTCAAACAAATTGTAGGCATGCCTCAATAGTAAAAAAATAGGGGTTGGCCCAACAGCATTAAAGGAAATAAATTAAAGATGGGCTTTGGTAGATGAAAAAAGAGTTTAGCCCAATCGCATGCAAAGGAAATGAAACAACACTTAGGCTTTGTTTTGTTGTTTTTCCTTTTTAAAAGAAAAACAAGAAAAATGAAGCCTGCAAGAGACATGGGCTGATGAGTAGTAGCCAAAAAGCAATTCAAACTCGCAAAATTCGCAAGCCAAGGAAAATGAAAGCAATTTTTTTTTCCTTCTGAGAGAATATCAATCCCAACATCAAACACAGCTGACAAAGCATGCGATAGGAGTTTTACGGAAACCGAAGTCCACAAAAGCCGAAACAAAAAAAAATGTTAATGTTATAAAATTAGGGTAGTGTTAGAATAAAATCTACACACTACACACTAAGAAAATTCTAACTATTCTTTGCACAAGAATTTATCTTCAAGCTTCTCTCTTTCTTTCTCTCACAATTCTTTCACTAATCTTTCTTTCACAAATTGATGGTGTATTACAAGTTTAGAGAATAGCTCTATTTATAGAGCTCTAATTAGTGGATTACATCATGGCATACATCATCTTCCACTAATCTCAATTAGTGGTGTCTCCACTAAATGGTGGACATCCATAAAAATCTTCTAATAATTCACATAAATCCATAATTAGTGGAGCCTCCACTAATTAATGGAGATTCCAATAATTCATAACACCCCCCCTTGGATGTCCATCCATTACAAAAAGAAGATGCCTCGTTAAAACCTTACTAGATAAAAACCCAGTGGGAAAAAAAATCTAGTGAAGGAAAAAGAGTACACTATTCTATATGTCTGTTTATTACTCCCCCTGATGAGATAATTCCTTTAAATCTTTAAACCGACGTATACCGATTTTATATCTCAACTTCTCAAATGTTGCAGTCGGTAAAGTCTTCGTGAAAATATCTGTGAGGTTATCACATGATCGAATTTGTAGCACATCAATTTCACATTTCTTCTGGAGTTCATGAGTAAAGAAGAATTTTGGTGAAATATGTTTTGTCCGATCTCCTTTAATATATCCTCCTCGTAATTGAGTTATGCAAGCTGCATTGTCTTCATAAAGAGGAGTTGGAATATCTTTGATTGATGATAATCCACAACTTTCTCGGATATAATGAATCATGGATCTTAGCCATACACATTCTCGACTTGCTTCATGAATGGCTATAATTTCAGCATGATTTGAAGAAGTAGCTGCTATAGATTGTTTCGTAGAACGCCATGATATAGCAGTATTTCCACATGTAAATAGATAGCCCGTTTGAGAACGTACTTTACATGGATCAGATAAATAACCAGCATCTGCATAACCTATTAATGTTGGACTGGTTTTATTTGAATAAAATAATCCGAGATCAATTGTACCTTGGAGATATCGAAGGACTTGTTTAATTCCATTCCAATGTCGTCGTGTTGGTGAAGAACTAAATCTTACTAATAAATTGACAGCAAAAGCAATATCAGGTCGTGTATTATTAGCAAGATACATCAATACATCAATTGCACTGAGATATGGTACTTCAGGACCAAGGAGTTCTTCATCATTTTCTTGAGGTCGGAAAGGATCTTTATCCACATTTAATGATCGGACGATCATTAGAATACTCAATGGATGTGCTTTGTCCATGTAAAATCTTTTTAGCACTTTTGCTATATATGTTGATTGATGAATAAATATTCCACTCTCCAGATGTTCAATTTGTAAACCAAGGCAAAATTTGGTTTTACCAAAATCCTTGATTTCGAATTCTCTTTTTAAATAATCAATTGTTTCTTGGAGCTCTTCAGGAGTTCCAATAAGATTAATATCATCAACATATATAGCTAATATCACAAATTTAGAACCAGATTTCTTAATAAAAACACATGGACATACCTGGTCATTTTTAAATCCCGCTTTCAATAAATATTCACTAAGACGTGTGAACCACATGCGCCCGCATTGCTTCGAGCCATATAATGATTTCTGCAACTTGATGGAGTAATTTTCACGAGGATAATGTTTATATGCTTCGTGCATATGAAATCCTTCGGGATTTTCATGTAAACATCATTTTCTAAATTTCCATACAAGTAAGCAAGTGACAACATCTAATAGACGCATATCTATCTTTTCATGTACTGCCAAACTGATAAGATATCGGAGTGTAATAGCATCAACAACAGGAGAATAAGTTTCATCATAATCAATACCTGGTCTTTGTGAAAAACCTTGGGCTACTAATCGCGCTTTATATCGAGCGATTTCACTCTTTTCATTGCGCTTTCGCACAAATATCCATTTGTAGCCAACATGTTTTACACCTTCTGGTGTTCGGACTGCGGGTCCGAAGACTTCACTTTTTGTCAGTGCATTTAACTCCGATTGAATCACATCTTTCCATTGCAGCCAATCTTTTCTATACCGACATTCATCAACTGATATTGGTTCAGGATCATCATTATCCTATGTAACATCAAGAGATATATTGTATGCAAATATATTATCAATAACAGCTTTCTATCCGATTCCAACTTCTACCTGAAGTGGTATAATTGATAGAAATTTTAGTGTTACTTTCATCAACTTCCGGTTCTTTGTCATCGGTTCTCTCTTGGTCTTTATCATTCTTTTCTTCAATATGATCTTCTGGATCATTTAATCCTCTTTTCTTTCGAGGATTTTTATCTTTAGAACCAAGAGGTCGGCCACGCTTCGGCGTGTTTTTGACTCAAGCAGCTATAGGTATAATATTTTGTTCTACTGGAACTTCAATTCGAATAGGAGCATTTATAGTCTGGAATATGCGATTTTGTAACTCTTCTGGAGTTAACAAAAGCGTCTGGCATTTGATTTGCAATGCTTTGCAAATGAATTATCTTTTGAACTTCAAGTTCACATGCGTTTGTGCGCGGATCAAGATAATTTAATGATGTTGTCCAAGCAAGATCCTTTTTATGTCGTTTTGGTTCTCCCTTAATTTAGGGAATAATGATTCATCAAAATGACAATCAGCAAATCTTGCTGTGAATACATCTCCTGTCAGGGGTTTAACATACCTGATAATAGAGGGAGAATCATATCCAACGTATATCCCATTTCTTCTTTGATGACCTATCTTTGTACGTTGGTTTGGTGCAATTGAAATATATACAGCACACCCAAAAATTCTTAAATGAGCAATATTTTGTTCTGACCCAAAAGCCAATTGCAAAGGAGAGAATTTATGATAACTGGCTAGTCTTATACATACAAGTGTTGCAGCATATAGAATAGCATGTCCCCAGGCAGATGTTGGGAGATTTGTTTTCATTAATAATGGTCTAGCAATTAATTGTAATCGTTTAATCAAAGATTCAGCAAGACCATTTTGTGTGTGAACATGAGCTACAGGATGTTCAACATTAATCCCAATTGACATGCAATATGCATCAAAAGCATGTAATGAAAATTCACCAGCATTATCCAAACGGATATTTTTAATGTGATGGTCAGGAAATTGTGCTCGTAATTTAATTATTTGAGCAAGTAATCTCGCAAACGCCAGGTTGCGAGTAGATAATAAACATACATGTGACCATCGGGATGATGCATCAATTAAGACCATAAAATATTTGAACGGTCCACATGGTGGATCAATAGGTCCACAAATATCTCCGTAAATCCGTTCGAGAAATGTAGGACTTTCAGCTCATACTTTTACTGGTGATGATTTAACAATTAATTTTCCTAGGGAACATGCAGTACATGCGAATTTTTCTGATGTTAATATCCTTTTATTTTTTAAAGGATGACCATGTGTATTCTCAATGATTCTTCTCATCATGGTAGATCCCGGATGACCCAACCGGTCATGCCAAATGCTAAAAGTAATAGGATCAGTAAACTTCTGATTTACTAGATGATGAATTTCAATTGTACGTATTTTTACAAAATATAGGCCAGTAGAAAAAGATGGCAGTTTTTCTAATACAGATTTCTTACCCAAATGCATTTGAGTAATAAAAAGATGCTCAATCCCATTTTCCTCATTTGTTTCAACATGATACCCATTTCTGCGGATATCTTTAAAACTCAATAAATTTCTTCTGGATTTTGAGGAAAATAGTGCCTTATCAATAATAATTGTTGTTCATTTAGGCAACAATATACTAGCTCTTCCGGAGCCCTCAATTACATTTGCACTACCGTTTATTGTATAAATATTTATTTCTCCCATTTTGAGTTCAGAAAAATATTTCTCATTTTTTAGTATGGTGTGTGTAGTTCCACTATCAATAATGCATACATCATCATTAACAACAGTCATCTGTCTTCTGGTTTTGTTAACGGCAGAAACTCGTGCTTAGTCTTCTGGCTTTTGTACCGGTAGAGACTCGTGCTGATAACGTGTTATAAAATTAGGGTAGTGTTAGAATAAAATCTACACACTACACACTAAGAAAATTCTAACTATTCTTTGCACAAGAATTTCTCTTCAAACTTCTCTCTTTCTTTCTCTCACAATTCTTTCTCTAATCTTTCTTTCACTAATCTTTCTTTCACAAATTGATGGTGTATTACAAGCTTAGAGAATAGCACTATTTATAGAGCTCTAATTAGTGGATTACATCATGGCATACATCATCTTCCACTAATCTCAATTAGTGGTGTCTCCACTAAATAGTGGACATCCATAAAAATCTTCTAATAATTCACATAAATTCATAATTAGTGGAGCCTCCACTAATTAATGGAGATTCCAATAATTCATAACAGTTAAGGCATTATATACACAGTTTTCTGAATAGAAACTTAACAAATCTCTTTTTTTTTTTCTTTTGAAAGATGATCAAACGGAGTGCAACGCTAATTACAAAAACATGACAAATTGGAACAGTTAAATCTAATAATAACGCACTTTTTTTTTCCCCACAAAATATAACACACAAAACAAGTAAGTTTCTGAAACTTAAATTGAACGCGTTCTTAATACTATATAATAAACAAAATCTCATGAATTTTAGATTAAAAAGAGAATCATTGATATCAATCTTGACGGTTTATCTCGTCAAAAAAGCCAAACTGAAATTTTTTATTGATTGGGAGGTATTTCAATCATATATAAATTTTAGAACATGTTATTTTACTCCCTCTTCTAGGTTCACGAGCCATTTATTTACACACATTATAACACAGTTTAAAACTAACATAAAATAACCAAACTTAATCTTTAACTTTATACATAAAAAATAATTTTATAATTAAAAAAAAACAGAAGATGCCAAAAACTACTTACCTTAACAGCCAAATTAATATATCCAATCCAAGTCAATTATACACTTTAATCATTCCCTAAAATTAAATCATAACAACACTAAAATCAATTAAAGAGAACTAACACCCTAATGAATCAATTAAACCTATTTTTTAAAATCTCAAAAATAAAGAGGAAGAGAACCTCCTAACATCTAATCATCAATCTCTAACAGAATAAAGAACCAGACTCGTAAAATTCACCTTCAGGGTTAGAAAATCTTAGAGCTTTCTCCCCCAATGTTTGGAACCCTTGAGTAATCGTTTTGTGCAACTAATGCTAAAAACTAGAGAACGTAGATTAGATATAGACATAGGTTTAATTCTTAAAAGAATTAAATAACAAATACATTCCTCCAACTTAACCAAAACTTCTACGACCTCCAAGGTCTATGAGCTAATTCATAGGCTAAAAAAAACTAAATTCCAAAATGGACTGGTCAAAATACAAAACCCAATTTAACCTGGGTTGGATATTTACATTCTACCCCCTTTACAAAAAATTTCTTCATAACTTACATGTACCTTCTAAGTCGAATAAGAAGGGATACTTCTTATGTATGTCCTTCTTCAATTCCCACGTAGTTTCATGAGGGGTATGATTTGTTCATTGGACCTTGGCATAAGAGATGATATGTCTTCATAATACCCGCTCCTTATGATCTACAATCTTTAAAGGAATCTCCTCATAGGATAAGTTTTTGGTTACTTTTTGCGGTCCAACCTCTAGCACATGACTTGGGTAAAAAATATTCTTCCTCAACTGTGAAACATGGAAAACGTCATGCACCTTAGATAGTGCTGGTGGTAAAGCCAATCGAGAAGTAAGTTCCCCAACTCTTTTTAGAATCTCATAAGAACTTACAAAACATGGACTTACCTCCTCACCCCTTAGTAGGAGAAATTTGAAGATACATCTTCTCTCTTACCTAAACTCTAATGGTCGTTTTTTGCTGTCTGCCCAACTCTTTTGTCTATCTTGTGCCACATTGATTCGCTCGCAAATGAATGGCACCTTTTCCAAGGGATTTGTACTAATTCTAGTCCAGTAATTATTCTTTCACCCACATCATCCCAGCACACTGGTGATCTATAGCTCCTCCTATACAATATCTCATACGGAGTTATCCCAATACATGCATAATAACTGTTATTATAGGAGAACTCTATCAACATCAAATGGTCAACCCAACTGCCCTTAAAATCTATCACACATGCCCACAACATATCCTCCGATGCTTGAATAGTACGTTCAGATTGTCCATTGATTTTTGGGTGAAATGTAGTACTAAGAGTTACCATAGTCCCCATAACTTTATTAAAGCTCTTCCAAAATTGTGAAACAAATTGTGGATCCCTATAATATGTAATGCCAACTTGTATGCCATGCAACCACACTATTTCCTCTATATACATCTTTACCAACTCATCCATAGTTGCCGTGGAAGAAATGTGCAAACTTTGTCAGTCTATCCACAACTACCCGAATAGTATATTTTCTCAACTTTGACCTTGGCAACCCAACAACAAAATCCACAGTGATACGTTCACATTTGCATACAGGTATTTCTAAAGGTTTCTATTTCTAAAGGTTTCAGTAGTCCTCTAGGTTTTTTATGTTCAACTTTTACTTGTTGACACACCAAGCATCGAGAAATATATTCTGCTATCTCCCTCTTCATTCCACTCCATCAAAAGTTCCTTTTCAAATCTTTATACATTTTAGTACCATCAGGATGTACGGACAACTTAGAGTTATGTGTTTCTTTCAAATTTCAACTTTCAAACCTAGATGGTCAAGTACACATAATCTTCCTCTAAATCTCAAACTCCTATCATCATGAATTTTGAAGTCTGCCTGCTAATCACCTCGAACTTCCTTCTTCCTCTTATCCAAACTAGTATCCATACCTTGGGTAATCTTTATACGTTCCTCTAAGGTTAGTTGCAAAGTCAAAGCTGCTAAATATCCCTTCGGAGATCCCCCTACTTTTATTTTCTATTTCTCAAAATTCCAATATTAACTATTCTTGTTGAGTGATCATAGCTGCTAAGGTATTATTCTTCCGACTTAACGTATCAGCTACTTTGTTTGCCTTCCCTGGATGATAGTTGATTTTCAAATCATAGTCCTTAAGTAGCTCTAGCCATCTCCGTTGACGCATATTAAGTTTCTTCTGGGTGAACGAATATTTCAAACTCTGATGGTCCGTAAACACCTCATAAGGCTCTCCATATAGGTAGTGCCTCCAAATTTTCAAAGCAAAAACCACTGCAGCTAAGTAACAGGATAAGATAGTTTAATGTTAAGAGTGTTATGATTTGAATGAAGTGATTTGGGTTCGAGTGTTAATTCTTGCTTGGACATTCTTTATTCAAATGTCACGTTTTGTGCCCGCAGACCTAGGAGCCCGGCTATGGGCTTGGTAGCAGCTACGGTCAATTACTTAGTCGCCGTCCTCGTTGGGCCAAAATGGATATTCCAAGTTGACAATGGGTACTTAGGTTCATCCTTATATAACATTCCCACTTCTTATCCCATATCAAATTCACCCCTTATTTAGGCCCAAACGTCCTCGTTGGGCCCATACTTTAGGAGTCAAACCCAGGACTAATAAGGCAGTATAGGATTCTAGAGATGGCTTTTACCGCGCACGGTGTAGAACTTAATTCTCATACCAGGGGCTAGTTACCTGTTTTGATACCAAATGTTACGCCCCGTGCCTGTAGACCCAGGAACTCGACTATAGACTTGGTAGTACCCACTAAATACTTGACCGCCGTCCTTGTTGGGTCAAAATAGATATCCTAAATTAACAATGGGTACTTACCCATCATTTTATACCATTCATACTCCCCATCCCAATCATATGTAGGATTGAAGTATCAAAAATTACCTCCAAAGAAAGTATACATCTTGAAAAAAAAAATAATATTTAGGTCTTACAATAAAATCCCACGAATAAAATATAAAACTATTATTACAATAAATGTCTTATTCAATCTTAACTAAGAAAATGAACTTATTACTGTTTAACTC
Source organism: Voacanga thouarsii (assembly GCA_026120185.1). Taxonomy (NCBI): domain Eukaryota; kingdom Viridiplantae; phylum Streptophyta; class Magnoliopsida; order Gentianales; family Apocynaceae; genus Voacanga; species Voacanga thouarsii. The sequence goes on from JANUWF010001558.1 coordinate 167,533, forward strand.
TTAAATAAAAGAAATCTCCTGAAAAGCCAATTAGTCTATAAGCATAATTTAATCCCATCCGTCTCCATTATTCTTATCGTATTCTTGTTCAAAAAGTGTAAAATGTTAAATAGAATGAACTACACTAACCTAATAAGCAGTCCAAAAATCTTTTTGGGAATGAGTAAGTTACAAATAATATTCTTTAATTAAAACACATTGAATAGTATTACGGGTTCGATGGAACTTGATTATAGTTTAATTTTAAATAATAAAAACGGGCGACTAATTTAAAACAAACACAACATTAGTCTAAGTATAAAATAACTAAAAATGGCCCAATTTTAAATAATGCAAGTTTTGCCCAACTAAAACAAAATCATAAACATAGTCCAACGATAAAATAGTCAAAACTATAAGTAAGGCCCAATGGTAATTAAAACAAGGGTTTAGCCCAATATCAAGAAAATAAATAAGTTTATGTTATGAATATCTTAAAATTATTGGAAGCTCCATTAATTAGTGGAGGCTCCACTAATTAATGTGAATTATTAGAGAAGATTTTTATGGATATCTACCATTCAGTGGAGACACCACTAATTAAGATTAGTGAAAGATAATGTATGCCATGATGCATTCTACTAATTAGAGCTCTATAAATAGAGTTATTCTCTAAGCTTGTAATACACCATTATTTTGTGAAAGAAATATTAGAGAAAATTGTGAGAGAAAAGAAAGAGAGAAATTCTTGTGCAAAGAATAGTTAATATTTTATTAGTGTGTAGTGTGTAGATTTTATTCTAACACTACCCAAATTTTATAATACGTTATCAGCACGAGACTCTGCCGTTATTAAAGCCAGATGACATGTACGCATTTATTAATCTCTATGGCTAAACTCAAATTTATAGCCCTTGATATTTCTGATGGGTTCTCGATACAAAAATGCATCTAAATGCTGAAAAGAAAAATTTGACCACCTGAAGATGGTCGTACTATCAACTGCACGGTATGAATGATTGCACCTGAAGCTGCAAGATTTTAAAACCGTGAACTCCGCAATGTATAAAAAAAATTACATCTCAATTAAAATTATGCGGAGAAAAAGTTATTGATGAAGATATATTGGAGAAGACATTCTCCACTTTTCATACCTCGAATATTGTCCTGCAACAATAATATAGAGAAAAAGAGTATCCAAAGTGTACAGATTTAACATGAGTTATTATTGAACAATCATGAAGCCAAATGAACTGGCTCAACAGCACTCCCAGAAGTGAATGTTGTTGGCTCCAGCAGAGGCCATCGTTCTAGTTGTAGTTGTGGCAGTGACTGTGGTTATGGTCATGGACACATTCGATATTTCTCTTATCACAGAGAAATACTGGCCACCTGAAGTGAAATAGAAAGGGAAAAGGATATTTTCATTAATAATAAATATCACATTTTTTATTCATATCACTAGTGTTCACATGAACTTGAGAATACATGTTTGTAGTTGCTCTTTTGCAATTGAGCTAAAAAATTTAAGATAAATGTTTGTAATTGTTCTTTTTCAATATTTACATTAGAGGAAGACAAACAATTAACAATTATGGACTTCAACTCCTCTTCTTCGGCATCCTCTTCCTTTTCCTTCCCTTTTGAGCCAGCATCTAGACTAGCAGCAGAATTAGCCGTGAAGTTACTGTGAAATGAGTCTTGAGATTTTATGATCCCCTTAAGTTTATTATACTTAAGTTTCTCATTATATTTGGCCTTGAAGCATGCTTGTCTCAATTTCTATGTTTGGTCCTCCAACTGCGTATCAGGACTTTCTTTCACCAATTGCTTTTCACATTCCAGTATCTCAATGGTTTCTTTTAGCTTCTTCTCAGTCATATGTCCTCCTTCTTCTTTATTTTGCATCTCCTGTAAATCGAAGTGATATCATTGGTTATTTACTTATAAATCTTTCATAATTTTATACTTGCAAATTATAAGTGTGTGAGAGAGAGAACCTGAACATTCTGGATTAGAGTCTCCAAGTTCATCAACTTCCTGTGAGGTCATCGACGAATTCCTAACTCCCTACATCTTTTCTTGAGACGGGTTATACCAATATTTAGTTCTTTGGCCGCGCTCTTGATTGGCAGGTAAAAGTATTGCGAAATTGTTTCTCTTGATACCGTCTGGGAGTTATTGCCCTTCTTCTCTCTCTGCCTCTTAATCCTTTTATTCTCTATAGGAATTTCGTCTGAAATAATATCTTGAACTTTGATATTATGCATGTCATGTGTCCTCACTCCGACTTCATTACCAATACCACTCATTATTTCTCCTAAAAAAAGAAAATAATATCAGTAAAAATAATACCATTCAAAACCCATATTTGAATATATGATAACATGGAATCATATTCTGACTTTGTTCAAAATTTATTAGAGAGTAGAAAGGATCATGCACAAGCATATCCTCATTCAGAGGAATAGCATCAAGAGGAATAGCATAAAAAGCAGTCTCTTGCATGGGTAGATCAAATTGGTCCCAAGCAGTATGTTCACTGATTTACATCAAAACAAACTAAAAGATAGTTTAATTTCATTATCAAGCACACTAAAAAAAAAAAAAGGAAGCCCTTAAAGATATCTCACCTGAAATTAGGAGGAAGCGGTTGGCTTGGAAAAGAAAATACATCAAAATCTGCTGCAGAAACCAAGTCAAAATTTGACCATGTCTCAAATGAATTACGAATTTCCATATCTGCTTTGTAGTTTTTGTTTTTGATGTTTATTAATGACTGATGATTGAGATATATATCGATACACACACACACACACACACACACACACACACACACACACACACACTATATATATATATATATATATATCTATATGAGGAAGAAGAAGAGGTAGATGGTAGGTAGAGGGTCGGAAAAGAAGAAAAGACAAGAGAGGAAGAGGAAAAGTCGGTACCGGAAAGAGAAAAAAAAAGGAGATTTTTATAATAAATGTCTTGGAATTTCCTACTTGTCATCATGTTCTTACATTTCCTTTTCTTTTTCATTATTCTCTTATGAAATCATTATTCCCTAAATTAGGGGGAGAACAGAAACAGTATAAGAAAGATCTTGATTAGACAACATCATAAATTATCTTGATCCGCATACAAGCGTGTGTGAACTTGATGTTCAACAGTATAATGCATTTGTAAAGCATTGCAAATCAAATGCCAGATGCTTTTGTTGACTCCAGAAGAGTAACAAAATCACATATTCTAGCTATAGATGATCCTATTCAACTTGAAGTTCCAGCAGAATAAAAGATTATACCTATAGCTGCTGAGCCAAAAACACGCCAGAAGCGTGGCCGACCTCTTGGTTCTAAAGATAAAAATTCTCGAACGAAAAGATGATTAAATGTTCCAAATGTTCATATTGATGACAAAGAACCAGAAGTTGATGGAAGTAATATTGAAATTTCTATCCATTATACCACTTCCGGTAGAAGTTGGAATCGGATAGAAATTGTTATTGATAATATATTTGCATACAATATATCTCTTGATGTTACACAGGATAATGATAATCTTGAACCAATATTAGTTGATGAATGTCGATATAGAAAAGATTGGCTGCAATGGAAAGATGCGATTCAATCGGAGTTAAATGCACTAATAAAACGTGAAGTCTTCGGACCTGCAGTCTGAACACCAGAAGGTGTAAAACCTATTGGTTACAAATGGATATTTGTGCGAAAGCGCAATGAAAAGAGTGAAATCGTTCGATATAAAGCACGATTAGTAGCCCAAGGTTTTTCACAAAGACTAGGTATTGATTATGATGAAACTTATTATCCTGTTGTTGATGCTTTTACACTCCGATATCTTATCAGTTTGGCAGTACATGAAAAGATAGATATGCGCTTATTAGATGTTGTCACTGCTTACTCGTATGGAAATTTAGAAAATGATGTTTACATGAAAATCCCCGAAGGATTTCATATGCCTGAAGCATATAAACATTATCCTCGTGAAAATTACTCCATCAAGTTGCAGAAATCATTATATGACTTGAAGCAATCTGGGCGCATGTGGTTCACACGTCTTAGTGAATATTTATTGAAAGCGGGATTTAAAAATGATCAGGTATGTCCATGTGTTTTTATTAAGAAATTTGATTCTAAATTTGTGATATTAGCTATATATGTCGATGATATTAATCTTATTGGAACTCCTGAAGAGCTCTAAGAAACAATTGATTATTCGACATCAAGGATGGTCGTAAAATTACACTTTGCCTTGGTTTACAAATTGAACATTTGGCAAATAGAACATTTATTCAACATATACAGCAAAAATTCTAAAAAGATTTGGTATGGACAAAGCACATCCATTGAGTATTCCAATGATCGTCCGGTCATTAGATGTGAATAAAGATCTTTTCCAACCTCAAGAAGAGGATGAAGAACTTCTTGGTCCTGAAGTACCAAATCTCAATGCAATTTGTGCATTGATGTATCTTGCTAACAATACACGACCTAATATTACCTTTGCTGTCAATTTATTAGTAAGATTTAGTTCTTCACCAACACGACGACATTAGAATGGAATTAAACAAGTCCTCCGATATCTCCAAGCAGCTACTTCTTCAAATTATGCTGAAATTACAACTATTCATGAAGCAAGTAGAAAATGATTCATTATATCCAAGAAAGTTGTGGATTATCATATATCAGAGATATTTCAACCCCTCTTTATGAAGAGAATGTAGCTTGCATAGCGTAATTACGAGGAGGATATATTAAAGGAGATTGGACACAACATAGGTCACCAAACTCCAGAAGAAAGGTGAAATTGATGTGCTACAAATTCGGTCATGTGACAACCTCGCAGATATTTTCACAAAGACTTTACCGACTGTAACATTTGAGAAGTTGAGATATAAAATCGGTATGCGTCGGTTTAAAGATTTAAAGGAATCAGCTTATCAGGGGGAGTAATAAACAGACATATAGAATAATGTACTCTTTTTCCTTTACTAGATTTTTTTCCCACTGGATTTTTATCTAGTAAGGTTTTAACGAGGCATATTCTTTATGTAATGGATGGACATCCAAGGGGGAGTGTTATGAATATTTTAAAATTATTGGAAGCTCCATTAATTAGTGGAGGCTCCACTAATTATGGATTTATGTGAATTATTAGAGAAGATTTTTATGGATGTCCACCATTCAGTGGAGACACCACTAATTAAGATTAGTGGAAGATGATGTATGCCACGATGTATTACACTAATTAGAGCTTTATAAATAGAGTTATTCTCTAAGTTTGTAATATACCATTATTTTGTGAAAGAAAGATTAGTAAAAGAAAGATTAGAGAAAATTGTGAGAGAAAAGAAAGAGAGAAATTCTTCTGTAAAGAATAATTAAAATATTATTAGTGTGTAGTGTGTAGATTTTATTATAATATTACCCAAATTTTATAACAGTTTAAGCGTTTTTTTTTTTTCTCAAAGGAAGGGCCTGCAAGTGGCCAATGACACTAGGCTGGCCCATGTGAACGGCCCTTTTTCCATTCGGCAAAAACAAATCTGCTAACGTTTTTCTTTTAATTGTGGAGACACCGAACTCACGCCACGGTGCTTTTTTTTTTTTTTTGCATCAGAGGACGTCGGCCTTCCCCACTGGATTACTTATGGAATTAGAAAATAATTAAATTGATCTAAATAATCAGATAAAAAAGAATTACAACTGAAAAAATTATTGATTTTTAATTTTTTTTCGAATCGAATTGTTTTGAAATTTTTTATGTAATATTCATACCGAGAATTGTTTCGAATTGTATAGAATCAAAAAATCGAAATTAAGACCGAATATATATAGTTATATATATATATATATATATATATATATATATTTAAAAAGAATAATAAAAGTGATTTTAATTATATATATAAGTAGATTATATAGATTAATATATAATTAATTATATATATATATATCTATTATATATTAATCTATATAATCTACTTATATATATATATTATATTATATATAGTACGTATATATAGATTATATAGTATAGTATTATATGATATATATATATATGAATTATATATGTAAATTATATAGATTATTATATAAAATGTCATTTAAGTTGTTTCAATTTTATTTTAGAAATTTATTTTAGATTAAAATTTAAAAATTATTAACATGTATTTTTAAATTTGTAGATAATAATTTTTTTAGTGAAAAATGTTTAAAAATATCCGAAACCGAACTAAAACCGTCTTTATTCCATTAGAACTAAAGATTCGAATATCCGTCTCGTTCCGAAATTAAAAGTATCCGTCCCATTTCATCCCGAAATTATGATTCGAAGCATATATTAAAAGTATAAAAGAACTAAAATTTCAAAATAGTGTTAAAAATTTTTACATTTCTAAATCGTCTCGAACCATGAACATTCCTATTCCCCACACAAACAAAACTTTTAGAAGCCATTAGCTACGGCGGCCAAAGGGCGAATTCTTTTTTCCAGCATCAAAACAACATTGTCAAGAATGAATAGACGCCAGAAACAACAGTGGCCAGACGTTTAAACCAAAAACAGAAGCAATGAGAAAAACACCTTGGCGTTTTTTTTAAAATAAAAAAACTAACCATAGACATAATCAGAAACAAGACACAGCGCCGCCTTCCATTTCACTAAAACGTAATCAAACAAACCACATTAGGTAGTTACAGATGATAAATTAAAATTTCAATAATTCTATTCCATCTGCTAATAAGGCACATTTTTTTTTTTTAAATACAAAACACAAACACACCGAATAAGTATAGCAAAGTTTCTGAGATTTATTTATTTTTTTGTTTCCCCAAAAATGTGAGAAGAGAAACTTAAACAGAATTCTTAATATATAACAAACAAAAACTTATGAATTTCGGATTAAAAAAAGATCATCCGTATCAATAGTTCTGATTATTTATCTTGTAAGGGAGATTAAATTAAGGTTTTTTAATTGATAGGGATTTCAGTCATACATATATTTTAAAACATGTTTTTCATTCCTTTCTCCTTGACCTATGAGCCATTACACACACAATACACATAATCATATTATTCAAAGTCAAATCAAAATAACCTATTTCAATTCCTAATTTGTACAAAAAATAAAATTCTTAACATTCTTAAATACAGAAGATGTCAAAATCACTTATTTCATAAGTCACACTAAAATTCCCAATTTAAGCCAATTACTCAACACAATCGCTCCCTAATATCAAACTACATAACATCAAAATCAATTAAAGGAACTAATACCCTAATGAATCAATTAAATATATGTTCTAGAATTCCAAAAATAAAGAGGGAAAGAACCTCCTAATATCTAATCATCATTTTCTAAGTGAATAAAGAATCAGAACTCGTAGAACTCACCTTCACTATTAAAGAAATTCAGAATTTGCTCATCTCGTGTCTAGAACCTGTGAAAGATTGTTCTGTACAACTGATGATGAAAATCACATAATGTCGATAAAGGTGTAGGTTTTAACTTTAAAAAAATACTAATTAACAAACACACTCAATTTAACTATATCCTCTGTGACCCCCAAGGACCTATGAGTTATCTCATGGGCTATAAAAAAAGTCCCAATATGGGCCAATACAAAACTTAAATTAAATTGGGTTGAATATTTACAAACGCAGAAGAATGATTAAATACAAGATCAATTTTTAGAATGTAAAATTGAGATTTTTAGAAGGAGACGTATAATTGCAAAGAAACTAACTTTTACAGGATGGAATTGAAAAATATCTACTTAAAAACTTTCACACTTTATGCAACATGTAATATATATAGTATCATATGACTGTCTAGACAAGGAAATCTTATCCTGATGTTTCTTTGCCCACCACCAGACCTCTTGGCTTTTTCAGATTGGATAATCTAAGCACACTTCCAAAGAGATAGACTTAATTGGGGTTCCCCCTATCTACAAAGAGTCATTTCCCATTTGTTGCTACTGTGCAAGAATTCCAACGAGGATTACTCTTGACTACCATTTTTGCTTGATACAAAGTTCAGTCAGTCAGCCGTATCTCAACAATGCCAAATCTTACAAACAAGGCTCTCCAGAAGTAAATTTGTTAGCCTTAAGGGTATTTTTCTATATTTTGACTTATGACAAATATTGATGTGGACTAATATGTGTAATTTATATGTGATAAGATTTTTGGATATAACATGTTTGACTTCAATTCTTCAAAGGCGTGCTAATTAGACTGCTAAGCAACTCTTAAGCAATGGAATTCAAGAGTAGTTGTTCAAGTATAGCTCCAACTTGAGAGATTGCATATCTAGAAGACCTTGTGAAGAATTATAAATTAGAAATTGTTATTAAGGTATTATTTGTAAATTTCTATATCTCTTTACCTTATATTCAATTTGTTTTTACCTTGAAGCACTTACAAATGTTTTTGAAAAGGAGTATTTGGATATTCGGTTGAAGTAATTTTGGATGGACCTTTGAATCCAAAACATTATCCAATGATCTGAAGCATTTTTTAAAATATATTTCTTCGCTTACAGTGCCATTTTGGACTACCTTTTGGATGACATTCTTCCACTTTGTGAATCCAAAACCCTGGAAATCCTGATAGAAGTAACTAGCCGTTGGGACTTCGGGTTTGGCTCCTATAAAAGCTTTTAAAACTCAATTTTGAAGTAGATTTTTGTGCTATCTCATTCAGAAATACTCTTACACTTTAGAATATAAAAATCTCCCTTTTCATTTGTGCTTCAAAGGAAATCAAATTGTTCCAAAGGTAAAAAGGTATTTGTGCTTAAATTGTTCAAATTTGCTCAATTTGTGAGCTATTTCTACATCTTCTCTATGATTTTTTTTTTTTTTTTTTTTTGGTATTAAGGTTAAGGAAGTAAAACCCAGTTGGAGTGATCATTGATTGTTGAGTCTAAAGAGGTTGGGTGTAAAACCAAGTGTAGTGATCTTTTTGTGTAAGATTGGTGTCACCTACTACCATTCATTTGGGAAAAATATTTTAGTGATTGGGTTGAAATTCTTAAATGGGTACTTAAGATAGTGGATGTAGATCAGTTGAGGATCGAACCACTATAAATTCTTGAGTCTCTTCTTTTGCATTTTATCTGCACTTTATTACTGCATTTTTATCGATCATTAGGTCAAAGAACTCTATCTCTATCTCTGCAATTATTGATTAGTTTTAAAGACTTTTATGTTCTATAAAAAGTCTGTCATTGATAGCTCAATTGTCCATCTTAAATACAGACCATCTCCTCATCATTTAATGCTAATTCAAAAAGATCCCTGACTGCATTGTTAAAGCTGCAACGCAAGTTTGCATTTTTGAACTCACACTCTATTCGGTTTTTTTTTTCTTTTTTCAAAATAGACATTAAATTTTTTTTTAAAAAAAAATTTGCATTTGTTTGCCATAAATCTTATTCACCCCCTCTAAGATTTATCAATTGGTATCAGAGCGTTGGTCTGCATTATCTTTGGTTTAACAGCCTTGTAGGAACGATCCAGATGGCAAACACATATTTTCTGCCTTACATTGAAGGATCTTCAACAAATAGACCACCTTTATTTAATGGAAGCAATTATACATTCTGAAAAAATAGAATGAAGAATTATGTTTGCTCAATCAATTTTGAGCTGTAGAATTTGATTGAAAAGGGACCATTTGTCCCGTCGAAATTTGTTGAAGGTAGAAAAGTGCCTAAACAAAATAATGAATATGACAATGAAGATATTTTGAAAATGACTTTGACTTTTCAGGCAATGAATATATTGCGCTGTACTCTTGACGCTAATAAATACAACTGGGTTAGTGGTTGTGATTCAACTTACGAAATGTGTAGATTACTTAAAGTCACTTATGAGGGGACTAATCAAGTGAAGGAATCAAAGTTAGAACTTTTAGTCCGCGATTATGAACTGTTCACTATGAAACCAAATGAGAACATAACTGATATGTTCACTAGATTCACAAATATCATGAATAGACTAAAGGCATATGGAAAAATCTATTCCCTCAATGAGTAAAACAGAAAGGTACTTGATGCTTTGCCAAAAAGCTGGTAGCCAAAAACCTTGGCTGTGGAGGAACCTAAAAATTTAAATAGCTTACCTGCTGAAGAGCTGATTGGATCTCTCTTAACCCATGAAATGAAACTCAAAAGATTTTAAGAGCATGATGATAATGACATAGGCAAATGAGGAACAATTTTAAAAGTAGTTGATGAAGAAGCCAATAGTGATCCAACTGTTAGTGACGATGGCACTAATTTGAACAATAAAAAATTGGCCATGGTTATTAGAAAATTCAAGAAGATGTTTAGAAAAGAAAACTTCAGCAAAGACAAGAAATTTGTCAAAAAGAAAGGACAAACTTCGTCTCTTAAACCTCAGTATTACGAATGCAAGAGTACGGAGCATTTTATTGTTGATTTCACAACAACTAAAGAAAGATAAGCTAAGCACAACAAAAAGAAAAGGAAAGGATTGATTGGGACTTGGGACCAAGTTGGATCTGAGACTGAAGAAAGCTGTGAATTTGATAGTGAAAAAGCAAATATATACTTTATGGCCATGGAAGATAAGGTAAATCCTACTTCTTCCAATTTCATATATGAATTGCATGATTCTGATTGTGAAAAGCCTAATGATCCGAATGAGCTGCTTTTTGACATGTTTTATGAATTTAAAAAGCTGTCTAGAAGAAATAAGGAAATGAAAATAAAAATTGATTGCTTGTTAGATAACAATGCTAAGCTGTTGAATGAAAACAAAGCTTTACTTGATTCCAATATGTGCTCAAATGTTGAAAAGGATGTTATTATAACTTCTTTACATTGTATGTCACTTGAGAATAAATGTTTGTGTGACAAAGTACTTTCTCTTGAAAATATGCTCAATGATTTTAATGACATGAAAAATAGAGTTGATGACCTCACCGTATGCATTGAGAAGTTCACAAATGGCAAAAACAATCTTGAAAAATTACTTAATGTACAACATGTAGTTGGAAATATAAATGGTCTCGGTTATAGGAATGAAAACAAAGTTAGAAATTATAGATCCTACTTTGTGAAAGCTGTTTCTTCGTACATGACTCATATTTGTTGCACATATTGTGAAAAATCTTGACACAAAGTATCTGGGTGTCATGTTAGGAAGAAAGTGGAATCTGGTACAAAAACAGTTTGAAAAATTAGAGGAATCATTACTAACCTCCATGGACCCAAGAAAATATAGGTACCAAAAGTCGTTCTTCCATCTTATGAATAGGCACATCAGCTGCAAAAATTGAGCTCCACAAAGTGGTTTTGGATAGTGGATGCTCAAGATACACGACAGAAAATGCAGCACTAATAGATGATATTCAAGCTGCAAATGATGGATTTATCGCATTTGGAGATAAGAAAAAGAAAAAATACTCGATATAGGTAATGTTGGTAAGGGATCCTCCATCATTATCAAGCAAATATTATTGATTGATGAATTGAAGTGCAACTTGTTTAGTATTAGTCATTTGTGTGACAATGGTTGCAAGGCTAATTTTGAAAAAGATTTACACACTATCATTGAAAATTCTAGTGATGAAATCATTTTTGTTGTCAACTGCATTGGTAATGTCTATGTATTATATCTTGATGATCCTATTGCTCATGATGTAAAGTACTTCTCCATAAATGATGATGATGGCTGCCTTTGGCATAGATGGTTAGGCCATATTTTTATTGATTTGCTAAATAGATTGTCCTCAAAAGAGTTTGTTAGAGGATTACCCAAAATGATAATTGATAAGAACTAATTGTGTGATACTTGCTAATTTGGAAAACAAACTAAGACATCTTTCAAACCCAAGAAAATGATTTCAACCTCAAAATTTCTTGAGCTAATGCATGTAAATTTATTTGAACCAATGAGGACCATTAGCCTAAGTGGTAAGAGATATGCTTATGTATATAATAGATTCTTTTTTGAGATTTAATTGGACCTTATCTCTTGCACAAAAAAAAAAAGGATAAAACATTTTCTGAATTTTCAAAGTTACTCAAGCGTGTTCAAAATTCATTTGGGTACAAATTGATTTCAATTAGAAGTGACAATGGTAAAGAATTTTGCAATTATGATTTTACAAAATTCTGTGATGAAAGTAGTGTTTCACACAATTTTTTAGTAGCAAAAACTCCTCAACAAAATGGTGTGTTGAGAGGAAAAATAGAACTTTGCAAGAGATGGCAAGATCAATACTTTGTGAAAACTCCTTTCCAAGATACTTTTAGGCTGAAGCTGTGAATACAGCTTGCTACATTGTCAACCTTGTTATGCTAAGACCTTTTCTAAGGAAAACTCCTTTTAAACTCATATTTGACAAAGTTCCATCTATTTTTTACTTTATAATTTTTGGTTGCAAATGTTTTATCCTTAGTACTCGCGACAATCTTGGCTAATTTGACCATGCCAAAGACAAGGAATTAGAAGAATAATAAGCTGAACAAAGTGAGCAAAGAAGTGTCGAGCACACTGATCAGAGTCTGCCAAAAGATTGGAAGTACAAAATTGAGCATCTAAAAGAGCAAATTATTTGTGACCCCAGCTGCAGAGTTAAAATTAGATGGTATTTTGATTTTTCTTTACTTTCGAGCATTGAATCTAATTGCATTAATGTGGTTTTGCATGATGATTTTTGGATTATGGCCATGCAAGAAAAATTAAATCAATTTAAAAAAAAATCAAGTTTGGAAGTTTGTTCTTAAACCACTTGATCATCCCGTGATTGGTACCAAGTGGGTTTTCAAAAACAAATTCCAGATAAGTTGCCTAAGGATTCAATCAAGAAGAAGGTATTAATTATGATGAAACTATTACTCCTGTTGCTCGATTAGAATCTATTAGAATGTTGCTTGCTTTTGCATCTTTCAACGATTTCACACTTTATCAAATGGATGTTAAAAGTGCATTTTAAATGATTTTGTTGAAGAGGAAGTGTATGTAGAGCAACCTCCTGATTTTATTCATGAATATTTTCCAAACTATGTCTTTAAATTTTGCAAATCTCTTTATGGTTTAAAACAAGCTCCTCGTGTTTGGTATGAAAGACTTAGTGGATTTCTACTTTCAAAAAGTTTTTCAAGAAGATTGATTGATATCACTTTGTTCATTAAATCTAAAAATTCTGAAGATCTTCTTATTGTTTAAATCTATGTTGATGACATTATCCTCGGAGTTACTAATGATTCTCTATGCAAGAAATTTACCAAGACAATGTAGCGAGAGGTTGAGATGTATATGATGGGAGAACTTAATATCTTCCTTGAATTACAAATCAAGAAAACCATAAATGGTATCTTCCTAAATCAAGCCAAGTATGCTAAGGAACTGCTCAAAAAGTTTGGAATAAATGAAGCAAAAGAAATTGGTACACCTATGAGCACATTATTAAAACTTGATAAAGATGAAAAGGGTACCTTTGTGCAAGAGATCATGTGCTTAAAGGTGATGTTTGTGTGGAATACATTCCAACTGATGACCAGCTTGCAGATATATTCACTAAACCTCTGGTTGAAGATAGATTTAATCATCTGCGAAGAGGTTTGGGAATTACCATATTATGTAACTAATGATTTTGCCAAAGATTGTTGCTTATTCTTGCAAAATTCTTAAAAATCTTCTAATTTTGGATGGAGTATTTGGACTGTATTTTAAGCCAAAAGTCACAGTATCTTTTGACCACAAATTCCCTTTACCGAGTTTCCATTTGCCACCACCTTGAGAATTATATTAGCCTTCATCATCAAACTTAATTTCTAGTAGAAATAAGATTAAGACTAATACCAAGAACACGTTTGGCGTTCCTCAAGACCAACTGGCACTCGATATCTATATTCAAACAAATATCACCCTACCAACAACTTTGTAAGAAACTTCATTTTCCATCCTAACATAGCCAAAGTTTCCTTTAGTTTAGGTTGAGAAGAAATGTCTGTGTAGAATAACATGATATGATGCAATTGAATTAATTATCTAATTATTGTCTTGATAGGTAATATTGGCATAAACATCATTACAGGATATTGATATATCGTCATAGATTGCCACAACTGTTGTACTCTCTTCTTCATATTTATCTCTCACCTTACCATTCTAAGCAAGTTCCTGCTTCAGGACTCTATGGTGCTTCTTGTAGTATCCTTTTTTTTTATAGTGATAGCACTCAATATTTTCCGATGACTCTTGTCTACTCCTAGACTTGTCATTCCTACTATGAGAACCTTTGCTCTTACTTCTCCCCTGTTGTTCTTTATTTTGCATTATCAAAGCTTGGGACTCATTGATAGTTCCTGTTTCTTTCTCCCAAGCTCCTCATCTAACATTACTTCTTTTGTCATAGCCATGGTTAAGACACTATTTGGAACTAAATTGCTAACAGATACCACTATTATTTCCCAACTATCTAGTAATAAACTGAAAAATAGCAAAGTCTGCACTTTATCACCTAAGTTCAATTTCAATGAAGCTACTTAATTCATCAATTCCTGAAAGGTACTCAAATGCACACTCATATTTGCACCATCTTTGTATCTTAACCAAGTAATGTTTCTCAAAGTTCAAAAAAAAATTTCTTCTTCCCCTATCTTGTATATTCCGTTACACATATTCTTTGATTGACGATATATTTTTATTATGTTTCATTTTGCTCAAAAATTTTGTTCCTACTTCCACTATTTTTCAATTTTATAACATAATTTTTTTCCTAATTTCTTCAGGCAATTTTTTTCTCCTTCTCCTATCCTATAAATTTTCTTACCCATATTCTTTGCTTGACGATATATTTTTATCCTATTTTATTTTGCACAAAATTTTTTTCTTCTTTCCCTATCTTGTAATTACTCTTACTCATCATATTCTTTGCGCGACAATATATTTTCATCCCGTTTCATTTAACTCAAAAAAAAAAATTTTTCTTCTACCCCCATTTTTTCATTTCTCTGACTCATATTTTTTGCTAGACGATATATCTTTTTCTCTTTGTTTCAAGTTTGGGAAGAAAAAATATCATCGAGAGAAAAATATGAGAAAGGAAAATTTCAAGTTTGCGGGAAGAAGAAATTTTTTATAATTAAATGAAATTGGAAAAAAATATATTATTAGGAGAAAAATATGAGTTAGAAAAATTACAAGAAGTGGGAAGAAAAAAAAAATTGAGATAAAAGAAATAGGAAAAATTATATCGCCGAGAGAAACATGTGAGTAAGTGTAATTTCAAGTCAGGGGAAGAGGAAAAAAAATTTTGTCCAAAAAAAAGTATCATGGAGAGAAAAATATGAGGTAGAGAAATTACAATATATGGTAAGAAGAAAAAAAATTTCGAGCCAAAAGAAATGGGAAAAAAATATATCTGTCATGAGAAACATATGAGTATGAGAAATTTAAAATTAGAGGTAGAAGAAAAAATTTTTTGTCCCAAAAGAATCAGGAAAAAAATATGTTGTTAGGAGATAAAAGCAATTTCAAGCTGGGAAAAGAAGATTTTTTTTTTTGGAGCTAAATGCTATTGGAAAAAATATATTGCCTAGACAAAATACGAGTTAGTGATACAACAAGTCATGGGAAGTGGAAAAAATTTTTAGAGCTAAAAGAACCGGAAAAAATATTTCGTCGAGAGGAATATGAATAAGAGAAATTTCAAATTAGTGAAAGTCGATTTTTTTTTTTTTTTTGTCCCAAAAGAAGTGGGAAAAATATGTTGTTGAGAAATAAATATGAGTTAGAGAAATTTCAAGATTGGGGGAAGTAAAGCTTTTTTTGAGCAAAATGAAGTGAGAAATAATTTATCGTCGAAAGAATCGAGTTTCAGACACCACGAGAAATGGAAAGAAGAAAAAAATTTTGAGCCAAAAGAACTGAGAAAAATATATCGTCGAGAGAATTTTTTTGAACTTTTAATGAAATGGGAAAAAATTATCGGGGAAAAATGCGAGTTAGATAAATTATAATACATGGGAGGAAGAAAGAATTTTTTGAGTAAAAAGAAATAGGAAAAAATATATAGTCGAGAGAAACATAGGAGTAGGAGAAATTTCAAGACATGGAAAAAAAAATTTTGTCCGAAAAATGTATCATCGAGAGAAAAATATGAGGTAGTGAAAATTACAATATATGGGAAGAAGAAAAAAATTTTGAGCCAAAAGAAACAGGAAAAAATATATTGTCGAGAAAAAAAAAGAATAATAAAAATTTCAAGTTAACGGAAGAAGGAAAAAAATTTTGTCCCAAAAGAAACGGGAAAAAAATGTATCGTTAAGAGAAAAATATGATTTAGAGAAATTATATGACATGGGAAAAAATTTCGAGCAAAAAAGAAAGGAAAAAAAAAAATGTAACTTCCAGAGAAACACGAGTAAGAGAAATATCAAGTTTGGGAAAGAAGAAAAAATTTGCGGCCAAGAAAATGGGAAAAAATGTATCATTGAGAGAAAAATTACAATATGTGGGAAGAGGAAAAAATTTTTTGAGCCAAAAGAAATATATCATTGAGAGAAATTTATGAGTTTGAGAAATTTAAAGTTAGGGGGAAGGAAAAATTTTTTGGTGCTAAATGAAGTGAGAAAAAAAGTCTATCCTCGTGAAACAAAATATGAGTTAAAGAAATTACAAGAAATGGAAAGAAGAAAATATTTTTGGGCTAAATGAAATGGAAAAAAATTATATTGTTGAAAGAAACAAAAAAGTAGTAGAAATTTGAAGTTAGGGGAAGAATTTTTTTTTTTTTTATGTTAAGTGAAATGGGAAAAATGTGTTAGATAAATTACAAGACATGGATAGAAGAATTTTTTTTTTTTCAAGAAAAAAGAAATGAGAAAAAAAATATCATCAAGAGAAACATATGAGTACGAGAAATTGCAAGTTAGGGAAGAAAAAAATTTCTGTTTGAAAAATGGGAAAAATTGTATGATTGGAAGAAAAATACGAGATAGAGAAATTACAATATATGGGAAGAAGAAAAAAATTTTGGAGCCAAAAGAAATGGAAAAAATATATTATTAGGGGAAAAATGAATTTTTTTAGCAAAATAATATGGGGAAGAAATATTGTCCCAAAAATATAAGAGTAACAGAAATTTGAAGTTAGGGAAAGTAGAAATTTTTTTTTGTCCCAAAAGAAATGGGAAAAAGATATATCCTCAAGAGAAAAATATGAATAAGATAAATTTCAAGTATGAAATGGGAAAAAATATATTGTCAAGTGGAAGAAACTAGTTAGAGATTACAAGACGTGGGCAGTAGAAAAAAATTTTCGAACCAAAAGAAATGCGAAAAATAATATATCATCGAGAGAAATATGTATGAGAAATATAAAGTTAAGGGTGGAAGAAAAATATTTTTGTAGCAAAAGAATCAGGAAAAAAATATATTGTAATTTTTTTGAGCTAAATGATATGAAAAAAAATATTTATTGTCTAGAGAAAAATACGACTTAGTGTTATTACAAGTCATGTGAAGAAGAAAAACTTTTTCAAGCTAATAGAAAGAGGGAAATATATGCGTAAGAGAAATTTCAAGTTCGGAGAAGTAGAAAAAATATATCATTGAGAAAAATACAGGTTATAGAAGTTACGAGAAAGGGACAGAAGAAAATTTTTTTTGAGGAGAAACGGGAAAAAATATCGTTCAGAGAAGAAAACGAGTAAGAGAAATTTCAAGTTAGGGATGAAAAAAAATTTCTCCGAAAATGGGGGAAAAATCATCAAGAGAAAATTGCGATTTATAGAAATTACAATATATGGGTAGAAGAAAAAATTTCGAGCCAAAAGAAACGGGAAAAAAAAAAATGTATCGTTGAGGAGAAAAATAAGAGTAATATAAATTTCAAGTCAGGGGAAGAAGGAAAAAATTTTATCCCGAAAGAAATGGGAAAAAATGTATCGTCGAAAAAAATACAACTTAAAGAAAATATATTACATGGAAAGAAGAAAAAATTGTTCGAGATTTAAGAAATTGAAAGAAATATATCATCAAGAGAAAAATAAGAGTAAGTGAAAGGAAGAAAAAATTTGTTGGAGTTAACTAAAATGGGGAGAAAAATTATATGGTGAAGAGAAAAATGTAAGTTAGAAAATTTACAAGACTTGGGAAGAATAAAAAATATTTCAAGTTAAAAGGAACGGGAAAAAATAAATCATCGAGAGAAAAATATGAGTATGGAAAATTTAAAGTTAAGGGAAGAAGATAAAATTTTATGTCCCTAAAGAATAAGAAAAAAATTTATCGTCCGGGGAAAAATATGAGCAAGAGTAATTTCAAGTTAGCGGAAAGAAGAATTTTTTTAGCTAAATGAATTGGAAAAAATATACAGTCTTATGTCAAAAAATAAAAAATAAAGTGGTGGTTGACGTTGGCAGGAAGGTGCAGTGGAGAGAGTAAGGGAAGCAAAGAAAAACCTACAAATCTCAAAGCACTTACAACTTGCACGGGAGAGAAGAAGAACAGTGAAAAAGACAAGTTTGTCCACGAACGAGGTGATTCATCGAGAGAATTTGAGCATGCTACTCTCACTGTACAGTGGAAATTCAACTCCAATGCGATTCAGACATCAAATCCATTCCCGAGCGAAGTTAGGTTCATTGTCTCTTTTAGCAGATACACCGTTGGATATCCTTCCGCAGATACAACGTTCTTGGCTAACACAACACCACTACCTCTATTTGTTGAGAAAATTGGATAAATTTTTTTTCTAAACAATTAGTAAAATAAACTGATTCAATGGTTCCTAAGAAGAATTAGAAGATAAATTTCAATCTCCTATTATCACAATCTACACCCGTGTATACATAAATAGTACATAGTTTGGTTAAATTTGCTTAATCTCTGAGCACTACTCAAACAGCCCGCTTTTATTTATATGTGGGGGAAGAGATTGTTGGTGTTATATATTCCAAAACCAAACATGGCCTTCTTATATAGGAAACTAAGGCGGTGGAATGCTTTGGCCTTTTCGATGTGGGATTTAAAAAATGAAGCTAAAAGTTAACAAATCTCCACTTTGGCTTAATTTCTAGTCTCACCAAATACAAATCTTCTCAATCAAATAAAAAATAGTCCTCGCGGTACTTCCAAATTTGCACCGTCAGGCACCAACTCAAATGTGCAGGATATTGACCAAATTTAAACAATGTTCAAATTTGGCTCTTGTAACTACCTTGGTCAGCATATTTGCAGGATTCTCCGTAGTTCGAATCTTTTGGAGAAGTATCTCATCTTTCTCGAGAATTTTCCGCACAAAGTGATAGCGACCATCCATGTACTTCATTCTTGCATGAAAGACCCGATTCTTTACTAAGTGTATAGCACATTGATTGTCAGAATATACCTCAAGATATTTCTGACCAACTCCCAAGTCTTTAAACAATCCTTGAAGTCCCTTTATAAATTCTGTAATTGCAATATACTCTATCTCTGTTATAGATAAAACCACCGTTGATTGCAAAGTAGACTTCCAACTAACTGGCACATTGGCGAAAGTGAACAAATAGCCAATTGTAGACCGTCGCTTATCCAAGTCACCTGCATAGTCAGAATCACAATATCCAACTATGCGTTGACCAAGTGATTCATCCTTCTCAAACTCTAAACCAACATCTACAGTATCTTGAGTGTACCGTAGAATCCATTTCACAGCTTGCCAATTACCCTTGCACGGATCATGCATGTACTTGCTTACAACACTAATAGCTTGTGAAATATCGGGTATCGTACACACCATTGCATACATCAAGCTTCCAACTACATTTGCATATGGGACTTTTGCCATGTACTCTCGTTCTTCATTCGCCTTTGGAGATAACTGGCTATTGAATTTCAAATAAGGAGCAAGTGGAATACTTACAGGTTTTAAAACTTCATTTATACTAAAACGTTGTAGTACCTTCTTCAAATACTGCTTCTGTGTCAACCAAAGCTTACTTCTCTGACTATTCATGTTTATCTCCATGACGAGAATCTTCTTGGCTTTTCCCAAATCCTTCATCTCGAACTCTTTACTCAATTGAGCCGTCAGTTTGTCAATCTCAACTTGTCTCTTTGCGGCTATCAGCATATCATCAACATACAAAAGTAAGTAGATATAGGACCCATCTTGAAGTTTGATATTTGCTTCTTGTGTACCTCTGACCCTTCATAAACTTGTCAAATTGTTTGTACCACTACCTCAGTGATTGCTTTCATCCATACAACAATTTGTTCAGCTTGCAAACCCAATTCTTTACCAGCAACATTGAACCCTTCTGGCTAAATCATATAGATTTCTTCCTTCTAGTCACCGTGTAGGAACGCGGTCTTCACATCAAGTTGAGCTAGCTCCAAATTCAACTGTGCTGCCAAGGCCAATAAAATTCTAATAGAGGAATGTTTAACAACTGGAGAAAATACCTCATTATAATCAATTCCTTCATTCTGAGCATAGCCTTTAGCCACCAATCTTGCCTTGTAGTGAACATCATCCTTGTTAGGAAATCCTTCTTTCTTTGCAAATACCCACTCACATCTAATTGTCTTCTTGCCCTTTGATAGTTGTGTCAGCTTCTACATCTTGTTTTTCTATAGAGATTGTATTTCTTCTTCCATTGCACCTTTCCATCTACTATTTTCTGAGCTTCGGACGGCTTCTAGAAAGGTGGATGGAACATTATCAATAACTGGAAATGCATAAGCCACCATGTCAGTAAAACGATCAGGTTTATAGATTTCTCATCTTATTCGTCTAGCTGCAATTGACTCTGATTGCTGTAGGGGTTCTTGAGTCAGAACCTCTTCCTCATTTGATTCTTCTTCTGTCACGAGAGAGTCACTAGTGATGCCTTTTGCTTGGGTCACCACCGTATGTTCAAACTCCATCTGCTGCGGAGTACCATCAGTCCATTCTGAATTAACATTTTTCAACATGACAGATTCATCAAAGATAACATCCCTGTTGAAAATTATCTTTTCTGCCTCTAGACACCACAAATGATATCCCTTAACTCCAGCATTGAAGCCAATAAAGATAGCCTTGTTTGCTCGCGGATCCAACTTTGATTCATTCACATGATAATATGCAATAGAACAAAAAATATGCTAAGAATCATAATCTGTCGCAGGTTTTCCGGACCATATCTCTAAAGGAGTCTTGCCTTCGAATGCAGACGCCGGCAAGCAATTGATGAGATGTTGAGCGTATATCATAGCCTCAACCCAAAATTTTCTGTCTAACCCAGCATTAGACAACATACAACGAACTTTCTCTACAAGTGTCTTGTTCATGCGCTCCGATACCCTATTCTACTATGGTTTTTCCTAACTGTGAAAGGCTGAATTATGCCACACCCTTGGCATATCTCCAGGAAAGGATCACTCTTGTATTCCCTACCGTTGTCTGTTCGGAGAACTTTGATCTTCTTTCCTGTCTAGTTTTCAACTTGAGCCTTCCACTTAAGGAAAATCTCAAGCATATCATCCTTATTCTTCATTGTAAACACTCACACTCTTCTGGAAAAATCATCAACAAAAGTGATAAAATAATACCTATCTCAAAGAGACGGGGTCTTAGCAGGTCCCCACACATTTGAGTACACATAATATAAAATATCCTTGGTATTATTGATAGCAGTGCCAAACTTCACTCTTCGTTATTTTTCCAGCACATAATGCTCACAAAATTCTAATTTGCAAGTCTTCGTACCTTTCAATAATCCTTGCTTGGCCAGAATTTGCAAGGATTTTTCACCAGCATGTCTCAGACACATATGCCACAGCTTTGTTGCCTCTGCATCCTTCTTGCTACTAGAAGTTGCACCCGCCACTATCCCAGTCACTGTACTACATTGGTAGTAATATAGATTGTTCTTTCTCACGCCTTTCAGCATCACAAGTGCTCTTGAAGTAGCTTTAAGAATTTCATCTCATGTGATTCTAAGGCCCCCAAAGAGATGAGATTTTTCTTCAGCTTCGGCACGTACTGCATCTCCTTCAAAATTCTAGTGGATTCGTCATGATTTCATAGCTTGATTGAACCTATCCCAACTGTTTTACATGAATTATCATTACCCATGTAAACAACCTTGCCATTAAGTTCCTCGCAGTCAAAGAACCACTCCCGAATGGGAGATATATGATAGGTGCAACCTAAATCCAGAATCCATTCATCTTACTATGATGTTGATGATGAAACCACCAAAGAGATATCTGATTCTGTATCGCTTTTGTATTCGGCAACATTTGCATCTTGCAAAGCCTTCCCTTTCTTCTTCAACTTTGAACTGTCCTTCTTCCAGTGCCATTTCTCATGATAGAAAGCACATTCATATTTGGTAACTTAGCTTTTTAATTTGGATCTTCCTCTTCTTCCCTTCGATTAGCTTTGCTGACGACCTCTTACCGCCAATGCTTCATCTGCTGTAGTTGTTTTGTTTTTCATTTTATCCTACTTTCTCAATTCATGACTATACAAAGCAGAACATACAACATCTAAAGATATATTCTCCTTCTCGTGAAGTAATGTAGTCTCCAAATATTCAAATTCATCAGGAAACATCAAAGCCAAATCTTCATCTTCAAATTTCACATCTAAATTTAACAGGTCTGTTACTAATTGATCAAATATAGTGACGTGTTCATCCATAGAAGTACTTGGTCGGTAATCAAATTGGAACAATTTTTCTTTACAAGGAGCTTATTTTGACCACATTTTTTTTTAGAAATTTGCCCTCCAATGCCATCCATAATTTATATGAAGAAGTCTCATTCTTGAAAGCATACTTCTGCTCTCTTGATAGGCACGATCGAATTGTTCCGCACGCTAGCCGATTTATGATACTCCAATCCTTATCTTCCATGTCTTTTGGTTTCTTTTCTTCAATGGCTATGTCAAGACCCTGTTGAAAAGAGAGTCCAAGACCTCTCCTTGCTACATGCCGAAATGGCCAGTACCGTCAAATATCTCCACCGCCAATTTCAAACTAGACATCGGAATCCTCAACCATGATGACGAGGAAGCAGATGTCCCTGGTGTTATATTTGAAGTAGTCTTCATTGTTTTTTGATCATTCGACGCCATTACAAACTTAAAATAATAGTATTCAATATAACAAGAATATAACCAAATCAAGGACGAACCTTCGTCTCTAATACCACTTGTTGGGAAAATCGGATAAATTTTTCCTCTAAACAATTAGTGAAATGAATCGATTCAATAGTTCCTAAGAAAAATTGGAGGAGACGCTGTCTCTCTTAAATTCCGTCTTCTATTAGAACTTACGTGCACGGTGTATTATCACAGCCTACACCCGTGTATACATAAATAGTACATTCACGCAAATAATAAAATACATCCAAATAAACCATACAAAACACTACAAATAAACCCGTCAAATAATATTGAATACTATATTACAACTGAAAAGAAACTATAATAATAATAATAATAATGAATAACTAAAGAAAGAATACACCTGGAATTGATAACGGAGTTCGGCCAAATTTGCCTAATCTCCGAGCACCACTCAAATAGCCCATTTTTATTTATATGTGGGCGAAGAGATTGTTGGTATTATATATTCCAAAGCCAAACATGGCCTTCTTATATAGGAAATTAAGGCTGCTTTGGCCTTTTCAATGTGGGATCTAAAAAATGAAGCCAAAAGTCAACACTATTGTTCTCCCATCTCAATCTTTTCTTCTACCTCTGTTCTGTGCCTTCCCCTCACCTCAATATGCTATATGCCTCCCAACTTTCCTCCTCTGGTCTCTCTTGTCCCTTCCCTGTCACCTCATAGATGCAAACATGGACAACCAATGTCAAAGACACAAATCAAAAGCAAAGGGACTGTATGGACAATCAAGGAGTTTGGCCTTCAGCATAGGGTTGTGTTATGGCTTTATGATATTCCTATGGAACTAGATTGAGGTGACACCAGGCAAAATAGAAAATCAACTCACCCTCCATTACCCACCAATTTCAAAATTTGTATCCTCTCTCCAATATAACAAAGAGAGGTCGACATTAAACATGCGTGCATGAGAAGATCTAAATTTGATTTGAAAATAAAGGAACAACCAGTTAAAGAAAAAAAAAAGGCTTGTTCAACCATATTCTCTCCACACCATATCGTATGGGTAGCAACATATATAACCAATGCAAAACAAGAGAAACATGGTAATGAAAAGCATATGTTTCAACTTGGCAAAAAACATTAAAGGAATGTACCGGTACTCATCAAACACAAGTTTGCCAAGGCTAGGGACATAGACTACCAACCCAAAGAAAAAACTTGGGAAGATAGGAAGCCCATCATCTTCCGGTGTTGGCACATTACAAAAAAAGGAAGGGGAAGAAGAGAAAAGAAAACAGTAGATGCAAAGATGGAGCTCTCCAAGAAGCACAATTATGATAATATACCTACTGCAATAATAGCGAGTGCCTTGAGAAACTCTGGGTATTACTTCCCGTGTCAAAGAAGAGGCAGTAGAGCGGGGCGTAGCAGAAGCCTGAAGACAAATGTTGCGCCTGCAAAACGCAACCCAAAGAAAAAATTTACAGAATTGATCAGAAAAGGGAAATCAAAAGGGAAAATGCAAATAAAATTGACTCCAATCTCTAATATTGCAAAGGAATTTGCAAAGAAGATAACCTGCAGCCAAAGCTGCATCCTCGATGCCATGGCAAATCTGTAGTCTTGAGTTGGGGCTTCTTGATATCAAAGAGGAGTTGCGTTGGGTACAATCGAGCCTAAACTAAATGAAGGTTTGAAAAATTATTTTGGTCTATTTGAGTTAATTGATTAATTATTTATTTATGAATTTTTGTTAGCTCAAAATTAAATAAATAATTTAAGGTTAATTCAATAGCCTGAACCAGTATCCAAAATCCTGGCCCAAGCCCAGTTTAACTAGGGTTAGCCATGTTAAAATTCATGATTTAGGAAACCTGGAAGATATATTGTTGATAAGATATCTCAAGGATTTCTGGGGGATCATGCGTGAGAGTCTCAAAAAGAAAAATATACATTTCTATTCTTTCTGGAAAATTCTCTCTCTGTTTTTCCTTTACCAATTTTGCTCTCACCGGCTGTTTAGGCTGAGGTGATATCTCGAGAGCTCAAAAGAATTGCGTGGATGAGGAGTCGTAGACTTGCGGGACTTGAACCAGATAGCAGAAATCCCGGTAGCTCGAGTGTTCCATCTATTGAACTTCAAGTTAGTGCAGTGCCTAAGCACTCTAGAAAATCAGCCAGATGTGATTTGTTGCGTAATGAATCTGTGATCCCTCGATTTTTTGAGATACAGGTAGTTTCTCTGTAACCCTCGTGAGTGGAAATATAGGTTCTGTAAATCTTGTTTTTTTTCCTTTCATAGAAATTGTGTAAGGCAGATTTTAATGGCATAGGCGATTGGTTTTTTGGAGAGATTCAGTTTCTTTGTTTTTCTGTAATCAACCGAACGCCTGGTGAAATCGTGAAGACGAAAAAGAAGATTGCAGAAGGACGCCATTGGAGCAGCTTGTTTCAGGCCCTGGTTCGGACTCAATCAAGCACAGTCTTGAGACAAGAGAAATGTACTAACGCTTCTCTTAATGACTTGTATCATTTTTAGACCTGTACCATTTTTAGACATCTAATTCAATAATCTAACTCGTATTTTTCTGTCTCGTTTGGCTAGGAAAATTTTTTGTTCTATCCTTGTCTTGCTTTTTATCTAACTCGTATTTTCCCTCGATGATATATTTTTTCCCATTTTTATTTAGATAAAAGATTTTTTTTCATCTTCTCCTAACTTGAAATTTCTCTTAATCATAGGTTTCCCTCAATGATATATGTTTTTCTCATCTCGTTTGGCTAGAAAAAAATTTTCTTTTTCCCATGTCTCGCAATTTATATTAACTCGTATTTTCACGATATATTTCTTTCCAATTTTTATTTAGCTCTAAAATTTTTTTTCTTCTTCCCCTAACTTTAAAATTTTCTTACTCTTATCTTTTTCTTTTTGGCTAGAAAAAATTTTCTTTTTCCAATGTCTCTGCAATTTATATAACTCGTATTTTTCCCCGGACGATATATTTCTTTCCAATTTTTATTTAGCTCTAAAATTTTTTTTCTTCTTCCCCTAACTTTAAAATTTTCTTACTCTTATCTTTTTCGACGATATATTTTTTCCCATCTTTTTGGCTAGAAAAAATTTTCTTTTTCCAATGTCTCTGCAATTTATATAACTCGTATTTTTCCCCGGACGATATATTTCTCTTCAATTTTTATTTAGCTCTAAAAATTTTTTTTCTTCTACCCCTAACTCAAAATTTTTTTATATGTTTCTCTCGACGATAAATTTTTTTTCCGTTTCATTTAGCTCAAAATAATTTTTTTCATCATCCCCTAACTTTAAATTTGTTTTACTCATATGTTTCTTTGGATGATATATTTTTTTCCCTTATTGTTTGGCTAGAAATATTTTTTCTTCTACCCATGTGTTGCAATTTATCTATTTCCAATTTTCCCTCGACCATATATTTTTTCCCCAATGTAATTTAGCTCTAAAAATAATTTTCTTCTTCTGCTAACCTAAAATTTCTCTTACTCATATATTTCGGGCAATGATATATTTTTCTTCTATCTTGAAATTTTTTTTCTTCTTCCCACGACTTGCAATTTCTCTAACTTGTATTTTACTCTCGAAGTATAATTTTTCCCCCTTTCATTTAACCCAAATTTTTTTTTCTTCATCCTCTAACTTGAAATTTCTTTTACTCATATGTTTCTCTTGATGATATATTTTTTTTCCATTCATTTTGCTCAAAAAATTTTCTTCACCCCCTAACTTGAAATACATATGTTTCTTTCGACAATATTTTTTTCCCATTTCTTTTGGCTCGAAATTTTTTTTCTTCTTCCAATGTCTTGAAATTTCCCCAACTCATTTTTTACTCTTGACGGTATGTTTTTTCCCCATTTCATCTAATTCAAAAAAGGTTTTTGTTCATCCCCTAACTTGATATTTCACTTACTCATATGTTTCTCTTGACGATATATTTTTTCCAATTCATTTAGCTAAAAAAAATTGGCTTGAAATTTTTTTTCTTCTTTCCATGTCTTGATATTTCCATAACTCGTATTTTTCAATGATATATTTCTTTTTCCAATTTCCTTTAACTCAAATAATTTTTTTTACTTCTTTCCATGTCTTACAATTTGTCTAACTCATATTTTTTCACCGACAATATATTTTTTCCAGTTTTATTTTGTTCTAAAATTATGTTTCTTCTTCCCCTAACTTGGCACATCTCTTAGTCATACATTTCCCTCGACAATATTTTTTTTCCTGTCTCATTTGGCAAAAATTTTCTTTCATCCACCCATGCTTTGCAATTTGTCTAACTCATATTTTTTACCATTTTTACTTAGCTATAACATTTTTTTCTTCTTCCCCTAACTTGAAAGTTATCTTACTCATATGTTTCCCTTCACAATATATATTTTTTCCAATCTCGTTTGGTCAGAAAAATTTTTCTTTTTCCATGTCTTGCAATTTATCTAAATCAGATTTTTTCCACAACGATATGTCCTATTTTTATTTAGCTCTAAATTTTTTTCTTCTTCCTCTAACTTAAATTTCTCTAACTTGAATTTTCCACGACGATACATTTTTTGCCCGTCTTGTTTGGCTAGAAAATTTTATTCTTCTACCAAGGTGTTGCAAATTATGTAACTCGTATTTTTCCCTAGGCGATATATTTTTTACCCATTTTTATTTTGCTTTGGAATTTTTTTTTCTTCTGATAACTTGAAATTTCTCTTACTTGTATGTTTTCCTTGATGATATATTTTTTTTCCAATTTCACTCGACTCAAAAATTATTTTCTTCTTCCCATGTCTTGCAATTTATCTAACTCGTATTATTCCTTCGACAATATAATTTTTTACCCATTTCATTTAGCTCAAACGATTTTTTTCTTCTTCCACTAACTTGAAATTTCCTACACATTTGTTTCCCTCGTCAATATATTTTTTTTGGGTCTCGTTTGGCTCGAAAAAGTTTTTGTTCTATCCGTGCCCGACTTTTTATCAAACTTGTATTTTTCCCTCGATGATTTCTTTCGCCAGTTTTATTTAGTTATTAATTTTTTTTCTTCTTCCAGTTAGTTGAAATTTCTCTTTCTTTTCTATTTCCCTTGACGATATATATATTTTTTTCCAGTCTCGCTTGGCTCGAAATTTTTTTTCTTCTTGACATGTCTTGTGCAATTTCTCTAACTCGCGTTTTACTCTCGACAATATATTTTTTCCTCACATCATTTAACTCAAAAAAAAAAAAAAAATCTTCATCCCATGTCTTGAAATTTCTCTTACTCATATGTTTCTCTCAACGATATTTTTTCCGCAATCCATTTTGATCTTTTATTCTCCCATGTCTTGAAATTTCTCTAACTTGTATTTTCCATCGACGATATATATATTTTTTCTAATTTCAATTAGCTCAAATAAATTTATTACTTCTTCTCCAAAATTAGAAAATTCTTTTACTCATATGTTTCCCTCGACGGCATTTTTTTTTTTTTTTGCATCTCATTGGGCTCGAAATATTTTTTCTTCTATCTATGTCTTGTAATTTATCTAACTCGTATTTTTCCTTTGACGATATATTTTTTTCCCATTACATTTAGCTCTAATTTTTTTCCTTCTTCGGCAAACTTGAAATTTCCCATACACCTCTATTTTTCTTGTCGATATATTTTTTTCAGTCTCGTTTGGCTCAATTTTTTTTTTCTTCTATCGATGTCCTACAATTCATTTAACTCATTTTGTTTCTTTGGCGTTATATTTTTTCCCCATTTCTTTTAGCTCTAAAACTTTTTTTCTTCTTCTCTAACTTGAAATTTCTATTATGCATATGATTCCCCCAACAAAATATTTTTTTCATCTTGTTTGGCTAGAAATTTTTTTCTTCTATCCAAATCTTGCAATTTATCCAACTCGTATTTTCCCCCGGTGATATATTTTTTTCTTAATTTCATTTAGCACAATTTTTTTTTTTATCTTTTTCTTCTAACTTGAAATTTATGTTAGTCATATGTTTCCCTCAACTACATATATTTTCTATCTCATATGGCCCAATAAAGATTTTCTTTTTCCCATGTCTGGCAATTTTTCTAATTCGTATTTTACTCTTGACAATATATTTTTTCCCAATCTCATTTAACTCCAAATTTTTTTTTCATCATCTCCAAGTTTGAAATTTCTCTTGCTCATATATTTTTCTTGATGATATTTTTTTTTCAATTTCATTTAGCTTAATTTTTTCTTCATCCCAAACTTTAAATTTCTCTTACTCATATTTTCTCCCAATAATATAGTTTTTTCTCATTTCATTTTACTCAATTTTTTTTTTCGTCCCATAACTTCAAATTTCTCTTATTCATTTGTTTCTCTCGACGATAAATTTTTTTTTCCATTTCATTTAGCTCAAAATAGTTTTTTTCTTCTTCGCCTAACTTAAAATTTCTCTTACTCGTATGTTTCTTTGGGCGATATTTTTTTTTCCCATCTCTTTTGGCAAGAAAAATATTTTCTTTTACCCAAGTCTTGCAATTTATCGAACTCGTATTTTTTGTCGAAACGATTTATTTTTGTCGCCATTTCATTTAGCTATTTTTTTTCCTATGTCCACTAACTTGAAATTTTCTCACTCATATATTTCCCTAGATGATATATTTTTTGTCTCGTTTGGCTCAAAAAAAAAATTTCTTCTTCCTATGTCTTGCAATTTCTCTAGTGCATATTTTACTCTCGACAATATATTTTTTCTCTATCTCATTTAACTCCCAAAAAATTTATCATCAACCTTGAACTTTAAATTTCTCTTACTCATATATTTCTCTCGATGATATTTTTTTTTCAATTTAATTTAGTTCAAAAAAAAATTTCTTCATCCCCTTACTTGAAATTTCTCTAACACTTTTTTCTTCCAATGATATTTTTTTTCAACTTTATTTTGCTCAAAAAATTTATTTTCTTTATCCCATGTCTTGTAATTTCTCTAACCTGTATTTTACTTTTGACGATATATTTTTTTCCCATTTCATTTAACTCAAAAAATTTTCTTCAAAACATAACTTCAAATTTCGCACATTCATATGTTTCTCTCGTGGATAAATTTTTTTCCCATTTCATGTAGCTCAAAATAAATTTTTTCTCCATCCCCTAGTTTGAAATTTCTTTTTCTCATATGTTTCTCTAGACGATATATTTTTTTCCCATTTCGTTTGGGTCGAAAATTTTTTTATTCTTCCCATTTCTTTCAATTTATTTAACTCATATTTTTGCCAGGATGATATATTTTTTCCTCCATTTTTTGTTGCTCTAATAATTTCTTTCTTCTTCTTGTAACTTGAAATTTCTCTTACTCATACGTTTTCCCCGATAATATATTTTTTTCTCGTCTCAAATGGAATGAAAAAAATTTTCTTCTACATAAGTCTTGCAAGTTATCCAACTTGTATTTTTCCATGACGATATATGTTTCTCAATTTTATTTAACTCAAAAAATTTTTAATCTTCTTCCACTAACTTGAAATTTCTCTTGCTCATATATTTCTCTCGACGATATATTTTTTCTATCGCATTTGGCTAAAAAAAATTTCATTTTCCTATGCCTTTTAATTTTCTCTAATTCATATTTTACTCTCGACAATATATATTTTTCCCATTCTCATTTAACTCAAAATTTGTTTTCTTCATCTCCAAACATGAAATTGCTCTTACTCATATGATTCTCTCAATGATATTTTTTCCTTCAACCCCTAACTTGAAATTTCTCTTACTCATATTTTCTCCTGAAGATATATTTTTCTTCAATTTCATTCTACTCAAAACATTTTTTTTCTTCATCCTATGTCTTACAATTTCTCTAACTTGTATTTCACTCTCGATGATATATTTTTTTCCCATCTTATTTAACTCAAAAAAAATTAAATTTTTTCCTATCTTATTTAACTCAAAAAACAATTCTATATCCCATAACATCAAAGTTCTCCTATTCATATGTTTCTTTCGACAATATTTTTTTTCTGTTTTATTTAGCACAAAATAATTCTTTTCTACTTCTCCTAACTTAAAATTTCTTTTACTCATATGTTTCTCTGGACGACATATCTTTTTCCTGTCTTTTTTGGCTCCAAAAAGTTTTACTTCTATCGATGTCCTAAAATTTATTTGACTCGTGTATTTTGCAGATGATATATTTTTTCCCCATTACACTTAGCTCTATAATTTTTTTTCTTCTTTCCCTAACTCGAAATTTCTTTAGTTCAAGTTTTGTTTCTTCACTCCTAACTTTAAATTTCTCTTACTCATATTTTCTCTTGATGTTCTCGACAATATAGTTTTTTCCCATTTCATTTTACTTAGAATTTTTTTTTTCATTCCATAACTACAAATTTCCTTTATTCATATATTTCTCTCGACGATAAATTTTTTTTTCTTTTCGTGTAGCTCAAAATAAATTTTATTATCTTCATGTCTTGTTTGGCGGGAATTTTTTTTTCTTCTACCTAATTCTTGCAATTTATCCAACTCGTATTTTACCCT
The DNA here is from genome assembly GCA_026120185.1 of Voacanga thouarsii. Classification (NCBI taxonomy): domain Eukaryota; kingdom Viridiplantae; phylum Streptophyta; class Magnoliopsida; order Gentianales; family Apocynaceae; genus Voacanga; species Voacanga thouarsii. The sequence continues at coordinate 199,159 of JANUWF010001558.1, forward strand.
TGACGATCTATTTTTTTCTAAATTTTATGTTGTTCAAATTTTTTTTATCTTTTTCCGCTAACTCTAAATTTCTCTTACTCTTATTTTTTCTTGATGATATTTTTTTCTGTCTTGTTTGGCACGAAAAAACTTTTCTTCCTCCCACGTCTTGCAATTTTTCTAATTCATATTTTACTCTTGACAATATATTTTTTCTCTATCTTATTTAACTCAAAAAATTGCAAGTTTTCCCTTGTCATGCAATTTTTTTTTCTTCATGCCCTAAATTTAAATTTCTCTTACTTATATGTTTCTCTCGAGGATATTTTTTTACTATTTCATTCAGCTCAAAAAAAAAAATTCTTCCTGCCCTAACCTAAAATTTCTCTTACTCACATTTTCTCCAGAGAATGTATATTCTTTCAGTTTCATTTAGTTCAAGAAATTTTTTTTCTTCATCCCATGTCTTGTAATTTCTCTAACTTGTATTTGAGTCTAGACGGTGTATTTTTTCCCCATTTCATTTAACTTAAAAAAGAATTTTGCATTTGATAACATCAAATTTCTCTTATTCTTGTGTTTCTCATGGCAATAAATTTTTTTACATTTTCATTTAGCTCAAAATAAATTTTTTCTTCATTCCCAAACTTGAAATTTATTTTACTCATATGTTTCTCTGGATGATATTTTTTTTCTAGTATCATTTAGCTCAAAAAAGTTTTTCTTCTTCCTATGTCTTGCAATTTATTTTACTCATATTTTTTTCCTATGATGATATATTTTATTCCCCATTTTATTTAGCTCTAATTTTTTTTTCTTCTTCCTCTAAATTGAAATTTGTCTTACTCATTTGTTTCTCCTGATGATATTTTTTTTTCTGTCTCGTTTGTCTAGAAAAAGTTTTTCATCAGCCAAAGTCTAGGAATTTATCCGACTTTGTTTTTCCCTCAACGTTATGTTTTTTCTCAATTTTAATTTGCTCAAAAATTTTATTATCTTCTTCCACTTACTTGAAATATTCTTACTCATATGTTTCCCACGACGATATATATATTTTTGTCTTGTTTGGCTCATTTTTTTTTCTTTCGATGTCATGCAGATTCTCTTATTCGTATTTTACTCTAGACAATATATTTTTTCTCTATCTCATCTAATTCAAAAAAAGTTTTTCTTCATAACCTAACTTGAAATTTCTCTTACTCATATTTTTCTCTCGACGAAATATTTTTTCCATTAAATTTAGCTCAAAAAATTTTTTTCTTCATCCCCTAACTTGAAATTTCTCTTGCTCATATTTTCTCCAGATGATATATTATATTTTCAATTTCATTTAGCTTAATTTTTTTCTTCATCCCAAGTCTTGCAATTTCTCTAACTTATATTTCACTCTTCACAATATATTTTTTTCCCAATTCATTTATCCCAAAACAATCATCCTGTAACTTCAAATTTCTCTTATCCACATGTTTCTTTTGACGATAATTTTTTTTTTTTTTTTTTGGTTTCATTTAACTCAAAATGAATTTTCCCTCTTACTCTTATATTACTCAAGATAGTATATTTTTTTCCCATTTAATTTGGCTCGAATTTTTTTTTCTTCTAATGATGTCCTACAATTCTTTTGACTCAAAAATTCATGTTTTACTCTCGACAATATATTTTTTTCCTATCTCATTTAACTCAATTTTTTTCCTTGTTTCCTAACTTAAAATTTCTCTTACTCATATGTTTCTCTCAATGCTATGTTTTTCTTCGATTTCATTTAGCTCAAAAAAACTTTTTCTTCATCCCCAAACTTGAATTTCCCATACTTATTTTCTCCCAACGATAATTTTTTTTTCAATTTTATTTAACAAAATTTTTTTCTTCATCCCAGGCCTTGCGATTTTTCTAACTTGTTTTTTTACTCTCAACAATATAGTTTTTTCCCATTTCATTTAACTAAAAAAAAAAAAATCTTCATCCAATAACTTCAAATTTATCTTATACATATGTTTCTCTTGACGATAATTTTTTTTAGTTTCATATATCTCAAAATAATTTTTTTCCGCTAACATAAAATTTATCTTACTCATATGTTTTTTAGGATGATATATTTCTTCCCCGTCTTGTTTGGCTCAATATATTTTTTCTTCTATCCATGTCCTACAATTTATCTGACATTCCCTGGCTGATATATTTCACTTCCCATTTTATTTGGGTCATAAAATTTCTTTTATTCCTTTGATTTGAATTTTTCTTACTCATATGTTTCCACGAATGATATATTTTTTTCCATTCTTTTTTGGCTTTTTTCCTACCTAATTCTTGCAATTTATCCAACTTGTATTTTACCCTCGAGATATATTTTTTCCACAATTTTATTTTGCCAAAAAAATATTTTATCTTCTTCCGCTAACTTGAAATTTCTCTTACTCATATCTTTACTTCGATGAAACAATTTTTCTGTCTAATTTGGCTTCAAAAAAAAATATATAAATATATATCTTTTTCTCATGTCTTGCAATTTTTCTAATTCGTAGATCACTCTCAACAATATATTTTTTTCCTTATCTCATTTAACTGATTTTTTTCCCTTCATACCCCAACATGAAATTTCTCTTACTCATACATTTCTCTTGACGATATTTTTTTTTTCAATTTCATTGAGCTCTAAAATTTTTTTCCTTCATCACTTAACTTGAAATTTCTCTTACTCAAATCTACTCCCAATGAAATATATTTTTTAATTTCATTTATCTCAAATTTTTTTCTTCATCCCATCTCTTGAAATTTATCTAACTTATATTTTACTCTTCATGATATATCTTTTTCCCATTTCATTTAAATCAAAAAAAAATGTTCATCCCATAACATAAAAATTCCTCTTACTCATATGTTTATCTCGATGAAAAATTTTTCTTCCATTTTGTTTACCTCAAAATAAATTTTTTTTCTCCCCATAACTTAAAATTTCTTTTACTCAGATGTTTCTCTTGATGATATATTTTTTTCCATCTCCTTTAGCTCAATTTTTTTTTCTTCTGTCAATGTCCTATAATTTATTTAACTTGTGTTTTTCCATCAATGATATATTTTTTTCCCATTTCATTTAGGTCCAAAAATTTTTTTCTTCACCTTACTTGAAATTTCTCTCACTCTTATGTTTCCCCCGATGATATAATTTTTTCCCGTCTCGTTTGGCTAGAAAAAAGTTTTCTTCTTCCCATGTCTTGCAATTAATCCAACTTGTATTTTTTCTTCAATGATATACTTTTTTCTCAATTTTTTTAGATCAATTTTTTTTTTATCTTCATCCAAAAACTTGAAATTTCCCATATTCATTTGTTTCCCACGATGATATATTTTATTCTGTCTCATTTGGCTCAAAAAATATTTTCTTCTTTCCATTTCTTGCAATCTATCCAGTTCATATTTTACTCTCTACAAAATATTTTTTTCCCATCCCATTTAACTCAAAAAATTACAAGTCTTCTAATATCTTGCAATATATTTTTCTTCATGCCCTAATTTGAAATTTCTCTTTCTCATATGTTTCTCTTGTCGATATATTTTTTTCCAATTTCATTTGGCTCAAAAACATTTTCTTCTATCGATGTCCTACAATTTATTTAACTCGTGTTTTTCCCACAACGATACTTTTTTTCCATTTCATTTGGGTCGAAAATTTTTTTAATTTCTGTTACTCTTTTGTTTCCCGTGATGATATTTTTTTTTCTTGTCTCGTTTGGTTAGAAAAATTGTTTCTTATCCCACTCATATTTTTCCCTAGATGATATTTTTTTTCTCAATTTTTTTTAGCTCTAAAAATTTTTATCTTCTTTCGCTAACTTTAAATTTCTCTTACTCATATGTTTCCCATGACGATATTTTTTTTTCTGTTTTGTTTGGCTTAAAGAACTTTTTCTTCTTCCTATGTCTTGCAATTTCTCTAATTTATAGTTTACTCTAAACAATATATTTTTTTCCCTATCTCATTTAAGTCAAAAAATTGCAAGTCTTCTTATGTCTTTCAATATATTTTTCTTCATCCCCTAACTTGAAATTTCTCTTATTCATATGTTTCTCTAGACGATATATTTTTTTTCCCGTATCGTTTGGCTTGAAAAAATTTTTCTTCTTCACGAGTCTTGAAATTTATTCAGCTTGTATTTTTTCCATGATGATATATTTCATTCCCCATTTTATTCAGATCTAAATTTTTTTTCTTCTTTCGCTACTTAAAATTTATCTTACTCTTATGTTTTCCATAACGATATATTTTTTCCCCGTTTCATTTGGCTCTAATTCATATTTCATCTTCCTATTTTTTGTAATTTCTCTAATTCATATTTTACACTTGACAATATATTTTTTTCCCCTATCGCATTTAACTGAAATTTTTTTTCATCGTCCGTTAACTTGAAATATCTCTCACTCGTATGTTTCTCTCGTTGATATATTTTTCTTCCATTTTATTTAGCTAAAAAAATTTTTTTCTTCCTCCCCTAAGTTGAAATTTCTCTTACTTGGAAGAATTTTTTTTTTTTTTTGAGTTAAATGAGATATGGAAAAAATATTTTGTCCAGAGTAAAATACAAATTACAGAAATTACAAGACTTGGGAAGAAGAAAAAAGTTTTTGACCAAAACGAGACAAAAAAATATATCGTCAAGGGAAACATATTAGTAAGAGAAATTTCAAGTTAGTGGAAGAAGATAAAAAATTGTTTGCGCTAGACAAAATTTAGAAAAAAAATCTATTGTCATGGGAAAAATATGAGTTGGATAAATTGCAAGACTTGGGTAGAAGAAAACATTTTTCTAGCCAATTGAGGTAGGAAAAAAAAATACAACGTCGGGGGAAACATAAATAATTTTTTCTTCTTCACCTAGCTTGAAATTTCTCATACTCTTTTGTTTCCCCCGAAAATATATATTTTTCTGGTCTTGATCGTCTAGATATTTTTTTTTTTCTACCCAAGTCTTGCAATTTAGTCAACTTGTATTTTTTCCTCAATGATATATTGTTTTCTCTGTATTATTTAGCTAAAAACTTTTTTATCTTCTTCCCTTAACTTGAAATTTCTCTTTCTCATATGTTTCCTTTGACGATATATATTTTTTGTCTCGTTTGGCTCAGAAAATATTTTTTTTCCATTTCATTTAACTAAAAAAAAAATTCTTCATCCCCTAACTTGAAATTTCTCTAAATCTTTTTTTTCCAGACGATAATTTTTTTTTTCAATTTCATTTAGCTCAATTTTTTTTTCTCCGTCCATAATTTCTCTTATTCGTATGTTTCTCTTTACGATAAATTTTTTTCCCATTTCATTTAGCACAAAATAAATTTTTTCTTCAACCCTCAACCTGCCATTTGTCTTAGTCATATGTTTATTTGAACGATATATTTTTTTTCCCGTATCGTTTGGCTCTCAAAATTTTTACTTCTATCGATGTCCTGCAATTTATTTTATTCGTGTTTTCCCCAACATTATATATTTTATTCTCCAGTTCAATTAGGTCTAATTTTTTTTCCTTCTTCCCCTAACTTGAAATTTCTCTTATTCTTATGTTTCCCTTGACAAAATATTTTTTATCTTGTCTCGTTTGGCTAAAAAAAATTTCTTCTACCCAAGCCTTGAAATTTATCCAACTCGAAAATTTTCCCCTATGATATATTTTTTTTCAATTTTATTTAGCTCAAAAAATTTTTATCTCCTTTCGTTCACTTGAAATTTCTCTTAATCATATGTTTCTCTTGATGGTATTTTTTTTTGTCTCATTTGGGGACAAAAAAATTATTCTTCCCCTGTCATACAATTTCCCTAATTCATAGTATACACTTGAGAATATATTTTTCTCTATCTCTTTTAACTCAAAAAATTGCATGTCATCCCATGTCTTGCAATATATTTTTTATTCATCTCCCTAACCTTAAGTTTTTCTTGCTCATAAATTTCGCTTCATGACAATTTTTTTTCAAATCATTTATCTCAAAAAAAAATTTCACAATTCCCTAACTTCAAATTTCTCTTACTCTAATTTTCTCCGAACAATATATATATTTTTTCCCATTTCATTTAACTCAAAAACAAATTTCCTTTTCCCGTAACTTTAAATTTCTCTTATTCATATGTTTCAATTGCCGATAATTTTTTTCCCGTTTTATTTAGCAAAAAATTAAATTCATCTTCATTCCCTAACTTGAAATTTGTCTTACTCATATGTTTCTTTGGATGATATATTTTTTACCCATATCGTTTGGCTCAAAAAAACTTTACTTCTATCAATGTTTGCATTTTATTTAGGTCTAATTTTTTTTTTCTTCCCCTAACTTGAAATTTCACTTACTCTTATGTTTCCTCCGACGATATATTATTTTTCTTGACTGGTTGGGTTAGAAAAAGTTTTCTTCTTCCCATGTCTTGCAATTTACCCAATGATATATTTTTTTCTCAATTTTATTTAGCTCAATTTTTTTTCTTCTTCCACTAGCTTGAAATTTCTCTTACTCATATGTTTCCCTAGACGGTCTATTTTTTTTTTGTCATGTTCGGCTTAAATTTTTTTTTTCTTCTTCCCATGTTTTGCAATTTCTCTAATTCGTATTTCGTTCTCGACAATATATTTTTCCCGTATCTCCTTTCACTCAAAAAATTGTAAGTCTTCCCACGCCTTGCAATACATTTTTATTCATCCCCTAACCTTAAATTTTTCTTGCTCATAAATTTCGCTTGATGACATTTTTTTTTTCAAATCATTTATCTCAAAAAAAAATTCATAATTCCCTAACTTGAAATTTCTCTTACTCTAATTTTCTCCAAACAATTTTTTTTTTTTCAATTTCATTTCGTTAAAAAAAAAATTTCTTCATCCCTTGTCCTGCAATTTCTGTTACTTGTATTTTTCTCTTGACCATTTATTTTTCCCATTTCATTTAACTCAAAAACAAATTTCTTTTTCCCATCACTTTAAATTTCTCTTACTCATATGTTTCCCTTGACGGTCTATTTTTTTTGTCATGTTCGACTTAAATTTTTTTTTTCTTCTTCCAATGTTTTGCAATTTCTCTAATTCGTATATCGTTCTCGACAATATATTTTTCCCGTATCTCCTTTCACTCAAAAAATTGTAAGTCTTCCCACGCCTTGCAATACATTTTTATTCATCCCCAAACTTGAAATTTCTCTTAGTCATAAAGTTCCCTCACCAATATTTTTTTTTTATTTCATTTAGCTCAAAAAAAACTTTCTTCATCTCCAAACTTGAAATTTCTCTTACTCATATTTCCTCCCAATGATATATTTTTTCAATTTCAATTCGCTAAAAAAATTTCTTCTTCATCCCTTGTCTTGCAATTTTGGTAACTTTTATTTTAATCCTGATGATAATTTTTTCCCATTTCATTTAACTAAAAAACAATTCTTCATCCCATAACTGCAAATTTCTATTATTCATATGTTTCTCTCGACTGATAAATTTTTTTCCCATTTCATTTAGCACAAAATAAATTCTTTCTTCACCCTAAGTTGAAATTTGTCTTATATGTTTCTCTGGACGATATATTTTTTTCTTGTATTGTTTGGCTCAAAAAAATTTTTCTTTTGCCGATGTCCTGTAATTTATTTGGCTGGTGATTTCCCTTGACGATATATTTTATTCTCCTTTTCATTATGGTTTAAATTTTATTTTCATCTTTCTCACCTTGAAATTTCTATTACTCTTATGTTTTCCCTTACTATATATTTCTTTCCATGTCATTTGCATACAAAAAGTTTTTCGTCTACCCAAGTCTTGCAATTTATCCAACTCTTTTTTAACCCCGAGAATATATTTTTTCTCAATTTTATTTAGCACAAAAAAAATTTAATCTTCTTTAGCTTACTTGAAATTTTTCTAACTCATATGTTTCCCTGGACAGTATTTTTTTTCTTCTTCCCATGTCTTGCAATTTCACTAGTACATATTTTACTATCAACAATATATTTTTCCAATTTCTCCTTTAGCTCAAAAAATTGCAAGTCTTGCAATATATTTTTCTTCATCCCCTAAATTAAATTTCTCTTACTCATATATTTATCTCGACGATATTTTTTCATCATTTCATTTAGGTTAAAAAAAATTTTTTCCATCCCCTAACCTGAAATTTCTCTTACTCATAATTTCTCCGATGACAATTTTTTTCAATGCCATTTAGCTCAAAAAAAATTTTTCCCATAGTCTGCAATTTCTGTAACTTGTATTTTACTCTCAACGATATATTTTTTTACCATTTCAATTAATTTTAAAAAATTTTTCTTCATCCTGTAACTTCAAATTTCCCTTATTCATGCTAAATTTTTTCCATTTTATTTTGCTCAAAATAATTTTTTTCTTCACACCCGAACTTGAAAATTATTTTACACATATGTTTCTGGGAATGATATATGTTTTGCCGCATCATTTGACTCGACAAATTTTTCTTCTTCTCATGTCTTGCAATTTATTTAACTCCACAATGAAATATTTTATTCCCCTTTCTATTTAGCTCAAAAAAAAATTTCCTCATACTCTAACTTGGAAAATTTTCTTACTCAAATATTTCCAGCGATGATATTTTTTTTTTTCGTATTGTTTGGCCAGAAATTTTTTTTCTTCAACCTAAGTCTTGCAATTTATCCAACCCGTATTTTTCTCTATAATATATTTTTGCCTCAATTTTATTTTTCTGAAAAATATTTTTATCTTCTTCTGCTAACTTGAAATTTCTCTTAATCATATGTTTCTCTCCAAGGTATTTTTTTTTTTATGACATTTGGCTAAAAAATAATTTTTTCTTCCTATTTCTTTCAATTTTCCTAATTTGCATTCTCGCTATCTCGTTTAACTCAAAAAAATTTTTTCTTTTCCCCCTAACTTGAAATTTCTTTGACTCATATGTTTCTCTGGACGATTTATTTTTCTTCCATTTCATTTAGCTCAAAACAAATTTTCTTCATCCCCTAACTTGAAATTTCCCTTACTCATATTTTCTCCTGGCAATATATTTTTTTTTTCAATTTCATTTAGCTGATTTTTTTTTTCATCCCATGTCATACAATTCCTTTAACATGTTTCTTACTCTATACGATTTACTTTTTGCCCATTTCATTTAATTCAAAAAAAAAATTCTTCATCCCATAACTTCAAATTTCTCTAATTCATATGTTTCTCAAGACGATAAATTATTTTCCCATTTCATTTACCTCAAAACAATTTTTTTTTTCTTCCCTTAACTTAAAATTTCTCTTATTCGTATGTTTCTTTGGACGATATATATTTTTTTCCCGTCTTGAGTGGCTCAAAAAAATTTTACTTCTATCGATGTCTTGCAATTTATTTGACGCATATTTTTCCCACAACGATATATTTTATTCCCCATTTCATTTTGGTCTAAAAACTATTTTCTTCTTCCCCTGACATGAAATTTTCTCACTGTTATGTTTCACTTGACGATAAAGTTTTCCCATCTCGTTTGGCAAGAAAATATTTTTCTACTACCCAAGCCATGCAATTTATCCAACTCATATTTTTCCCTTGATGATATATTTTTCCTCAATTTTGTTTAACTCAAATAATTTTTATCTTCATCCACTAACTTGAAATTTCTCTTACTTGTATGTTTCTTGTAACAATATTTTTTTTTTTTTTGGGTCACATTTGGCTAAAAAAAAAATTCTTTTTCCCAAGTCTTACAATTTCTGTAATTCGTATTTTACTCTCGACAATATATATTTTGTCTCATTCTCATTTAGCACCCCAAAAAAATTTCTTTGTCCCCTAACTTGAAATTTCTGGTACTCATATGTCTCTCTTGAGGATATATTTTTCTTACATTTCATTTAGCTCAAAAAAGTTTTTTCTTCATCCCATAACTTGAAATTTATCGTACTCATATGTTTTTCTCGACAATATATTTTTCTTCCATTTCATTTAGCTCAAAAAAAAAATTCTTCATCCCCTAACTTGAAATTTATTGTACTAATATTTTCTCGCGATGATATATATATATATATATATATTTAAATTCATTTAGCTTTTATTATGAACAATATATTTTTCCGCTATCTCCTTTAACTCAAAAAATTGCAAGTTTTCCCATGTCTTGCAATATATTTTTCTTCATCCCCTAAATTAAATTTCTCTTACTTATATATTTAACCCGACGATATTTTTTTACCCTTTCATTTAAGTCAAAAAAAAATTTTACTTTTTCACTTGACTTGAAATTTCTCTTACTCATAATTTCTCCTGATGATATTTTTTTTTTCAATTTTATTTAGCTCAAAATTTTTTCCCCACGTTTTGCAATTTCCCTAACTTGTATTTTATTCTCAACGATATATTTTTTCCCATTTCATTTAACTTTAAAAAAAAAATTCTTCATCCTATTACTTCAAATTTCTCATATTCAAATGTTTCTCTTGACGATAAATTTTCTCCCATTTTATTTAGCTCAAAATAAATTTTTTCTTCATTCCCTAACTTGAAATTTGTTTTACTCATATGTTTCACGGGGTGATAAATTTTTTCCCATACCGTTTGACTCGAAAAATTTTATCTTGTTCTCATGTCTTGCAATTTATTTAACTCCACAACAAAATATTTTATTCCCCTTTTGATTTAGCTCCAAAAAAATTTATTCTTCATCCTCTAACTTGAAATTTCTCTTACTCAAATGTTTCCACCGATGATATTTTATTTCTGTCTTATTTGGCCGGAATATTTTTTTCTTCAACCAAAGTCTTGCAATTTATCCAACCCGTATTTTTCTCTGGACAATATATTTTGACTAATCTTATTTTGCTCAAAAATATTTTCATCTACATCCATTGACTTGAAATTTCTCTTAGTCATATGTTTCCCTCCATGGTATATTTGTTTCTATCACGTTTGGCTAAAAAAAAAAAAAAATTCTTCCTATTTCGTCCAATTTTTCTAATTTGAAAATTTCCCTATCTCATTTAACAAAAAAAAAAAAATTCTTTGTCCCCTAACTTGAAATTTCTCTGACTCACACATTTCTCTGGATGATATATTTTTCTTCCGTTTCATTTAGCTCAAAAAAAAAAAAAATTGTTCATCCCATAACTTCAAATTTCTTTGATTCATAAGTTTCTCATGACGATAACTTTTCTTCTTGTTTCAATCAGCTCAAAACAAATTTTTTCTACCTCCCGTAACTTAAAATTTCTCTTACTCGTATGTTTTTAGGGACGATATATTATTTTTTCCCGTCTCATTTGGCTGGAAAATTTTTTTCTTCTATCAATGTCCTGCAATTTATTTGACTCATATTTTTCCCACAACGATGTATTTTATTCCCCATTTCATTTTGGTCTAAATTTTTTTTCTTCTTCCCCTGACATGAAATTTTCTTACTGTTAAGTTTCACACGACGATATTAGTTTTTCCTGTCTTGTTTGGCTAGAAAATTTTTTTCTCCTCCCAAGTCATGCAATATTTCCAACACATAATTTTCCCTCAATGATATATTTTTTCTCAATTTTATTTAGCTCAAAAAATTTTGATCTTCAACCACTAACTTGAAATTTCTCTTACTCATATGTTTCCCGCAATGGGTTTTTTTTCTTTTTTGTCACATTTGGCTCCAAAAAAAAATTCTTTTTCCTATGTCTTTCAATTTCTCTAATTCGTATTTTACACTCAATAATATATATTTTTTCTCTATGTCATTTAGCTCCAAAAAAAAATTTCTTTGTCCCCTAACTTGAAATTTCGTGTACTCATATGTCTCTCTTGATGATATATTTTTCTTCCATTTCATTTAGCTCAAAAAAGTTTTTTCTTCATCCCGTAACTTGAAATTTCTAGTACTCATATGTTTTTCTTGACGATATATTTTTCTTCCATTTCGTTTAGCTCAAAAATTGTTTTTCTTCATCCCATAACTTGAAATTTTTTGTACTCATATTTTCACTCGACGATTTTTTTTTTTCAGTTTCATTTAGCTCAAAAATTTTTTGCTTCATCCCATGTCTTGTGATTTCTGTAACTCGTATTTTACTCTCGACAATATAGTTTTGTCTCATTTCATTAAACTTAAAAAAAAAAATTCATCCCCTAACATTAAATTTCTCTTATTCGTATGTGTCAATTAACGATAATTTTTTTTTCATTTCATTTAGCTCAAAATAAATTTTTTCTTCTTCCCTTAACTTGAAATTTGTCTTACTCATATATTTTTCTGGACAATATATTTTTTTTCCCGTCTTCTTTGGCTCAAAAAAATTTTTCTTCCATTGACGTCTTGTAATTTGTTTCACTCGTATTTTTCCCATGACGGTATATTTTAGTCCCAAACTTGAAACTTCGCTTACTCATTTGTGTCCCCCGATGATATATTTTTTTTCTGGCCGTGTTTGCCTAGAAAATGTTTTTCTACCCAAGTCTTCTAATTTATCCAACTTGTAATTTAACCCTTGACTATATATTTTTTAAAAAAATTATTCTCAAAAACTCGAAATTTCTTTTACTCATATGTTTCGCTTGACAGTATATATATATTTTTTGGTCATGTTTGGCTCAAAAAATTTTTTTATCTTCCCGTGCCTTTCAATTTATCTAATTCGTATTTTACTCTAGACACAATATTCTTTTCCTATCTCCTTTAACTAACAAAAAAAAAAAATTCTTTGTCCCCTAACATGAAATTTCTCTAACACACATGTTTCTCTTGACGATGTTTTTATTTCCATTTCAATTAGCTCGAAAAAAATTTTCTATATCCCCTAACTTTTTCATTTAGCTCATATTTTCACCCGACGATATTTTTTTTTCAATTTCATTTAGCACAAAAATTTCTTTCTTAATCCCGTGCCTTGCAATTTCTCTAACTTGTTGTTTACACTCGATGATATAGTTTTTTCCCATTTCATTTAACTGAAATTTTTTTTCTTCATCCCATAACTTTAAATTTCTCTTATTAATAAATTTCTCTCAACGATAAATTTTTTTCCCCTTTCTTTTTCCTCAAAATAAATTTTTTCTTCCTCCCATAACTTAAAATTTCTCTTACTGATATGTTTCACGTGACGATATATTTCTTCATCCCCAAACCTGAAATTCCGCTTACTCATATTTTCACCCGATGATATATTTTTTTTCAATTTCATTTACCTAAAAAAAGAATTTCTTCATCCCGTGTTTTGCAACTTCTCTAACTCATATTTCACTCTCAACTATATGTTCTTTTTGCATTTCATTTTAATTAAAAAAAAAAATTCATCATCTGATAACTTCAAATTTCTCTTATTCATGTGTTTCTCTCAGTGATAAATTTTTTTTTTCCTATTTCATTCAGCTCAAAATAATTTTTTTCTTCCCTCCCTAACTTGAAATTTGTTTTACTCATATGTTTCTTTGGACGATATATTTTTTGCCATATCGTCTGGCTCAAAAAAATTTTCTTCTCATGTTTTGCATTTTATTTAACTCGTATTTTTTCCATCCCCCATTTTATTTGGCTCTAAAAAATTTTTTCTTCTTCCTCTGACTTGAAATTTCTCTTACTCATTTGTTTCTCTCGACGATATAATTTTCTCCCATGTCTCTTAGCTTAAAAATTTTGTTTTCTTCATCCCATGTCTTACAATTTCTCTAACTTGAATTTTACTCTCAACGATTGAGGTTTTTCTAGTTTCATTTAACTCAAAAAAAAATTTCTTCGTTCCCTGACTTAAAATTTTTCTTCTTAATATATTTATCTAGATGATTTATTTTTTTCCCGTATCATTTGGCTCCAAAAAAAAAATTCTTCTATCAATGTCCAGCAATTTAATTGAGTCATATTTTTACTATGTTGATATATTTTATTCCCCATTATATTTAGGTCTAAATTTTTTTTCTTCTCCCCCAAATTGAAATTTCTCTTACTCTTATGTTTCCCCTGATGATATATATTTTACCAGTCTCATTTGGCAAGAAAACTTTTTTCTTCTACTCAATTCTTGCAATTTATCCAACTCATATTTTTTTCTCAATGATATATTTTATTTTGCTCACAAAATTTTTTATCTTCTTCTACAAACTTGAAATTTCTCTTATTCATTTGTTTACCTCAGTAGTATTTTTTTTTTTTTTTCACGTTTGGCTCAAGAAAAATTTTCTTCTTCACATGTCTTGTAATTTCTCTAATTCGTATATCACTCTTGTCAAGATTTTTTTCCCTATCTCATTAAACTCAAAACATTTTTTTTCTTCATCAACTAACTTGAAATTTCTCATCCTCATATGTTTCTCTTGATGATATATTTTTTTATTTCATTTTGTTAAAAAAAAATTTCTGCATCCCCTAACTTGAAATTTCCTATAGTCATATTTCTCCTGATGATATATTTTTTATTTCAATTTCATTTAGCTCAATTTTTTTTTTCTTCTTCCCATGTCTTGAAATGTCTCTAACTTGTATTTTTTTTTTCCCCTTTCTTTTTGCTGAAAATAATGTTTTTTCTTCCTCCCATAACTTAAAATTTCTTTTACTAATATGTTTCTCATGACAATATATTTTTTCTCCTCTCAATTGGTAAGAAAAAAATTTTCTTCTATCGATGTCCTACAATATATTCGACACTTTTTTTCCCATGACGAAAATTTTTTCCCATATTTTTTCTGTAAATTTTTTTCGTCTTCCTCTAACTTGAAATTTATCTTACTCATTTGTTTCTCTCAACGATATATTTTTCTCCCATGGCACTTAGCTTAAAAAATTTGTTTTTTTCATCCCATGTCTTACAATTTCTCTAACTTAAATTTTACTCTCGACGATAGAGTTTTTTCTAGTTTCATTTAACTCAAAAAAAAAAAAAATCATCCTCCCATAACTTCAAATTTCTCTTATTTTTATGTTTCTCTTAACAATAAATTTTGTTTCCATTTCATTTATCTCAAAACAAATTTTTTCTTCTTTCCCTGACTTAAAATTTCTCTTAGTAATATATTTCTCTGGACGATTTATTTTTTTCCCGTATCATTTGACTAAAAAAAAAAAAAAATATTCTGCTATCAATATGCAGCAATTTAATTGACTCTTATTTTTCCCACGTCGCTATATTTTATTCCCTATTATATTTAGGTCTAAAATTTTTTTCTCCTTCCTATGAGAAGACATGAAATTTCTATTACTCTTATGTTTTCCCCCGATGATATATTTTTTCCTTATCTCATTTGGCTAGAAATTTTTTTTCTTCCACCAAAGTCTTTCAATTTATCCAACTCATATTTTTCCCTCGACGATATATTTTTTTCAATTTTATTTACCACCAAAAAAATTTTATCTTCTTCTATTAACTTGAAATTTCTCATACTCATATGTTTCCCTTAACGGTATATTTTTTTCCGATCACGTTTAGCACAAAAAAATTTTTCTTCTTTAGTTTGTATGGATTTAAATTTATATTAAAACTAATGGGCCATGACCTATATAGATCATCCAAACTTATCAAAATCTATCAAATTTTGATTTAAAACCAGACTAGATTGTACTGAATCAAAATTATTTCTATTCAGTTGTAACTGATTTCTTTGAAAATTCAATTCAGTTCGATTTTAATAAAATTTTTAAAAAACTGAATTAAAATCGAATTTTAAAAACTGAACACTGAACCTAAAACTGAATGTCCACCCCTACTTTTTTCTTGGTTCAATTCAAATATAGTGCCATATATCGGTGTTTGAAACATAACTGATTAGTTGTATAGAAAATTGAATCTATCTATGCATATGAATATTAATAGATTCGGAAAATAATTAATTAGTCATATAAAAAATCTGACTATATAAATGAGTATTGATGAGTTTAGAACATGATGATATATATATATATATATTGTATGTATGTATATGTATATGTATGTATAATTTGACTGGTTTACAGAGCAAATGGCATATGAAAGAATTAGAGAGAGAAGAATTCCCTGATCCAAAGTTGTTTTTATAAAAAAAAAAAAAAAACCTAATTTTTAGTAGTGCAAACAAACTATGCTATCCACTTTCTATGCTAATCTCTCTCCTTCTCTCTAATTCTCTTGCCTTTGTTATGAGTCGTCTTTATACTCTTTATGATTAACTATGATATGCTTGTGACCTTATTTAGATTGAGCCAAGATCACACCTAAATATTTGTTTACTTGTTTAGAGTTTGTTCATAGTGGTTAGTCAGTCAAGAAATTTCTATGAAGTTGCATAAAGAAAAAGAAATTAGAGAGAGAAGAGATAGGGACCCAAAATTGTTTTTATAAAATAAAAAAAAGTAATTAAATAGTTTCAACATATAAGACAATTTACCTAATGCAACTTTGGCTGGTTGTGGATTCAAAAAGCCTAAAATATTATATTGATTGGAGAGAGACCGAAATTGGAGTACAGGGGTTCCTTATATTTGTTTGGCCAAGACATTGCACCCAAAAGATAGCATATTGAAATTCTTTCAACCTTCATCATCTCTCTCTATCATTCTTCTTTGCTTCCAATCGCAACCAAGCCAAATTATTTTTCCGTAGATTTCAAGGTAATATGAAATTAGCCCATATTTTAATCTTTGGGTCTGTAAATTCCAGTGTGTTTTTAGTTTCATTTGCATAAAAAATGAGTTACTTGAGGTTAATTTCATTGTTTTTTTTTTTTTAACAAGCATTTGAGTTAGTTAACTTCAAGAAATGAACTTTTCCCTTTCATTGCAGGATTCTCATCTGCCCCCAAATCCACTGGAAAGTAGACGCCTTTCTGCTTTCTGCTTCTCTGAGCTTGGGAAGGTAAATACTAAATTCATTCCATTTGTTATCGTATGCATTTTCTTTTTTGTATTAATTACATATAAGAGATTAGTTTTAGAATTTTAGATAAAACATATCTTTATTTTAGAAAAGTGAATATTCATTTTTTTAATATCCCAAAATAGAAATGTTAACATTTAAATTCAGGTGAAGGAAAAATTATGCTGTATTGATGGTAGAATTTTTTACTTTGCGAATTAGGAATTAATTAGTTTTAATTCTATAACATAATACACTACATTAAAAAAAACTAGTTTACAATGATTTCAAAATTTATTTTAACTGCCATGACGAATCAAATAAGAAATTACATATACCCACTTGATTTTCATAAATAATAGATACCGTCTTGGGTGATATTATTATAAAATTCCAAAATTAGATAAAACATTCAGTTCTTTCCCTAACATAGGTAAGTTACAAGCACCAAGTTGAAATGTAATTTCTCCTACACGTGTGTATAGCAACTAAGGTTATATGCATACCTATATTCCACACTTGTAGCCACTGTTGGATTTTTTTTTTCTTTTTTTTTTTTTTTGGGATATATTTTAGAGGTTATATGCTTAAGTAAAACTCAATATTAAATTTTACCAAGTTAATAATAGTAAAATCAAGATTAGATCTTGAGACATTCAGAAAGTATTTTCTAGTTACCCATTAAAAAAAAATTAATGGAATGTAATTAACATTCAAGGTGGTTTCAAAGCAAGGCAAATGAAGCCTTTAGATAGTCCAATTTTTCTGAGAAATTTGAAATCACCTTATGTTAAACATTTCCTTCTGTTTCCATTAAAAAAAAAAAAATCTTCTATTCAAATAAAGCATTAGATAGTCCACATTTGGTAGCATAGCACTAAATCTATTTGCACTCCTGTCTTCTTAATTTGCTCATTAGATGGATAAGTTGATGAACCTGGCAGTAGAGGCAACCAAAAACTACATTGATATGAAGTCAAATTTTCAATCCCTGAAAAGGAATTGGCAAGCATTAGAAAGCAAAGCAACAGATGACGATGAAGAAGTGTGGAAAGCTGAATTGTCAGGTAAGAAGAAAAGGAAAAGGGAAGTTGATAACTGGTTGAAGGAAGTTGAAAAAATAAAGACTGAAATTCCTCAACTAGAAGAACGCGTGGGACAGAGATTCCTCGGAAATCTAATGATTGGAGGTGATGTGGAAAAGATGGAGAAACGAGTCACAGCACTAATGGGACAAAGCCAACATTTCAATGGGCTTTTGCTCGATGATACTGGAAACAGAGGGGAGCCACGTTTGACCACAAAATTATTTGGAAAAGCGTTCGAGGAAAATTTGAAGGCAATCTTGCAATGTTTGGTGACAGATGTTATTTCAAGTATTGGGATTTATGGTATGGGAGGAGTAGGAAAGACCACATTGGCAAAGCACGTCCACAATTATCTCTTGGAAAAAACAAGATTCCGAGTTGATTGGTTCATTGTCACTCAGGATTTTAGCATGAAAAAGTTGCAAAATCAGATTGCCAAAGTTGTAGGTCTTGATACATCAGATGAGGAGGATGAAGAGAAAAGAGCTTCCAAGTTATCTACAGCGCTAAAGCAAATTGACAACTTTGTTTTAATATTTGATGATGTTTGGGATGACTTTTCTTTCGAAAGTGTGGGGATTCCTGTTGGTACAACTGGAGGATGCAGGGTGATTTTGACAACTCGCACAAAGCAATTGTGTGATCAAATGGACTGCCAAAGAAAATTTTGGGTGAATACTCTGCATTCTGATGAAGCTTGGGATTTGTTCAAGCACAGACTTGGCCACGGGACAAAACTTGACGTGGATACCGAGAAAATTTCCAAGTCCATTACAAAGAGGTGTGATGGCTTGCCACTTGGAATAATCACAATGTCTGCAAGCATGAAAGGAATTACAGATATCTGCCAGTGGAGAGATGCTTTGCAACAGTTAAAATTATTTTCAGAAGGGAATGATAAAATGGAATCCAAGGTGTTTTCTGTACTGCAGTGGAGTTTTAATAAGCTAAATAAATGTCACCAAAACTATTTCTTGTACTGTTGTCTCTATCCTGAAGATGCAGAAATTCCTAAAGAGGGATTGATAAGACTATTTATTTCAGCAGGATTGATGGGTAGAAGGGAAACCAGAAAGCAAGAGTTTGATCAAGGTCACAGGGTATTGAACGAATTGGTGAGTGCTTGCTTACTTGAAGAAACTAGAAAAGGGCTTTGCGTAAAAATGCATGATTTGATAAGAGACATGGCAATAAGCATCACGAGTGGAGAGTGTATCGCAACCATCCCCAGAGATAGGCCAAGGTTCCTGGTAAAGGCTGGATTGAGTTTGAATTATATGCCAGAGGAAAATGAATGGACAAAAGATTTGGATGTAGTTTCTCTGATGGATAATAGAATATTAGAAATTTCTCCTGACATGTCACCAAACTGTCCCAAACTTTCAATTTTGATCCTAAATAGAAAATGGTGTGACAATTCCTTTCGTTCAGTTCCAAGTTCATTTTTTGCGCATATGATCATGAGTCTTAGAGTTTTAGATCTATCATGCACTGATATCAGAGAGTTGCCAAGTTGTGTTTCTGACATGGAGAATCTCACTGCATTGCTATTAAAGGGTTGTCTTCTTCTCCAATCTGTGCCACCACTGGAAAAGCTCAAAAATTTAAGAGAGTTGGACATCAGTAATTGTTATTGTGTTGCAAATGTTCCTCAAGGCCTAGAAATGTTGGTCAACCTCAGACGCCTTCTCATAGAGGGAAGGAGGATAAATGTAATACCAGAAGGGACACTGGTTAGACTAACCCGTCTTCAATGCCTTGAGTTGGCCAGCGGAATACTTATTACAGATTTAAAAGCATTGAAAGAGTTGGAGGCATTTAAAGGTGCACTAGAACTAGAAAAGTCGGATATCCTGCTACAGCCTCATTGCTTATCGGATATTTTTCCACAGCTGAATAGTTCAATTAGCTATTGCCACATTCTTCATTCATCAGAATCAAAGTTCCTTTTGAGGTTGTTAAGTAACTCCAATAATCAAGAGTCCGACTGCAGCAACTCACCAGCACAATGTGTAGAGGTATTACGTCTCGATTATTTGTCGAATTTGGTTGGTCTCATCACATGGGAGTTGCAAGGAGTAGGCTCATGCATACCATGTGGCACTTTCTCTAACCTAAGAGAATTAAGAATCCGGTTTTGTAGCAAACTAACCAAGCTATTCGGTCCTGAATTGATGAAAAATTTACAAAAACTTGAAGTGCTTTCAGTTGAAAGTTGTCATAATTTGAAGGAAATAATAGCCAAAGATAAAATCACCGCAATCCTCCCCAGGTTAAGAACCTTATTGCTATGTGGGCTTTCAGTACTGGAAAGCATCCATAAAGGAACATTGATTTGTGATAACATCTGCAGTATTTTCGTTGAAAATTGTCCAAAATTGAAGAGACTGCCTCTCTTTCTTCCCACCATAGATGGCAAACTAGCTTGTCCAGAAAATCTTGAGGAGATTTGCGGAAATCAAGAATGGTGGGAATCATTAAAATGGGATGATCACACTGTGAAGATTGCTCTCAATTCCAAATTCAGGAGCAAATCATAATATTCTTTTCTCAAAAACACCTATATAGAGAAGAAGGTATTTATAATTTTATTTTATCGAGATCATCTACTGTAATTTTATTTTGTTCTTCGCTTCATCTTTTCTTCCCTTTCTTCTTCTTTTTCACAAACTCATGGCTGCCTTTAGTCTATTTATTAGACAATTGCCTAAGGCCTCACAAAAAAGGAAGGCCTCAAATTTTAAAATTTTTAAATTGAGTTGGAGACGTGAAACTAAACTGCTGTCATGGATTGTTGTTTGAAATAATTAGGGCCGACGTATATAGCTTTGGGGTGATTTTATGGAACTCGCCTCTGAAAAATATTCCTTGGGATAACCTGAACTCAAAGCAGGTACTATTCTCTTCTTGAAAGTCAATATCAACTTAATACCTCCCACAGTGAAGTGGTGCATAAATAAGTTTCCATCTGATTCTTGCAGGTGATTGAAGCTGTTGGGTTCATGAACCAAAGGCTTGATATTCCCAAAGACGTTGATCCCCAGTGGACAGCTATAATTGAAAGCCGCTGGCATAGGTGTGTCTTATATGTGCCCTATAATTCCTGTTTCATTTGCAGAAGGCAGATAGACTAACATACAGCTAAAACTGATAGTAAATGCTTTGGATCTTTAAGGTGCTGAAAAAGGTACCGATAAGTTGTCGTAAATGAAAACTTGGTTGGTTTCCTTGACAGTATATTGTTGAAAAAATTGAGTAAAATTTTCTTCTAAAATAATTAATGAAATGAAATGATTCAATAATTTCTAAGAAAAAATTGGAGGAGACATTGTTTCTCTTAAATTCTAATCTCCTATTAGAATTTACGTGCACGGTGTATTATCACAGCCTACACCCGTATATATATAAATAGTACATACACACGAATAGTAAAATACACCTAAATGAACTGTACAAAATATTACAAATAAACCCGATAAATAATATTAAATAATATATTATAACTAAAAAGAAACTACAATAACAATAAATAAATATGAAATAAATAAAGAACACACCTGAAATTGATAATGGAGTTCGGTCAAATTTGCCTAATTTACGAGCACCACTTAAACAACCCGCTTTTATTTATATATGTGGAGAAGAGATTGTTGGTGTTATCTATTCCAAAACCAAACATGGCCTTCTTATATAGGAAACTAATGCGGTGGGATGCTTTGGTCTTTTTGATGTGGGATCTAAAAATGAAGCAAAAAGTCTACAAATCTCTACCTTAACTTAATTTCTAGTCTCACCAAATACAAATCTTCTCAATCAAACAAAAAAAAATAAAAAACAATCCTTGAGGTGCTTCCAAATTTGCGTCATCAGGCGCCAACTCAAATGTGCAAGATATTGACCAAGTCTAAACAATGTTCAAACTTGATTCTTGTAACCATCTTGGTCAGCATATCTGCAGGATTCTCCGTAGTTCGAATCTTTTGAAGAAGTATCTCCTCTCCCTCAAGAATTTTCCGCACAAAGTGATAGCGAACATTTATGTGTTTTGTTCTTGCATGAAAGACTTGATTCTTTGCTAAGTGTATAGCACTCTGACTGTCAGAAATATACCTTAAGATGTTTCTGACCAACTCCCAAGTCTTTAAACAATTCTTGAAGCCAAATTGCCCCTTTTACAGCTTCTGTAATCGCCATATACTCTACTTCTATTGTAGATAAAGCTACTGTTGATTGCAAAGTAGACCGTCGCTTTGCAATCAACGGTATATTGTGCTACCAAGACCAACAAAATTCTAATAGATGAATGTTTAATAATTGGAGAAAATATCTCATTATAATCAATTCCGTCTTTCTGAGTTTAGCCTTTAGCCACCAATCTTGTCTTGTAGTGAACATCATCCTTGTCAGGAAATCCTTCTTTCTTTGCAAATACCCATTTGCATCCAATTGCCTTCTTACCTTTTGGTAGTTGTATCAGTTTTCATGTCTTGTTTTTCTATAGAGATTGTATTTCTTTTTCCATTGCACTTTTCCATCTACCATTTTCTGGGCTTCAGACGGCTTCTGAAAAGGTGGATGGAACATTATCAACAATTGGAAGTGCATAAGCCACCATGCATGTCAGTAAAATGAGTAGGTTTATGGATTTCTCGTCTTATTCTTCTAGCGGCAATTGACTTTGATTACTGTAGGGGTTCTTGGGTCGGAACCTCTTCCTCATCTGACTCTTCTTCTGTCATGGGAGAGTCACTTGTGATGTCTTTTGCTGGGGTCATCACTCTCTGTTCAAACTCTACTTGCTTCGGCGTACACTCTACCTGTTGCGGAGTATCATCAGTCCATTCTAGATTTACATTTTTTTCAACATGACAGATTTATCAAAGATAACATCCCTACTGATAATTGTTTTCTTTGCCTCTAGACACCACAGATGGTATCCCTTAACTCCAACATTGAAGCTCTTAAAGATAGCCTTCTTTGTTCGCGGATTCAACTTTGATTCATTCACATGATAATATGCAATAGAACAAAAAATATACAAAGAATCATAATATGTTGCAAGTTTTTCGGACCATACCTCTAAAGGAGTTTTGCCTTCCAATGCAGACGCCGGCAAGCAGTTGATGAGATGTTGAGCGTATGTCACAACCTCAGCCTAAAATTTTCTACCTAACCCAGCATTAGACAGTATACAACGAACTTTTTCCACAAGTGTCTTGTTCATGCGCTTCGAAACCCCATTCTGCTGTGGTGTTTTCCTAACTGTGAAGTGTTGAATTATGCCACACTCTTAGCATACCTCCATGAAAGGATCATTATTGTATTCCCTACCGTTGTTTGTTCGAAGAACTTTGATCTTCCTTTCTGTCTGGTTTTTAACTTGAACCTTCTACTTAAGGAAAACCACAAGCACATCATCCTTATTCTTCATAGTCAACACCCACACTCTTCTGAAAAAATCGTTAACAAAAGTGACAAAATAATACCTACCTCTAAGAGACGGGGTCTTGGCAATTTCCAACACATCTGAGTGCATATAATCCAAAATACCCTTGGTATTGTGAATAGTAATGCCAAATTTTACTCTTTGTTGTTTTTCTAGCATACAATACTTACAAAATTTTAATGTGCAAGTCTTCGTACCTTTCAATAATCCCTACTTGGTAAGAATTTGCAAGGATTTTTCACCAACATGTTCCAAATTCACATTTAAATTTAACAGATTTGCTACTAATTGATTAAATATAGTGATATGTTCATTCATAGAAGTACCTGGTCGGTAATTAAATCGGAACAATTTTTTCTTCATACGTAGCTTATTCTGATCACTCTTTTTCAGAAATTTGCCCACCAATGCCATCCACAATTTATATGCAGAAGTCTCATTCTTGAAAGTAGACTTCTGCTCTCTAGATAGGCACGATCGAATTGTTCTACACGCCAGCTGATTTATAATACTCCAATCCTCATCTTCTGTGTTTTTTGATTTCTTTTCTTCAATAGCTATGTCTAGACCCTGTTGGAAAAGAGAGTCCAAGACATCTCCTTGCCACATGTCGAAATGGCCAGTACCGTCAAATATCTCCACCGCGAATTTCAAACTTGACATCGGAATCCTCGACCATGATGACGAGGAAACAGATGTCCCTGGTGTTATATTTGAAGTAGTTTTCATTGTTTCTTGATCATTCGACGCCATTACAGACTCAAAATAATAATATTTAATATAACAAGATTATAAACAAATTAAGGACGAACATTTGGCTCTGATACTACTTGTTGAGAAAATTGAGTAAATTTTCCCTCTAAAACAATTAGTGAAATGAACCGATTCAATAGTTTTTAAGAAAAAACTAGAAGAGAGATTGTCTCTCTTAAATTTTGGTCTCTTATTAGAACTTGCATGCACAGTGTATTCTCACAGCCTACACCCGTGTATACATAAATAGTACATACACACGAATAGTAAAATACATCCAAATGAACGGTACAAAACACTACAAAGAAATTCAATAAATAATATTGAATATTATATTATAACTAAAAAGAAATTACAATAACAATAAATAAATGTGGAAATAAAGAAAGAACACATCTAGAATTGATAACGGAGTTCGGCCAAATTTACCTAATCTCCAAGCACCACTCAAACAACCCGCTTTTATTTATATATAGGAGAAGAGATTGTTGGTGTTATCTTTTCCAAAGTCAAATTTGGCCTTCTTATATAGGAAACTAAGGCGGTGGAATGCTTTGAATTTTTTGATGTGGGATCTAAAAATGAAGCCAAAAGTCATCATATATTTCAAGCACATGTATGTAATATGTGCATCTCTAAAAAAAGGTGTGGTTCTGGATTGAAAGAGTGGTTCATCTGTTCTGGATGGGATTGAACGATAGTTTGAGTCTAGTAATTTGTGTATGGGACAAAAAGATGGTTTGAACAAATTCTGAAGATGTAATGGTACTCACAGAGGTCACTAAGTTATAATGGCCTACATTGGTGCATTTTAGTATCAAGGAAAAAAACAGTTCATATACTTGCATCGTGATTGGTTAAAAGTAATGGATGGTTACGAGTTCATTTACCCCTCTTCGTACTTTTATTTTTCATTGAAAGAGAATTCTTAAAGCCAAATATAAATGGCAGTGAACCACAGTGCCGTCCAACCATCCAAGAACTAGTTGAAAGGCTCAGAGACATGCAACGACAGTATGCCATTCAATTTCAGGCTACACGTGCTGCAGGAGATAGCAGTCAAAAAGAGCCATAAACTCAAAGTATGCAGGTCATTAGCAGCTTATATTGGCAAGTTGATGATTATAAAGATTGTTGTGAAATTTTCCATAAATCACTTGCTTGGGATGTTGATTTGAAGCCAGATCCTATCTGATCTCTGCCAACACAAATAAAGAAAGTTGCCATCATTTGTGAAATATGTGGAGTTAGTTGTGCTTCTCATTTACATATTGAATTAGGTTCTGCTGTTGATGCAATGAATTTGTGAGATATCACTCAGGCCATTTTGGCCAATTTATTGTATTAGTGCATTCATGTTATTAGGAAGATCATGATCAACAAAAATGCAATCCATTGGGAGTCCATTTTTTTCGGGTGAACAAGTTCTCTGACTAACCAGCTAAATTTTGTTGCAAATTACTCCTAATGAGGTTCAGCATGTATGCAATTTTGATCAGGTAGATCAATTACTGTTTGCCTTCTTTTTCTTCTGTCAGTTTCTGTGGATCTCAAGATGACTGCCATCAGGATAATCCAACACAACGACCTG
The DNA here is from genome assembly GCA_026120185.1 of Voacanga thouarsii. Taxonomy (NCBI): domain Eukaryota; kingdom Viridiplantae; phylum Streptophyta; class Magnoliopsida; order Gentianales; family Apocynaceae; genus Voacanga; species Voacanga thouarsii. The sequence continues at coordinate 224,787 of JANUWF010001558.1, forward strand.
AGGAAATGGATTGGTAAGTAAGCATTCTAATTCACAAGAGAATTCACTGAGTTACGTGAAGCTGTATACTTTTTTATTCCCACTTAATGGTAAACCATGATCTACCCATCTCTTTGAGATTAGAACAATGACCTTTAGGATTTTTTAAAACTTTCATCCAATTCTAGGAAAGATAATCAGAATCAATGGAGCTTTGACTAAACTAAAATAATCTTTCGAGTAATCACTACAGAAAAATGACCTTTAACGACAAGAAAAAGTTGCCACTAAGTGTAAAAAACTTATCATTGAAACCCTTTAGTGACCCCAAAAAAAAAAAAAATGTTGTCACTTTATCATCACTAAATCAGCGTGGCTAAAGGGTCTAGGTGATTACATTTCAAATCTCCCCACTGGAGGCAAGCCGTCATTGACCAAGGCTATTTTTCTTGTGATTAAAGCCCTCAAACTTGTCACTAATTACACTCTTTAATTTTTTTTAAAAACAATAAATTAAAAACATGTTAAGAAATAAAACTTGCAGGTTAGGTCAAACCAAGTTGGCCCAACCTTCCCTTGTACTAACCCGGTTACACTCAGCAGCAGCCCAATGTTGTGTGCATGGTGCCACACGTGTGTAAATTGGTGAATATAGCAGATGGCAGGATTTGAACGGTCGGTACCGCACGAGTGGGTTCCTGGTAGCTCGTTAAATATTAATTATATTTTATATCAATGATTACAAAATAATTATTATATATTAATATTTTGAAAATATATAATTAATTTACCCACATTATAAGATATATTTGTTATAAAATTAGGGTAGTGTTAGAATAAAATCTTCACACTACACACTAATAAAACTCTAACTATTTTGCACAAGAATTTCTCTCTTTCTTTTCTCTCACAATTATTTCTCTAATCTTTCTTTCACTAATCTTTCTTTCATAAAATGATGGTGTATTACAAGCTTAGAGAATAACTCTATTTATAGAGCTCTAATTAGTGAAATACATCATGGCATACATCATCTTCAACTAATCTCAATTAATGGTGTCTCCACTAAATGGTGGACATCCATAAAAATCTTCTAATAATTCACATAAATCCATAATTAGTGGAGCCTCCACTAATTAATGGAGATTCCAATAATTCATAACACTCCCCCTTGGATGTCCATCCATACATAAAGAATATGCCTCGTTAAAACATTACTAGATAAAAACCCAGTGGGAAAAAAAATCTAGTGAAGGAAAAAGAGTACACTATTCTATATGTCTGTTTATTACTCCCCCTGATAAGATGATTCTTTTAAATCTTTAAACCGACGTATACCGATTTTATATCTCAACTTCTCAAATGTTGCAGTCGGTAAAGTCTTCGTGAAAATATCTGCGAGGTTGTCACATGACCGAATTTGTAGCACATCAATTTCACCTTTCTTCTGGAGTTCATGAGTAAAGAAAAATTTTGGTGAAATATGTTTTGTCCGATCTCCTTTAATATATCCTCCTCGTAATTGAGCTATGCAAACTGCATTGTCTTCATAAAGAGGAGTTGGAATATCTTTGATTGATGATAATCCACAACTTTCTCGGATATAATGAATCATGGATCTTAGCCATACACATTCTCGACTTGCTTCATGAATGACTATAATTTCAGCATGATTTGAAGAAGTAGTTGCTATAGATTGTTTCGTAGAACGCCATGATATAGCGAGTATTTCCACATGTAAATAGATAGCCCGTTTGAGAACGTGCTTTATGTGGATCAGATAAATAACCAGCATCTGCATAACCTATCAATGTTGGACTGGTTTTATTTGAATAAAATAATCCGAGATCAATTGTACCTTGGAAATATCGAAGGACTTGTTTAATTCCATTCCAATGTCGTCGTGTTGGTGAAGAACTAAATCTTGCTAATAAATTGACGAGCAAAAGCAATATCGGGTCGTGTATTATTAGCAAGATACATCAATGCACCAATTGCCTTTGAGATATGGTACTTGAGGACCAAGGAGTTTTTCATCATTTTCTTGAGGTCGAAAAGGATCTTTATCCACATTTAATGATCGGACGATCATTGGAATACTCAATGGATGTGCTTTGTCCATGTAAAATCTTTTTAGCACTTTTGCTGTATATGTTGATTGATGAATAAATGTTCCACTCTCCAAATGTTCAATTTGTAAACCAAGGCAAAATTTGGTTTTATCAAAATCCTTGATTTCGAATTCTCTTTTTAAATAATCAATTGTTTCTTGGAGCTCTTCAGGAGTTCCAATAAGATTAATATCATCAACATATATAGCTAATATCACAAATTTAGAACCAGATTTCTTAATAAAAACGCATGGACATACCTGGTCATTTTTAAATCCCGCTTTCAATAAATATTCACTAAGACGTGTGAACCACATGCGCCAGTTGCTTCGAGGCCATATAATGATTTACGCAACTTGATGGAGTAATTTTCACGAGGATAGTGTTTATATGCTTCGGGCATATGAAATCCTTCGAGGATTTTCATGTAAACATCATTTTCTAAATTTCCATACAAGTAAGCGTGTGACAACATCTAATAAGCGCATATCTATCTTTTCATGTACTTGCCAAGCTGATAAGATATCGGAGAGTAATAGCATCAACAACGGGAGAATAAGTTTCATCATAATCAATACCTGGTCTTTGTGAAAAACCTTGGGCTACTAATCGCGCTTTATATCGAACGATTTCACTCTTTTCATTGCGCTTTCGCACAAATATCCATTTGTAGCCAACGGGTTTTATACCTTACGGTGTTCGGACTGCGGTCCGAAGACTTCACGTTTTGTCGGTGCATTTAACTCCGATTGAATCGCATCTTTCCATTGCAACCAATCTTTTCTATGCCGACATTCATCAAGCGATATTGGTTCGGGATCATCATTATCTGTGTAACATCAAGAGATATATTGTATGCAAATATATTATCAATAACGGTTTCTATCCGATTCCAACTTCTACAGGAAGTGGTATAATTGATAGAAATTTCGAGTGTTACTTTCATCAACTTACGGTTCTTTGTCATCGGTTCTCTCTTGGTCTTTATCATTCTTTTCTTCAATATGATCTTACGGATCATTTAATCCTCTTTTCTTTCGAGGATTTTTATCTTTAGAACCAAGAGGTCGGCCACGCTTACGGCGTGTTTTTGACTCAGCGACTATAGGTATAATATTTTGTTCTGCTTGGAACTTCAATTCGAATAGGAGCATTTATAGGCTGGAATATGCGATTTTGTAACTCTTACGGAGTCAACAAAAGCGTACGGCATTTGATTTGCAATGCTTTGCAAATGAATTATCTTTTGAACTTCAAGTTCACATGCGCTTGTGCGCGGATCAAGATAATTTAATGATGTTGTCCAAGCAAGATCCTTTTTATCTTTGTTTTGGTTCTCCCCTAATTTAGGGAATAATGATTCATCAAAATGACAATCGACAAATCTTCTTTGTGAATACATCTCTGTCGGGGGTTCAACATACACGATAATAGAGGGAGAATCATATCCAACGTATATCCCCTTTCTTCTTTGAGGACCCATCTTTGTACGTTGGTTTGGTGCAATTGGAATATATACTGACACACCCAAAAATTCTTAAATGAGCAATATTTGGTTCGACCCAAAAGCCAATTGCAAAGGAGAGAATTTATGATAACTAGGCTGGTCTTATACGTACAAGTGTTGCGGCATGTAGAATAGCATGTCCCCGAGCGAGATGTTGGGAGATTTGTTTTCATTAATAATGGTCTAGCAATTAATTGTAATCGTTTAATCAAAGATTCGACAAGACCATTACGTGTGTGAACATGAGCTACGGGATGTTCAACATTAATCCCAATTGACATGCAATATGCATCAAAAGCATGTGATGAAAATTCACCGACATTATCCAAACGGATATTTTTAATGTGATGGTCAGGAAATTGTGCTCGTAATTTAATTATTTGAGCAAGTAATCTCGTAAACGCCGGGTTGCGAGTAGATAATAAACATACATGTGACCATCGGGATGATGCATCAATTAAGACCATAAAATATTTGAACGGTCCACATGGTGGATCAATAGGTCCACAAATATCTCCGTGAATCCGTTCGAGAAATGTAGGACTTTCAGCTCCTACTTTTACTGGTGATGGTTTAACAATTAATTTTCCTAGGGAACATACAGTACATGCGAATTTTTCTGATGTTAATATCCTTTTATTTTTTAAAGGATGACCATGTGTATTCTCAATGATTCTTCTCATCATGGTAGATCCCGGATGACCCAACCGGTCATGCCAAATGCTAAAAGTAATAGGATCGGTAAACTTACGGTTTACTAGATGATGAATTTCAATTGTACGTATTTTTACAAAATATAGACCAGTAGAAAAAGACGGCAGTTTTTCTAATACCGATTTCTTACCCAAATGCATTTGAGTAATAAAAAGATGCTCAATCCCATTTTCCTCATTTGTTTCAACATGATATCCATTTCTGCGGATATCTTTAAAACTCAATAAATTTATTACGGATTTTGAGGAAAATAGTGCCTTATCAATAATAATTGTTGTTCCTTTAGGCAACAATATACTAGCTCTTCAGGAGCCCTCAATCACATTTGCACTACCGTTTATCGTATAAATATTTATTTCTCCCATTTTGAGATCGAGAAAAATATTTCTCATTTTTTAGTATGGTGTGTGTAGTTCCACTATCAATAATGCATACATCATCATTAACAACAGACCATCCGAACACAAATATATATATGTAAACGTAAATATTATTAGAATAGAATGAAAATGAAAATACAAAAATATCGGGGTGAGGCTTTAGTTCTTACGGACACTTGCCATCACCAATTAAATGGTCTATTCTACCGTACGGGTGTTCAAAAAATCCGATACATCCATATGGGTAATATTGATATTAAGATCTTCGGGATCAATATCGTCATCCTCGACATTATTTATTGGATGTTGAGAAAAATTTACTTCCACATTTTTGTTTTTCAATGAAGCTTGATACAATTCAACTAAATGTTTAGCCGTACTGACGGTTTCGTGACCAATGACCTTTCATGCCACATCTATAACATATATCCTCATGCTTTTCTTCAATTTCTTTTTCTTTTCCCTTTTGATCTTTTCTGTTCCACTTGGTGGCAGTATTTCTCACGGTTTGATTATAATTGTGATAAGGGAAATATCGAGCGTGTCTACGACCATAACCACGACCACGGCCACGGCCATGGCCACGACCACGACTATAACGATGGCTTCTGCTGGAGCCAACAACATTCACTTCGGGAGTCTTTGTAGAGCCGGTTGGTCCGGCTTCATGATTTCTCAATAATAACTCATTATTTTCTCTCGCAATGAGGAGGGCGATAATTAAATCAGTAAATTTTGTATACCACTTTTCTCGATATTGTTGTCTGCAGGACAATATTCGAGGCATGAAAGGTGGAGAATGTCTTCTCCAACATATCTTCATCGAGTCACTTTTTCTCCGCATAATTTTAATTGAGATGTAATTTTATACATTGCGGAGCTATATTCATTCACAATTTTAAAATCTTGCAACCTCGAGTGCAACCATTCATACCGTGCGATGAGGTAGTACGACCATCTTCGGGTGGTCAAATCTTTCTTTTAAATTTACCCACAGGCCATATGGATCTTTTTCGGTAAGATATTCCATTTTCAAATTTTCATCGAGATGACGACGAATAAAAATCAAAGCTTTAGCCTTGTGTTGTGCGGATGCACTATTATTTGCTTGAATAGTTTCACTAAGGCCTTCGACATTTAGATGCATTTACGCATCGAGAACCCATGACATATAATTTTTTCCGAAATATCAAGGGCTACAAATTCGAGTTTCGCGATGTTAGCCATAGAGATCAATAAATGCGTACCTGTCTTACGGCTTTGGTAACGGCGAAACTCGTGCTTAGTCTTACGGCTTTTGTACTGGTAGAGACTCGTGCTGATAACGTGTTATAAAATTAGGGTAGTGTTAGAATAAAATCTTCACACTACACACTAATAAAACTCTAACTATTTTGCACAAGAATTTCTCTCTTTCTTTTCTCTCACAATTTTCTCTAATCTTTCTTTCACTAAACTTTCTTTCACAAAATAATGGTGTATTACAAGCTTAGAGAATAGCTCTATTTATAGAGCTCTAATTAGTGGATTACATCATGGCATACATCATCTTCCACTAATCTTAATTAGTGGTGTCTCCACTAAATGGTGGACATCCATAAAAATCTTCTAATAATTCACATAAATCCATAATTAGTGGAGCCTCCACTAATTAATAAATATTCCAATAATTCATAATAATATTAATATTTTTTAATCTTAATTACTTCTTCTTCTTTCATCTTTTCTTCCCTTTCTTATTCTTTTTCACAAAACCATGGCTGCCCTTAGTCTATTTAGACAATTGCCTAAGGCGCACAGAAAATTTTAAATTTTTAAGTGGACAATTTAGTTCATTTATAAATATTCCTACTTCTTTTCCAATTCCCAATATAGATGATTGAATTTTCTAATTGATTATAGTTATATTATATTTAACAAATTAGTTATTAATTTTAAAATTATATTTAACGTTAAATTGCAACTAACTTCATTTAGAAATTTTCTCTTCTCGTCTCTCTTCCTTTTGTCTATTTTTTTTTTATCTTTTCTTGCTATATTTTAAGCGTGACTCTTCTATCTCTTTCCTTTCTCTATCTCCTTTTACGCAATTTAGATTAATTTCGAGAGGGAAATCAAATTCTAAAATAGTCTTTAAATAAATATTTTCTAACAGTAAAGAATTAGATATTTCATTATTCAAAAGGCTTAAAATATCTTGAATTAGATATTGCAAGACATGGGAGGAAGAAAAAGTTTTTCAAGACAAAAGAAATGAGAAAAAAAATAGATCGTCGAGAGAAACATATGAGTAAGAGAAATTTCAAGTTAGGGGATGAAGTATTTTTTTTTTTTTTTGAGCTAAATGAAATTGGAAAAAAAATATATCACCTAGAGAAACATATGGTAAGTGAAATTTCAAGTTAGGGGATGAAGATTTTTTTTTTTTTTAGTTGAATAAAATGGGAAAAAAAATATCATTGATAGAAAATACAAGTTATAGAAATTGCAGGACATGAGAAAAAGAAAAAAGATTTTGAGCCAAACAAGATGGGAAAATGGTATATCGTTGAGGGAAACTTATGAGCAAGAGAAATTTCATGTTGGGGGAAAAAGAAAAAAAAAATTTTGAGCTACATGAAATGAATAAAAATATATCATCTAGAGAAAAATACAAGTTAGAGAAATTCAAAACATGGCCGGAAGAAAAAATTTCTCGAGCTAAAAGAAATGGGAAAAAATATCGTCAAGAGAAATATATGAGTAAGAGAAATTTCAAGCCAGGGTAAGAAGAAAAAAAATTTTGAGTTAAATAAAATAGTAAAAAATATATCGTCATGAGAAAATACGAGTTAGAAAATTACAAGACATTGGAAGAAGAAAAAAAATCGAGCTAAAAGGAATGGGAAAAAAAATATCGTCGAGAGAAATATATGTGTAAGAGAAATTTCAAGTTAAATGAAGAAGAAAAAGAAATTTGAGAAAAATGAAATGGGGAAAAACACAAGTAAGAGAAATTTCAAGGCATTGGAAGAAGGAAAATGTTTTCTAGCCAAACGAGATGGGAAGAAAATATATTGTCAAAAAAACATATGAGTAAGTGAAATTTCATGTTAGGGGATGAAGATTTTTTTTTTTTTTTTGAGCTAAATGAAAAGAGAAAAAAATATTTTTGATAGGAAAATACTAATTACAGAAATTCCAAAACATGGGAAGAATAAAAAATGTTTTGCAATTTCTCTAACTCGTATTTTTCTATCGATGTGGGAAATCTGTAAGTAAGAGAAAGAAGAAAAAATTTTTTGGAGCTAAACGAAATGAGTAAAAAATATATCATTGAGAGAAAAATACGAGTCAGAGAAATTGCAAGAATGGGAGGAAGAAAAAAATTTTCAAGCTAAAAAAAATATCATATATATATATATATATATATATGAGTAAGACAAATTTAAAGTTAGAGGAGGAGGAAAAATATTTTTTTTGAGCTAAATGAAATGGGAAAAAAATTATATCATCGAGAAAAAAAATACGAGTTAGAGAAATTGCAAGACATGGGAAGTAGAAAACATTTTTCGAGCAAAAAGAAATGGAAAAAAATATATCGGGGAGAGAAACGAATGAGTAAGAGAAATTTCAAGTTAGGGGAAGAAGAAAATTTTTTTTAGCTAAATGAAGAGATATAAAAATATATTATCAAGAGAAAAATACGAAATATAGAAATTGCAAGGCATGGAGGAAGAAAAAAAATTTTTAGCCAAAAGAGATAGGAAAAAATATATCATCAAGAGAAACATATGAGTAAGAGAAATTAAAGTTAGGGGAAGAAGAAATATCTTTTTGAGCTTAATGAAATGGTAAAAAAAATATATCATCATGAAAAAAATGTGAGTTAGAAAAATTGCAAAAAATGGGAGGAACAAAAATTTTTTCGAGCTAAAAGAATTGGTAAAAAAATATATATATATATATTGCCGATAGAAATATATGAGTAAGAGAAATTTCAAGATAGGGGGAAAAGAAAAAAAAAATATTTTGAGCTAAATGCAATGAGTAAAAAATATATTGTCGAGAGAAAAATACAAGTTAGAGAAATTGTAAGACGTGGGAAAAAAATAATTTTCAAGCCAAACAAGATAGGAAAAAAATATATCGTTGAGGGAAATATATGACTAAGAGAAACTTCAAGTTACGGGAAGAAGAAAAAAAAATTGAGTTAAAAGAAATGGAAAAAAAATATTGTCGAGAAAAATACATGAGTTAGACAAATTTCAAGTTAGGGGAAGAAGAAAAAAAAATTGAGCTAAATGAAATGGGATAAAAAATACATGAGTTGATAGTGGAAGTTTTACTGGACTAGGTCCCGTGGTTTTTCCCATCTTGGGTTTTCCACGTTAAAAATCTTGGTGTCTCGTATTTTTACTTTGGTGCTTTCTTTTACCTACTAGCGTTACTTAATTGGTATTTTTGGTTTATTCCTATTTTTTTATTGGCACTTGGGAAATAATTTTTAATCTTGGATATAATTCTGACTTGGGTGGAGCCTGGTATTTTGCGCTCTTTCAATTTATTTCTCAACAAAGTGGTATCAGAGACTGTTGATCAGTTGGCTAATTTGTGCTAATTAAAAATGGATAATTCAGATAGTGGGTGCATGATAAAATTGAATACATCAAACTATTCAAACTGGAAGTCTAGAATGGAAGACTGTTTGTATTGTAGAGATTTGTTTGAGCCTGTTCTAGGGGATAAAGGTAAACCATCTGATATGAGTGATGAAAAATGGGTTAGTATGCACAGAAAAACAGTGGGTAATATTAGGAAATGGATTGGTCAGAGTATATTTCAACACTTTGCTCAAGAGACTAGAGCTGATGTGTTATGGGAAAAACTTGAACGAATGTTTGAACGGAAAATTGGAATGAATAAATTTTCTTGTTTGAGAAATATTACTCGGTTAAGATACAAAGATGGTGCTAATATAAGTGAGCATTTGAGTACCTTTCAGGGGTTGATAAACCAGGCAGCTTCATTGAAATTGAACTTGGATGATGAGGTACAAGCTTTGTTGTTTTTCAGTTCACTACCAGATAGCTAGGAAACAATGGTGGTATCTGTTAGCAATTCAGCTCCAAATGGTGTTCTAACCATGGCTATGGCTAAAGAGGCAGTGTTGGATGAGGAGATCAGGAGGAAGGAACAAGACAATTTTAATGAGTCCCAAGCACTGACTATGCAAAAGAAAGAAGGAAGGGGGAGAAGCAAGAGTAGAGGTCCTTATAATAGGAATGACAAATCCAAGAGCAGACATGAGTCACTGAAAAATGTTGAATGCTATCATTGTAAAAAGAAAGGGCACTACAAGAAGCACTGCAAAGTCTTGAAACAAGAACTCGTTGAGAAAAAGGGTAATGGTAAGGTGAGAGACGAAGAAGATACTACAGCAATAGTGGGATGATGATATGTTGGTATTTTTTAACGATGGACATATCAATATTACCAGTCAAGACAGTGATTGGATAATTGATTCATGTGCATCATATCATGTTACCCCACACAGACATTTCTTCTCAACCTACACCGAAGGAGACTTTGGCTTTGTTAGGATGGGAAACGAAGTTTCTTGCAAAGTTGTTGGCAATGGTGATATTTGTTTAGATACAGATACCGGGTGTCAGTTAGTCTTAAGGAATGCCAGACATGTTCCTGATATTCGTCTTAATCTTGTTTCCACTGGAAAGCTTGATGATGAAGGCTACTATAGTTCTCAAGGTGGAGGCAAATGGAAACTCAGCAAAGGGAACCTAATCGTTGCAAGAGAAAGGAAGCAAAATACTTTCTACTTGATGCAAGCCAAGTTGGGAAGAGGAGAGGTGAATGTAATTCAAGATTCTTCTATTGATCTTTGGCACAGGCGACTTAGGCACATTAGTGAGAAGGGAATTCAAACACTTGTTTGCAGACAACTCCTCCCTAATGTAACAGGTACTTCTCTTAAATCATGTGTTGATTGTATTTATGGAAAACAACATAGAGTTGCCTTTCAAAGACTTCCTTCATCTAGAAAGCTAAATCTATTAGAGTTGGTGCACACTGATGTTGCTACATGAAAGATAGGTCTCTTAGTGGTGTAGTTTATTTTGTTACTTTTATTGATGATTTCTCTAGAAAAGTCTGGTGTACTGCTTTGAAGTCTAAAGACCAAGTTTTGGGTGTGTTTAAAGACTTTCATAGCAAGGTCAAAATGGAAACTGGTAAACAATTAAAGTGTGTTCGAACCGATAATGGTGGTGAGTATAGAGGACCATTTGAAAGCTACTGTAAGTCTCATGGGATCAGGCTAGAAAAGACAGTACCAAAAACACCATAGGAGAATGGAATAGCAGAAAAGATGAACAGAGCTATCACTGAGCGGATCGGATGTATGCTTTCCAATGCCAAGATGTCAAAATCCTTTTGGGGTGAAGCAATGAGAACTGCAGTTGACCTGATTAATCTTTCTCCTTCAGTTCCTTTAGATGGTGATATTCCAGAGAGAGTATGGACAAGTAAAGAAGTATCCTTCAACCACTTGAGAGTCTTTGGTTGTTGTGCATTTGTTCACATTCCTAAAGATGAGAGATCAAAGCTTGATGTAAAATCCAAGCAGTGTATTTTCTTGGGATATGCTCATGCAGAGTTTGGTTATAAGTTGTATGATCCAATGGAGATGAAATTGATCAGAAGTAGAGATGTTGTTTTTCTTGAAGATCAAACCATTGAAGATATTGAAAAACGTGATAAGCCTAAACCAAAATCAAGATTCTCTGATGACATTCCTTCTAATTCAGATCCGATTCCTGCACCAGCTAGTTCTGATGTGCCAGTTTCAGAAACGGGTGATTCAAATCAAGGGGGAGCTGAGGATAACAATGATGTTGGTGAGATTGAACAAGAAGTACCACAATCATAGCCACAAGATGAACCCAAGAGATCTATCAGGGAAAGAAGACCCTCCACTAGGTATAATCCTAATGAATATGTATTGTTGACTGATGGAGGAGAGCCAGAATCATAAAGTGAAGCTTTGGAGCATCAGAAGAAAGAAGAATGGTTGCAATTTATGCAAGAGGAGATGGTATCCTTACAAGAAAATCATACCTATGACTTGGTGAAATTGCCTACGGGCAAGAGAACACTAAAGAATAAGTGGGTCTACAGGTTAAAGACTCAGGAGAATAGCTCACAATCTAAGTACAAGGCAAGATTGGTTGTGAAGGGGTTCAGTCAAAAGAAAGGTATAGATTTTGAAGAAATCTTTTCTCCCGTGGTAAAGATGACATCTATTCGAGTTGTTCTTGGAATTGCTGCAAGTTTGAATCTTGAGATTGAGCAACTTGATGTGAAGACAACCTTTCTACATGGTGACTTAGAAGAGAAAATTTATATGGAGCAACCGGAGGGGTTTACAGAAAATGGTAAGGAGAATCTGGTATGTCGTCTCAGAAAAAGCTTATATGGTTTGAAATAGGCACTGAGACAGTGGCATAAGAAATTTAACTCCCTTATGACAGATCAAAAATACCACAGAACCACATCAGAACATTGTGTATATGTAAAGAACTTTTCAGATGGCGATTTTATTATCCTCTTATTGTATATGGATGATATGTTAATTGTTGGTCACGATGCCGTGAAGATTGACAGGTTGAAAAAGTAGTTAAGCAAATCTTTTGCAATGAAAGATTTGGGTCCAACTAAACAAATTTTGGGAATAAAAATCACTCGAGATAGGCAAAATGGAAAGCTTTGGTTATCTCAAGAAAAGTATATTGAGAAAGTACTTGACAGGTTCAACATGAGCAATGCTAAGGAAGCTTCTACTCCACTTGCAGGCCACTTCAAGTTAAACATTGAGCGGTGTCCGAAAAGTGAGAAAGACAAAGAAGACATGAAGAAAGTTTCTTATGCTTCAACAGTTGGTAGTCATGCTATGGTTTGTACCAGACCAGATATAGCTCATGCGGTTGGAGTAGTTAGTCGATATCTCTCTAATCCTGGTAAAGAGTATTGGAATGCAGTCAAGTGGATTCTCAGGTATCTCAAGGGAACTTCCAAATTATGTTTGTGCTTTGGAAATGACAATATCATACTTGATGGATACTCTGATTCAGACATGGGAGGTGATCTTGATAAGAGAATATTTATATCTAGTTACTTAATGACTTTTACAGGGGGAGCAATATTGTGGCAAAGTAAGTTGCAAAAATGTATTGCTCTTTCTAGTACAGAAGCAGAGTATATCGCAGCTACTGAAGCTTGTAAAGAGATTCTTTAGCTGCAAAGGTTTCTTCAGAAATTGGGCTTGAAATAAGAAAAGTATAATCTTCATTTTGACAGTCAAAGTGCTATTCATCTATGTAAGAATTCTACGTTTCACTTTCAATCCAAACATATTGATGTGAGATATCATTGGATTAGAGAAGTTTTGGATTCCAAGCTACTAATGCTTGAGAAGGTGCGCACGGATAATAATGGTTCTGATATGCTAACTAAGGTGTTGCCCAGGGAGAAATTCTTATTTTGCAGACAAGAAGCAGGTTTGGTTGTATTTCCCAAATGAACTGGAGGGGGAGATTGTTGGGCTTAATATGTCCAGCCCATTTGGTGGACAAATAAATAGAACAAATCAAAGGTCCATAAACAAAAGAAAACCTAACAAAATCAAATAGCGGAGAGTAGCCGACATTTAGGGACGGCAATTTTTGGAGAAATTCGTTGAGAGAGAGACGGACAGCAAGGAAGAAAATTGCAAGAGTTTCTTTAAGCTTTGATCCTCAATTTAGATGGTCATTCGGAGTCCGATTGAGACGAAATTTGGTTCTACGTGATCCTCTCAACAAGAACTACAAATCTAACGATTTAAATTTCGGTTTTGGTAACATCCTTCTAAACTCAATTCTTATTTAGTTGTAGTTTTGGGAGAAGATATTAATATATTATTGGTAGGCCTCTAGTGTTATCTAGAGAAGACTTTGTATTGCCCATTATTGTTGATAGTGGAAGTTTTACTGGATTAGGTCCCGTGATTTTTCCCATCTTGGATTTTCCACGTTAAAAATCTTAGTGTCTCGTATTTTTACTTTGGTGCTTTCTTTTACCTGCTGGCATTACTTAATTGGTATCTTTGGTTTATTCTTATTTTTTTATTGGCACTTAGGAAATAGTTTTTAATCTTGGATATAATTGTGACTTGGGTGGAACTTGGTATTTTGCGCTCTTTCGATTTATTTCCCAACAAATATTTGTTTACATTTTCTTTAGGCTGAATTTTTTTTTTCTTCTCCCCATCTCTTGTAATTTATGCAAATCATATAATTTTTGTGACAATATATTTTTTCCCATTTATTTTAGTTCAATTTTTTTTTTTCCTTTTTTCCCTCTCTTTTAATTCTCTAACTCATATTTTTTTTCCTTTATGATCTTTTTTTTGTTTACGTTTCTTTGAACTCAAAAAAATTTATTCTTATTCGCTTCTCATGTAATTTTTGTGACTCATAATGTTTTTACCGAAAATATTTTTTCCTAAGCTAAAAAAAAATTCTTCTTTCCCTCTCCCGTAATTTCTCTTACTCATATTTTTTACTTGACGATATATATTTTTCATCCTAAAAAAAAAAAAATTCTTCTTCCCCTGTACTATAATTTCTCTAAGTTATATTTTTTCTCTCAACAATACTTTTTTCTAATTTCTTTAAACCAAAAAAAAAAAAAAAATCTTCTTCCCCTATTTTGTAATTTCTCTAACGCATTTTTTTTTAAACATTTCTTCTATCTCTAACTCATATTTGTTTCTCGAAGAAATTTTTTTCCTATTTATTTTTGTTCATATTTATTTTTTATTTTTTCCCTTTCTTGTAATTTCTCTAACTTCAAATTTTTTTTCTCGACGCAATATTTTTTTTGCATTTCTTTTTAACTCATATTTATTTTTTCCTTTCTCCCCATTTTTCTAATTTCTCTATCTCTTATTTTTTCCTCGAAGAAATATTTTTTACCTCAAATGTTTTTCATTTTTTCCCTTTTTCTCTCTGCGATATTTTTTCTCTGTTTGTTTTTGCTCATATTTACTTTTTTTTTTCTCTTTTCTTTTTATTTCTCTAAGGCATATTTTTGTCTCAATGATAAATTTCTTTCCAGTTCTTTTAACACAAATTTCTTTTTTCTATTTTCCCAATTCTAGAAATTTCTCTAATTCATTTTTTTTTTTTTCAATGCTATTTTTTTTTCCCATTTCCTTTTAGCTCACATTTACTTGATAATTGACTTTATATCTTGTTATTGAACAAAACAAATCACGTTAATCTAATCTAACTTAAAACCTCAAACATATAATTTTTGTAATTATTAAAATTTACAATATATACAAAAAAAATTTGCAATATATATAATAAGAAAGATTATAAGGGTGTTAAAAAGATTTAAATAAAAAAAATATTGAAAGTAAAACAAATTAAAAAATTCTCGAACTACTAAGCCCAACCAAGTCCCGCTTCCCCGTTAGGCCAGGGCCGAGGATTATTTAGCCCTCGGCGAACCAGGGTTGGGGATCCCCACCTTTCTCCATGCCGGGGACGGGAGAGATGGAGGTATGCGGAGGTGAGGTCAAGGTCAGGATTTCTAGTCATCGACCCGGCCCGTTACCATCCCTACTCTTGAGTAACTAACGCCTTCCAGATGCCACAGATTCCGCAGAGAAGAGGTATTTCACTCGCGAGAGAACAGAATCATGTGCAGGATCGTAAGCATGGTCCTTGGAAGGGATCTCCAGAATTGCAGGAACTGGCTTATTGTAGCTATCAACTAAAAATCTTATCATGTTTGCAATCTGAAAATAAAAAAGCAGAGGAATGCTTAATGAGTATTAGTCAGGAGTAAAGTTGCACAAACATGTAGATAATGAAATTCCTAATATTAGCATCAAGTTCTTTCACAACTAATGCCTTTTCATCAAAATCATCAATGATTCTTCAAATGCTGTCTTCACCAACATAGAAAAGGACGTCAAGGAACAACTGATGTATGCTTTCTTAAAGGAAAGGTTTAAAGATTTTATCCCAAAGGTGATTATATAACTAGAAATCTTGTAGCTGACACTTACATATTGGCTTATCAACACTACTGCAATATCCTCCCTTGTTGTGAAATCCTTGAATGCATCTTCAATCTGTTTCATTGTTGTCTCTGATACCAGAACCAAGCACCATCAATTGGTCAGGGCAATTGCAAATGAAGAATCAACAATGAAAATAGACAAAATCAGCTTTATGACAAAAAGAAAACAAATAACAAGTAAAAATAAAAATAAAAAGTGACTCTTGCTGAAACAAGGGAGAATTAAATTGATGGCATTAATCTTTTGAACCTAAATTCGGCTTCCCTCCTCTCTCCAGATATTGAACAAATTAAGAAGATTTTGCATTTCCTTTAACTATTAATATAATTAAAAAAAAAAAAATCAACTCCCATCATTCTACAGGACACGGGAAGGCAAAGCACTGCAAGACTGGAGGCATTCTGTGTTCAAATGAGCACCCTGATTTTAAATCATCGTTTGAGGTAGTAAGGTCCAATTACCAGGGACCACAGTGCTCAAGGATGATGCAGCATGGAGAGGATAAAACTTCCCTAATCTTTGTTAAAAAGTGAAACAAAGGTACTGGAAATACAATAATGAACTTTGTTACGCTGCATATAAAATCTGCCCCATTCCATGGGGAGTGGAATGGAAATGAAATTTTACTGTGTCAATTATAACTACTACTACTTGTCAAACAAAAAAGTCAGAAGACTTGTCATATGTAGCAGAAAACTAAGATCTAAAAGTTTCTCAGTATTCTATTAACATCAGTGGTTCCGTACTAGTAATCATGCCAAAATTTCTTGAAGGTTGGTGGACACGACATTTGCAAAAGGGAAGTAGGAGAAAGCCCAAAAATTGCATAACAAGGTCTAGAAGTTCAAGTGCCTACCATTCCACAGACCAGTTTATGATAAGAAGTTGCATGTCATAAAGAACTATAGAACACCACAACAAAGGCCATATATATGGCACATGGACAAAACAAGAATCCCTTTGAATACTAAAGGATGGAATACATAACACTTATAATCATCTCTAAACATATGTTTAGATTCCCTACAAAACTATACATGGCTCTAGCTATTTCTTTGCATATATATCCAAGATTTCAGTCAGTCATTCACTTATTCACATGTTATAGAACAGTTGCAATTTATTTGGAATGAAAGAACTCTAGATACGCTATTGGAAAACAAAAAATATAGACTGTGGTTAAACTAGGATCATGTAAATCATGCTTAATACATTACAGAATTCACAAAATTCAAGCTCAAGGGCATACTCGAGTCCACAACAAGGTAATTTGTTTTCCTCCTCAAATCCACATTTCCAACTCCAGCTAGTAAAAATCCAGTGATTGTGTCCTACATCAAAAGTAATACATCAGATTTCTGCAGTGTTCAGCATAACCATAAACGAGTTCATGCATTAATAGACCATAATTTATACTACCTTCTTCTCAACCTAACTCTCCAGTTTCTCTTACACCCATTAACAGCGTCTATTTTACATAAAAAGGAATGTCCCACTATTTACAACATACTGTTGAAAAGGACTTCTCAGACCCCAGCAATATACTTTCTCCTCTTTATATATACATGCCATTCCCTATCATGTTTCTCATAAAACCTAGTCTTAAATCAGACAAGGAGAGTCAAACTTGTAATGGGTCGTAAAATTAGGCACACCAGCAGTAATTAGACATACAATTACAAATTTAATTAAAAAGGCTGAAGACAGCTTATGGTTTTCTTATCTGCCTTTAGTTTCAGATCATTCTCTTTCCAGTACGCAACAATTCACTTTCCTAATTTCTATAGGCTAAAGTTTGTTAAGAAAATGAACATACTGATGGCAATTAACCACAAAAGTGAACTACGCTTGCAAACCAATTCAAAGATGCCCGAATAAATACAAGTAACTTTACTATAGATGCTTTTACCTCATCAGCGATCATAGCTATGAGAGCCGAGTTCATTGAGCGGATTGGAGTTCGGCCAGCCATTTTAAAACAAAGTATTTATACAGCTAGAAAGAGAGGGGGGGGAGAATAAACCATCAGTCCTAAAACATTTACATATTGAAACAAACTTCTAACCACATAATCATTTAAGAAACTACGGAAACTAAATAACAAAATAGAAAAGAATGTACACAGTAACCTTCGACAAAGAAGAAAACTACTGCTTGTCTAAGTTTGGTACCACATAATTTAGCCCTCAAGTCTAGAGTTATGTAAAGGAGAAAACCTTGAATTTAAGACTGAAAGAGGATGGTAAAAAACTGACCAAGATTTGAACTAATTTGGCTTCAAATGCCCGTTGCAAGTCCAAAATTACAAACTTCTGAATGCAAATTAGCCATTTTCATGAATCAATACATACAGAATTCAATCGCTAAAATCTAATCCTTTTCATGTTCCGATATGCTAATCACAATATGCATAATTAAGTGAAATTTGAAACTGCAAGTATCGAAAAAGATGTTTTTGATTAAAAGAAATCCATCAAATAAAATCAATTTAAAAGTGAAAATCAAAAGGAAGAGATCCTAAGAATCACGCGAACACTCTTGAAAATCGTAAACTACAAAGAGAACATACATCAATGTAATCGAAATCACACATACAGATATCTATCTCAGAACGATGAATTTGCTAATGAAGCACAAAAAATATATCTGCAGCAAATTTATGAGAAGTTCAAAATGAAATTGGATTTGCCTTAAGCCATTTCCGCTCTGCCCAGAGTATGAGTAGGTGTGTGGATATGTGTGTGTTTGTGAGAGAGAGAGAGAGAAGAGAGGCTTACCGAGAGAGCACTTTAGCTCAGATTCACAACAGACCAACGCTCACAAAACCGTAGGATTGCTTCATTATACACTTTGGCAGAGACGGTCTCCTTTTTACTTTTAGAGTAATTAGTTTAATTCCTTAATAAAAATTATTATTGTTGTTATTATCTTTAATGATCTTTAATTCTCTAAGTATCAGGACTACAACCATAGCTTTTATTTTATTAGGAATTATAATAAATAAAAATATTATAAATTTTAAATTTTAAAAATTTAATAGACTAATTTTTTTTTACTTATATTAAGATACAATGTAAAAGTAAATAGTACAACTTATGTGGTTGATTAATTGGAGTGCAGTGAGTGAAGTAAACTAGAATGAGTTTTATTTGGATAGATAAATAAGCAAAATAGAGAGGAAATTAAAAAAAAGAATTGAATGAGTTTTATTTTTCTTAGACTGAGTATTTTATTTTGTAGAATATATATATATATATATAACACGTACACATTTGCATATTCTTCTTATTATTTTTTTACTACATAATTATTATATTAAATTATTATGTCGTTATATTTATATATTATTAATTTTAAATTATTCACATAACAACCGAAATAAGACAAATGTTAATTTTTTAATTCCTACTGTGAACCAAAAATACAATCCAATGCCAATGTTCTTCCAATTTTTCTCTAGTACCACTTTCAAGCGGCAAAGTACAAACACGTTGCAAGCAACAAAAATTAACACAAGAGTCTCTTTCTTAGGAGAAGGTGAAATGCTTAAAGAGAAATGCTAAGAAAGAAATGCAATACGAAGCAGTTGAAAAATGCTGCTAGGCTGCAGAAAAAAACCTCATTCGAATCCCAGTTCATTTACAAGATTCCCATAGAATTGCAATGGACATGTATAACCAAACAGCTCCCCGATATGGATGCCAAGAAATAGTTGATATCCCAGAAGGAATGGACCTTCCACTGGTTAAGGGTCCTAGTTATACAAATAATTACACTGTAGACAGCGAATCCCTGGAGGACCCAAATACATGCATTGCTGTCTGACTTGTACAGTAGCAGAAGAAAGAATGCTATATCAGTGTCACTGCTGAATCTTGACAAAAGATTGGAGTCCAGCTTGAACCTTATTTGAGAAATGTTGTTCCAATCTGCAAGTTGACACACAATAAGTTATGTCAAGTGGGTTATTAGTTCAATGATTTGTAGAGAAATGAAGCATCATACCTGGTTGAACATTTATAATAGATGGTTTCAGGCGAGTTATAGGGGTGAGCGTTGGCAAACATCCTCCTAACATCTGCAAGAAACATCTCAAAAGTGACATAATGCTGCTCTGATTCCACTCTCTTTGACATTGTTTTCAAATCAGCAGGAAGGAAAATTTACCATGATGCTTTCTTCATAATCAAGCTTAAATACCTATAGCGTGTAAACTTTTCAGGATTAAAAGCAAAAATACCCTTAAAAAATACATACTTTTATAATTATACCCCTCACTTTAAAATTCAACAATAGTACCCTTCTTAAATTTAAATCATTTCAAATATATCCTTCACATTTAAAATTTAACAATAATATCCTTCTTAAATTTAAATCTCTTCAAATATACCTTTCTATCAAGAAGTTAATTCAAATACTCATTGCAAGTCCAAAATTACAAACTTCTGAATGCAAATTAGCCATTTTCATGAATCAATACATAGAAAATTCAATCACTAAAATCTAATCCTTTTCATGTTCCGATATGCTAATCGCTTAAACGAAAAGTAAAAATCTTGCAAAGAACAGGAAATCACAAGCCTGTCAACCAACCCTATTGCCAGAAAACCAGGCTATAATTAGAGTAATAGACAAATCAAGATCCCCTCTCATTAACCCCTGCGAGTAAATAACCGTGGAGAACCACAGTGGAAGCCATATTAACATTATAAAGATTTGTTGATAATACATATTGTTTGGTAGTGAATGCCCTCTTCTTAATCCTTGAAAAACAAATAACAACTAGAACTACCAGTATAACCGTAACCGTATCAACATCTTCATTCTGTCAAAAGTTGGTAATTGCCTAATGGGTGATTATAACGATTCAGATGCACATATTACTCCACATCTTCTGACAGCACTGGAATGAGACAATTACACTGGGTTCATTTTGACCAAGAAATGAAGCCCCTAAAACAGTGTGCAGAGAACAATTTATCTTACAGCATCCATGAATGCTAATAGCCAACCACCCTATATTAAATAAGAGTATTATACCTTATCATTCACATCTTAGGTTCTCAGGCTGTGCAAAGAAATCTTTTGCATTATGCGCCACCTCTGACTCCAACACCGCCTCCAATACTATGTCTGACCCACTTATGTCATCTGATATCACATAGATCAGTAAGTTCATGGCAAAGAATTCCAATTTTGTAACATAGATGATACATATATAAAGTTGTCTATTACAAGGTCATCAACAATCTTGGGTCCAGGAGAAGCAACAGGTCTGTCCTTTTAATGAAGGCCAGATGGTAAAAATTTTTTAAACTAGCAAAGTTTGCTTTTAAATTTGTAAAGAATTTTCCAGATGTACAACTTTATTGCTGTATCACCATTGATCAATAAGATTATTTGACACAAACATGATAGGTCAGTAAGAAAATCAAGGGGCACACCCTCTCACTGCATTGCCAGAATACAGAGCACATTATTTCTCCTTTCTCATTTTCTCATATTCCTTCAGAAATCTACCCTGCATACACCTCAAAAAGTAGAATACATATGTGCTAATATTTTCTCAGGAATCATAACCCTTTAAGAGGATAGTGTACCGAGGGTAATCACATACAAATTGTATTAACTGCAAGCTACTTCTCCTCTCCCTCCTTTAAGACAGCTAGTCAACTATTGGAGGAAGTATGAATAGGGCACAGATTTAGGCGAGTCATGTCCAGGAGTAGTGACAAATAAACCAGTATATTCAAGAGGATAATCTTTTCTAGAAAAAGAAAATGACTGCATAGGGAACATTTCTTCGGCAATCAATTTTTAACCTCAGAAATCCAAGAATCAGAACAATGGGAAACCTCCACACCTAATTTGAGAAACTCAAGATTTGTAGCCGTAAAATAGGTGCAGAAGCAAAAATCATTGTAAATTACTCTCTGCTGCTCGAAAAACCTAATATCATATTTTCAATATTAATCTATTTACACCCCTCCCCCCCACCCACCCACCCCCACTTCCACCCCAGCCGAAAAAAAAAAAAGATCTGTTGTTGGCTTCTACCAGCTTGCATAGGAGTAAAATTATAAACTAGTGCTGCCAGCCTATCATTTGAGACATCTAAGAAACTTTGTCAAGAACCCATAGTTTTTGCTTATCCATACTTGTTTTAAGGTAAACTTTTTTCATTTGCAGAACATTGTCTCTCAAATTTAAAACATACTCATACTTGTATAAGAAATCTTTAATTGAGAGCTAGTAAGTCAGTATCAGTCACAATCCTCCGATATCTACAAAAAACAAAATTTAGAAACTGAAATATTTAGCCCATAGCTCAAAACATACCAAGCACCCAACTTAAGGTATTGTGACACGAGGCAAACTAGTGAAGTATGAAATCTGAAAAATCACCTTTTCGATTTGGCAAGAGTCCTGCACGTTCAGCAGATACAGGGAGGACAGTTAGACCAGATTCATCAATTAACTCACTGAGAACCTCATTGTTAACAGATCCAGAGTTTAAAGTGGATTCAGCCAATTTTGAATAAGTAGTAGCTTGACTGTACACGTCAAATGGAGATGAGGTTGGAGATCTATAATCCTAGAAAAGAAATGTTTAGCAGCACTTTTACATAAAAGTTGTTAATCAAAGAAAATTCTGGAATTGCATATCAGAAGTCAGTCAATGTTGTCAACCTTAGCACTGGGCAGCTGCGAGAGGATGTTGTCTACCTCAGCATTGCTGTTAGTTAGCACACTCCCTATACCTGGTTTTTGAGCTTCAGTTTCCACTGCATTCCAAAAGAAAGGTAATGAAATAGGAGTCATGCAAATCACATCAAATTCAAGTACAAGAAGAAAGATTTCAACAGAAGATATACCATTGGTAGAAGATGCCCGGTCAACATTGTCTACAAATCTCCTAGTCAATGGACCAGGATTCATAAAAGATATGGTCCGAATTTCATGCCGAATGGCTTCTAATTGAGCAATTGTATCTTGCAATTCTTTATGCACCTGTGCAATTTATTACCACTAAAGAATTTTGAATGACCCTTTTCACCAAAGACATCATACTAAATGTTAAAAAAAAAATTAAAAAATCAAGAGCAATGGACAGGACATATCATGAGCCTATCATCTAACTGTGCTGGTAAAGAAGCTCGAAATAGAATTGAAGCCAACATTTATATACCGTAATCATATGTGACTATACAGAAGGAGAGAGAGAGACCTCGCGAGCTTGAGTTTGTTGCATAACGCTTTCAAACTGGCCACGGGCAACTTGAACATATCCAATGGCACGCCCAGCTAACCTCCCAGCTGTTCTTGCTATTTTTGGTAAATCCTTAGGACCTAAAATTGTGCAGGGATTCATCTATCAAAAAAAAAATACTACAGAAGAAGCCTCGCATTACTCTCAGCCTCCCAAACCCAATGGAAACCTCTAAAATCACAACTTCTAATTCGCATAACAGATTTTAAACTAATCGGAACACATATCAAATCATCGATAATAAGAAAAAAAACCATTCAACTGAGAAAATTATTTTGCAAAGAAAGAGTACCTATGAGCGCAGCAGTTGCTCCGATTATGAGAAAGAGCTCCCCGTATGAAATTCCCAGCATCACTTCCTCTTGCTTTCGCGGCTCTTTTGGTACTTAAGAGCTTCTTGCTGTCCCATTTCCGGGAGAAATGCTATGGGAGGTGAGAGGATTTTGGCCTTGCGTGATGGCCCAGAGGCCGTAATCATTTTGTGGGCTTCAGTAGTCGAAATATACTGGAACTGATCACTATATGGGCTCTACAGAGTTTAACTATCCATGAAGTCCAAGAGAAAAGGACCCCAGGCCCAAACGAACAGGATGAATAATGATGGACCCCTGAGATGGTTTTTTTTTTTAAAGCAGAGCATAATTTCTAGTAGGGTTGTACAAATCAAGCATCACATTATTTTTTAATTTGAATTCGAACATAATTGAATAATTTTTAAATTTGTTTATTTATTATTTGAGTTTAAATTTATTCGATTATTATTTAATAATGTTAAAATTCATTTATATTTGAGTTTGAAAAGTTTAATTAACATTCGAGTTTGAATTATTTGAATTCATGTATTTCATATTTTTCATTTTAAATTTTATAAAAATAATAATTCAAAAATTAATAAAAATAATTAAATATTATAATATTAAATAAATATATATTATAATATAATTAATCTTAATATTAGGCATATAAGATTTATTAAGAATCAATCTTAATATTATAAAATATAAATAAATATAATATAATTAATTTTTAAAAATATATAATATGTTTGCTAACATTCGAATATGTTTGTAAACATGTTCAAGTTCTTTCATTTATTATAACAACGAGCCTTATTTGAATACTAACTTTTATTCACGAAAGTTTAGTTCGTTTACAATTCTAATTTCTAACAATCTTTAAAGAATTGCCAATTAATAAAAGAGAAATAATTACATGCAAATAACCGTAAAAATCTGGTGTTAATTAGCTTTAAGCTGTCATATACGGGCCTGATTTTTATGAATTATGTGTATTAAATTTTTTATTTTCAAATAATAATATGTACTTTATTAATTACGAAATTTTGATCTATTAATTTACAAATATATTGCCAATATAAATTTTTTCTCCATCCAAATATTTTGAAGTTGAGAAGAAAACGTCATTCACGACGGCTGGAAGCTTTGTAGGACAATTTCAATAAAAGAATAGGAGAATTAATATATTTAGTTCTTAAAGTATAAATTTTGTAATATTTTATATTTAATGTTTTTTTTATGATTTTTGATAAAATTATAACTTGTTAAGTGATTCTTAATTCTCTTTTATAGTATAGATTTCAATCAGAAAAATTATCTCCATTGCACGTGATCAATTTATATATTTATTTTTTCCTAAAAAAATTACATGCGATAGAGATGACTTATTCTAGCAAAAATTTATTAAGGACGAAAATATTACAAACTTTTCACAATCAAATAAAAGTGGAATTATAATATTTTAATTGATGCACATTAAGTAAATATAATTCGTTTTGTACGACTTGTGATTAATACGTGGTATTATAGTGATTTTATATTGTAATACGTATTTAATAATGTTTTAAATTCTTTGTTAAAGGTGAAATCTCTCGTCCAAAAACCTGCCTCAAAGCATGTGGAGAGAAGACAAATCACGATAATCAAACTAGTCATAAGTTAAGAAAATCCATTCTCTAAAGAAATTAACTCCAAAAAATTTGATCTTTAATTCCTTATTCTAAAGCTACAACCTTCAACCAATTTTGACAACGTGTGGCGCTGTTGTCTCAATTTCTCACCATAAGGAGGTGGGGTTGTGCACTCTATCTATTTTTCAAAATAAATTAATAATTATACTCCCTCCGTCCCAATAAAATTGACCTACTTACTATTTTGGATTGTTCTAAAAAATTTGACACTTTCCTTAAAAGGAAAATTTTTATTATACAATTTATTATAAAATAATTAATATATCTCATATATATTATTTTTATATATTTAGATTTGACATAAAATATTATAGGACCTACATATTTTTTATTTTTATTATATTATATTATATTTTTATTTTTATTTTTATATAAAATATCGTGTCAAGCCGATCATGGTCAATTTTAATGGGATAAGGGAGTAATTTGACTTGACCACTCTATTCGATTGTGAGGCAGCTTTAAGTCTGTCTGATTTTGTCCAACGAATCTCAGAGCGAGGGCAAAGAAGCATGTTTTGATTTCGACAGATTAAGCAACACTACATCAGTATCTGCGAGAAGATTAAGAAGCATGGATATGCGTCATGCAGATGATGCAAATAAAGCAGAGAACCAACCACCAATATCTCTTGCAGAAGAAAAGAACAAAGAGTCTCCTGTCTTCCTGACCTGACCATTCTGAAACCTACTATAATTGCCTGCCAACAAGAAGTTCCATTTTGTCAAGTCACTCAATTTCCAGCAATTCAAGCCGTATTGGAGAGTCTGGGATCGGTCAAAAAGGATCCACATTGTTGATTTTGGAATCAAAAGTGGGTCACATTGGACTATCATGATGCAAGCTCTTACTTCTAGACAAGAATATCCACTTGATCTTCTTAAGATAACAACTGTTGGAACAGCAAAACAAAGACCGGAAGAAATAGGCAAGATGCTGTCGTCTTTTGCTGAAACCATGAAGATACCCTTTCGTTTCAAACTAGTTGTATCAGAGATGGGGAATGTCCAGATAGATTTCTTTGAGATAGAGGATAATGAAGAGGTTGCAGTGTACTTTGAGTTACGGCTGTGGACTACACTAGCCCGGCCTTGCCACTTGGAAGCTCTGATAGGAACCATTAAAATCCTCAAACCCTGTGTAATGGTGGTCATTGAGTTTGAGGAATGACCAAAATAGAACTTCCTACTTTGATCGTTTTAATGGAGCCCTTTCTCTTTGTGGTGCTACGTTTGATTGAATAGGATTGCATGAACAGAGACAATGTGCATAGAGTGATATCTGGAGTGTACCTAAGGGAGATGATTCAAAACATTATAACAGCTGAGGGTGAAGAGAGGGTTCATCGCCATGAATGAATTATTACCTGGAGAGCCCTTTTCACAAAGTTTGGTTGTGTGGAAACACCTCTGAGCATCTCAGCTTTGTGTCAAGCGAACCTGGCGAGAAAGAGAGGAGAGCCGAATGGAGTAATTCTTGCACCGTGGAGACCAACGGAAAAGGCCTAATAGTAGGGTGGAAGGGAACTCCGATCAAGTCTCTTTCAGTTTGGAAATTTCATCAAGAGTAAAAGATAGACTAAGCTTCTGCAGTTTCATTACCACATTAGCATCCGTGAGGTGATGAAACCAGATTTGATCTATCACCTTTTCTGAGACTGGAGAAATTTGATGATGTATATGGACAAACTCCTTAATCTGAAGACCAAAAGAAATTTCAGACAACTTTTCATGACATACACCATCTCTGAATGTTTTTCTTGAATCTGTTTTGTTGTCGTACCACAAAAAAGTAAAGCCTTCGGGAGCAGCTACACTACCCTCTCCCTTCCTCTAGGATGCTGCCAACTTTGACCTGTATGCAACACGTACTAAGGTGGAAAATAGTAAATTCCAGTACTTCATCTCTGGGTTCTTGACTGTCACTTTTTATCAGTTTTAATCAGTGGCTAAGTCAAAGTTCTTATATCTTTCAAGGTTGTTTCGTTAGCCTAGTCTAGAGGAAATCGAAGGAACTAAACCATATTTTGGGCATTTCATCAAAATAATCTGTCTTATTCACTGGCATCCAATAATAAAGACAGTAACACAAAACAAATCAGAACCAGAAAAAATAAAACAGAAATAGCATAGGAAATCTTATGAAAAGGAAATTCAACAAAAGCAAACTGTGATGGTCCGAGGTAGACAATAAATAAGTCCTACCATCTAATCTAGTATTAGGTGAAAATTTTATTGGAATCTATCGCAGGGTAAAATTGCTTTAGTGACTGGAGGTCATTCAGGGATAACACAAGCTGTGCTATTGCTTTGCAACAGAGAGAGCCACCATAGCATTCACGTATGTAAAGAATCAAGAGGTAAAGAATGCTCAAGATACCTTGAAGATGATCAAAAGAGTGCAGCTGATGCAGAAGATCACACTGATAGCTGAGGATGGGTGCAATCAGAATTGCAAAATAGATATTGACGAAGTCAGTAGAGACTATGGACGCATTGTGATTCTGGTGGGCAACGCAGCGACAGCACATCAGCTGCATTGAAGAGAAACCGAGGATCAGCTCTTGAGTTTGTGTAAACTTATTGTCACATTTCTTCATGACCAGGCATGCTCTTAAGCATATGAGAGGTGGGGGTTGCATAATCAACTCCACTTCAGTCCAGGGCTATGATGGCTCGCCAGTGTCATTGGACTAAGGTATCTATAGTGTCTTTCACTCGAGGGGTGGCGCTTCACCTTGTGCAGAGAGGAATTGGCATTAATGGCAGAGCTCTTGGACCGATCTGGATTCCTGTTCAAGTGACAACCTTCGATTGTGAGTTTAGATCCAGGGCATCTAGCGCAAGGCAAACTTATGGGCAACGGTATCACGGATTCAATTCCATTGTAAGTTTAGGGTCAGAGACACCAATGAATAAAGCTGCTCAACCTTGTGAGATTGCAACATCTCATGCGTTCTTGGCATCACTGCACTCTTCCTATTTCACTGGCCAAGTACTCCACCCCAACCGGGTGCATTAAAGAGAGAAAACTCGTCAATTCTGGAAAATTATTAGACAACTGGTTATATGGTTTGTAAACCGTTAAATTTTCTGCATTTTTGCTTGCGGGGGAGTGGTTGTTATGGTCAATGCTTTGATTTGGAAGTTTGGTTGCAAGAACCCGTTGAGCTGTTTCTTTCTCGATGGTAAGTAGCGTAATGGCTAGTGCTGCCTAGAAAATTGCTTTCCGCTAAATTTCATTTTTTCTCTGTTGGATAATCAAAAACCAGAAAGAAGTCTTCGTGAAAGAGATCTCCATTAGAAATCTCTAGCCATTTAGAGATAAGTTTGGCCCTTTGTTAAAGGTTTAGATTTTTTCTTTTTCTCCTCTTTTCCCCTTCTATCCTAGTGTTAGATTCAACACTAGTTTTCTTAAACTTTAATGCAAATACTTGATTGCCGTGCTATTTCCTTAACAATGCCAAAAAGCTGAGATATTGTAAAGTTTCTTCTAAATTGTTGGACAGAACTCAAAAACAGTACTAGTTACTAGTTTGAGATCTTCCACTTTTTGTGTTAAAACTGTAAGTTTGCTACAGTAGCACAGACTAGCATCAAGAAGTGTTTTAAGCACACAGTGCATTACCATTCCCAATTAAGAAAACGTCCGGGACAAAGGAACACGAGGGGAGAAGGCAGCGGCTTTAAGAATTCCTGTCGCCGCGGTATCCATCGGTAAATGGATAGTACCCCCAACAAAGGTGAAATAAAATTACACAAACTGCACAAATGATGTGAGAATTTCAAACTAGTGCTCCTAGCGCAATGCATTATTTGCATCAGCATCCTAGAGTAGTCAGGTTTCCAAAATAAGTTACTGCAGGACGCAGATAAACTATCCTTCTATATCGCCTGGACACGTCACTTGCAGATTACACCATTGCAAGCAGAAACAATCACAATGGTTGATCAGAAGCACCACCATTGATCAGTGTTTGGTCTGAAAAGAATTGATTTAAGAAAATTAAAAAAAAAAACAAAGTGACTAAGGATGATGAGAAAAGCCAAATTTAAAAGTCAGAGCAATCAGAGTACTACCGAAAGAGGAATAGTAGTAGAAGAGATAATGAACCTCTGCACGATCCACTTTCATTGGCCTGGGATAGTAGAGGAGTTGGGAGAGAAAATACCAGAACTCTTGTCATGTGTTGTTTCCTCGGAGTGCAAGGTAAGTGGCTGAGCAGTTCCACAATGCTCTACCTCCTTTCCTTTAGATTTAAGATCTGAAGTTTCTACTAGATAACAAGATAAAGGGACTGCATCACCACTTCTTTTCAACGAGAGATCAAGACGTTCAATCATTCGTGCAACACCAGCAATACCTGCACTCATTTCCCGTTGAACTCCTCTACTCAATTCTTTAACAGAACTATTTCTTGCTAGTAACTTTTCCTTAAACCCACGTGTACCTTTTGAAACTGATTCCTTGCACCTATCATGAAAGAATGCTAATATTAGAACAAATTTGGCATTACTTCAACTGAAATACCCAAATTAAGTGATATACTTGGCTGAAGCAGCAGATAATTTAGCTTTAACAGACTCCGACAATGCAAGCAAATCAGATGAGCTGGATTTCTGGGGACCATCAGTTTCTGGTGATGTTCGGCCAAAGAAAATCCTATACAAATGCCCAAATGATTAAGAAGCCAAAGAGTTATTGTTAGACCCTAAATCATTTTCATAAATTAGAAATCTTAATATCAATATAAGGTCATGGATTTTTTGCTCTTTGAATTTCATTTAACTTCAGAAACTTAACAGGCTGATACCTATGCTTGGCAAGACCATCTATTCTGTCAGGCGATAACTCTGGTTCAATGCTTCCTTCTGGTGCAACAGTTGCAGGCAACCCAACTTCCACTCCATAATTTAAACTCCTGTTTTCTTCAAGGTTGCTGGGAATCTGCAGCATACTTGATGTATTTGCAAGAGAAACAGAAGGAAATACTTGTGAAGGGCCTAACCCTGGTGATGATTGCCTCCTTCTTCTGTTAACCGGATGAGCTAAGCTTTTAGCAGCAGCAAAATGTCGCAGAATTCGATCCTCAAAATCAGATCCATCTATTGAAGGAACATCCTGAAAGATCATGCTCTTATTCATGTCGTATAGAGAAAGTTTATTCAAATATATAAGGAACTTAAATTCTTCTTTGAACTGCCATCCAACTCACATGGTTAACTTCATGTTCCCGATTGACAAGGCGAGCATTACTCCTTGACCTCATCATCCTCTCATTCTCCACGGCAGCTAAGAGCTCTTGACTACAAAGCATTAAGCAGTGAAACATTAAAAGAGAATAATAAAGATATACAAGATAAAACTCTAGTAGTCGAAGAAGAATCTGGGCTCTTGTAATAATCCAGGTTCCAAAGTCTCACCTGGCAGAGTCCTCCAAGACAAAAAGCTGCCAACATATTGGGCACTCTTGGCTTCTTTGTGACCTGAAAAGAAGAAAATTTGATTAGAATAACATGCATTAAAGTTCTTCAGAAAAGGCTTTAGAGTGTATCTATAATCTATGCATAGAGATGTCTGCGAATTTGCATCACATAAGTAGGAGAGACAAGACTTATCCTCATTTCACTGATTAAGCATACCATTCAATAATACACTGCAAATGATACTCATGCTTACAACTGGTGACCTGAAAACAAAACCAATTTGAGTAGTTAATATGAATATCTACATGACATAATTAATTTTTACCCAGCAATCAAAGAAGTCCACAGCTTGACAAAATTAGGAGATGAAACATACATGCATTGGCAAATTAAATGATAAAGTAGTTGCAATATACGGAAGCAAAAAACCACTGCAGTACAGAAGCAATAACAAAAATCTAGTTTCACAACCAACCATGGCCAAAACGAGGAAAAAGCATTCTGAATAAAGTTCTAGCACCAGCTTAGAGTGAGCCTCTTTTATACAGAAATCAGGACAGCCTTCAGAATTTTACAGGATAACAACTGTATCTTCAAAGGAGAATCTCAAAAAACTAGACCATTTGAAAAGTCTCAATTGCCAGGAGAAAATTTTACCAGAAACAAGAAAAAGGGAAAAAAATGGTCATCTCAGGAAGAAGATCCCAGAAAGTACATGTCTTGGCCGGCAAGACTGATCACCCAATCAAGAGAAGTATTACTCCCATTCCCCTTTGCCCAGGTTGAAGCAACATAACAAAGCAACTAAGAAAAGAATTAGCAGCCAGAGATCAAACATCACACACATCGAACAAATTCAACAGAACTCAAGCGACAATCATCAGCAAATAAGAAACGAATGTCTAGCAGCAATCACATCTCTTGCCAGAGAGTAGTTAATCATGATGCAACAAATATATTAACAGATTAAGGCTTTAATCTCTTCGATACAAGAAGATGCTCTAAAATAGGAAAATATAGATTTAAAAGTGGAGAAATTGCTTAAAAGCCTCCCTCTTCATACATAGTAGAAATTACAATCAAAATACAACTGCATTGTTCAAAGGATCTTAGTTTCCAACTAGTTATTCTGAGAAAAGGTTCCGGTACAAATTTTTGCAGTTTTACGAAATCATATTACCTGGATGGAAAACCAGGTAAAGATTCATTTTTTCCATTAACTGCTATTGACAAAACTTGTAGCGAAGCACTCGTATGGAAATTGCTCACTCCTAACCGTCAGCAATTAAAAACAAAATCTTCAAAAAATTAAAGCTGCGAACTTTTTTACACCATGAACAGCTCACCATCTCATAATCGACAGAATTATCGTTAGTTTTTCACAATGCAAAACTACAGACAATACATACATAAAGTCTAGTCTATGCATAGACAACAGAGAGAGAAAGTACAGCAGGAGGATCGCCAGAGGTGAAAGGCTCGAGACAAATGCTGCAGCCGTCCTCGAAGCAGTCATCATCAACACCAAAGACGACGGCATTGGAAGTTCCAGACGACGACGCGATCGTCGGCGACTCCGACTCCGACTCCGACTCCAACATCATCGTCGTCGTGATCAGCAACGACGAATTTTGCCCCGGAGCAATCGCTTCACTTGCCATTGACAGAAACAAACTCAGCTCACAGCGAATGTAAGTTGATTATCTGCGTGTGTGAAGAGAGGTTAGGTGAGGAAAGGTGAGAAGGAGACGGAGAATATAAGGAAGGAAAGAGTACAATCCTAGAAACTTATAGAGAGAGAGAACGAGAGGAGTGTGTAAAAGGTCAAAGAAAGGAATTATGGAAGAGAAGAACAAAGGGCAATAAACAAATTTGCAGGCAAATATGCAAGTTATCTCCACCCGTTACCACTAAACCCGGTTTTCTCAAACCCGGTCCATAACACTTTTTTCCCTTTATGAAAATCTAATCCATCATCGAATGCGCAAATCTCTAAAATTATTCTTCACAATCCGAATATTTATTGTATTAATAACAAATAAAAGTGTATTAAATTATGATTCACTGATATTTCAATCATCGTATTATATTAAATATTATAATTAATTAATATTTTAAATACTATCTAAAATCTAATTAAATTATATATACTCGATATATATATAAATTTTATATCAAATTATGATTCATTAATATATATGGTTATATATATACATAGGTGATAATTCATTATAGATCATATCGTTATAATAATTTTAGTATTTTAAATATTATACGGACTCTATTCGGTCTAATTATATTTTAATTAATAAAAATTATTATATTTAATTTATAATGCGCATCATATAAAATTTTGTAATATAATAATTGATTTTTTTTTTTTTTGAAATGATAAGTTATTAGTTTAATTTACGTCCACACACTCCAAATGTTTAACAAAAAAATTGAAAAATATGACAACCTTTACCTTTTTATGTTTTGACATTTTGTCCTATTTTTCGGCTCCTTGTTTGGTATTAGGAGGATTTGATTTCGGACGAGAGAATTTTTTTTTACCTTCTTAAGAATATAATTTGTTGTCTGCAATTAATTAAATTGTATTGTATTTACCATTAAAAGAATATATTATAGTAATTCTTTTAATTATATAATTTAAAAATTCTTCAAAATAAAAATGTGGAATAAATTTAAAATTATACTATTTTAATTTTAATTTTCTATAGTTTCATCATTAGACCATAACAAATTAACCCTATCAGGGTTGCTATTTTACACCGAGATGCCAAGAATTCTCTATCTATATTCCAAATTGTAAAAATAAAAAATAAATTAGCAAAGCTATAGACCTGAGGGGAAAAAAAAAAAAAAAAAAAAAAGGTGACACCCTCTTTCACTTCTCTCGCCGGTCAAGTTGGACCAAGTCCATCTCTAGAACCGCTGTCCTCTTCTTTCTCCATCTTCGAAAGACTGGGCCCTACAAATTAATTTGCCTCTCACTATCAACCTGTCTGGAATCTAGATTAAAAAAGAAATGAGGCGAAGGGTTTGAGAGTGTAATTAGATTGAGATTTTTATTTTAATTAAAAATTTAATTTATTTAATTCTTAAAATTTAAGGCTTTAATGTTCTCATTCTTAATATTGTTTTCTATTGTTATAATTTCTAATGAAATGATAATCTATTAAATGGTTCACAACTTTCTTTTTAGCATAAATTTTGACTAAACGAAGTCATTCTCGTTGCAAGTAATTTTTTTTTTAAGAAAAAAAAACATATCAATTGATCACGTGTAGCATTAGTATGTGGGCTAAGTTGACTAGTCAGTCCCAAGGGTCGGGACTGTTAGCCATTCTGGCCCCCTTATATCGGGGTAGCCTACGATTCGGTCTCGCAAGTTAGTCCATGCTAGGCTAAGGAAAAATTTTCTTGGCAAGTCACTGGCCGCTCCGGCTAGGCCCGTGGACCGCCCATGGACAAGCGGACCGGCATGCCAGAATTTAATTTTTTTTTACATTTTTCCCCTAATGACCATATTAAGTTTTTCATTCAAAAAAATTTATAAATAGTTTCTAATTCACCTCAAAGCTTACCACATACGCTACTTAAACCTCAATTCTCTCTATTTTTTTTCCACAAAAAAGTGTTAAAAATATAATTTGTCAAGTACATATTTTTAGAATCCTTCAAGCATCTTTTTCAAAATTTAGAAGTTTATTGAGTGGTGGTCAATAATTGATATCTTAAGATATTATTATATTTAAATTTTAAACAATATAGTATATTTGAAGATGTTTAGGTATCAAATCCCCCTCTTATGTAATTTTTATTTTGTTAATTAATAAAGCTAGTAGGAGTTTAAGCCAAACCTCCACCACTTCAACGTATTTTTTTTTTTTATAAATACAAATAATTGCGTTATTTAAATTTAAAAAAAATAAAAATTAAAACCCTAACAAAAAAAAAAAAGAGGGGAGGAAAGGGCACACTGCTCGGCTTGCTAGTACCTAGGGCCTTGTGGTCCAAAGGGCCGGTCCGTGCCTAGTCTAGGGTTTTTGGGATTGGGCTCGAGTTGGCACAACTTGCAAGTAATCGGACCAACCCGCATGGCCCAAGGGCCGGTCCTTGAATCAGCCCGACAAGGCCAAAAACCATTCAGGCCTAGCCCACATTCCATTACTAATCATGCGTAATGGAGATGATTTTTTTATAGTCAAAATTTATATAGGAAAAGAGAGTTAGGGTTTAGTAGGTTACTAGTGGACGTTTTCACGCTACGCGTGGAGATTTTTGCCCGATTATTAATATATTTTTTTAAAAAAATTAATGATTTCGTAAATATAAAAATTTGTCCAATAATTAATTAAACACATCAAGGTATACATACAAAAATAATTCTACCAATATACAATAGGTTTTCAAAAAACTAAACTTAGAGAATTATATATCAACTGCAAAAATAGTATACTTTCATTGCTTGACTCTTAATAAAACTGATATTTTAAATGTGTTTTGGTTCTTTACTACTTCTAGCCCAAACTGCCTCTGGTAGTGCTAGACTACCAAATCCTAAGGACTTCTCAGGTGCCCTGTACGTGTTAGATATAGGCCAGAATGACCTTACTGCTAGCTTCTGCAAGCTAAGTGATGCACAACTGTAGGCAGCTATACCTGATATTGTCAATCAATGTGCCGCGGCAATGATTGTAAGTAGTGTATTGAATTGTAATTTGATTTTTCGTACACAAATTTCTTAAAAGATTGTCATGTAAATTAGATTTTCTCTTAAAGTCTAAATAATTATGTGACAATGTTTTAAACATACTCATTTATGAAAATGATTTTTACATATAATGACATAATGTACATCCCACCTCCTCCCTTCCCCAATGTTTTTAAATTTTAGTTTTTTCTCTCAAGAAAATTAAAAATTTTTAAAAAATCATTTAAAATTCTATCTTTGCCTCCTCTGAAAGTTTTTTTTTTTTTCCAAAAATTATAAAATTATTCTCTAGTATATCATTTCATATAACTTATCGCCAACCTTAAATTCCTAATTTCATCTCTATATACAATAGATTAATCTTGCGTAACCAGCTTTCTGAATCAATCTTAGAAAGTGTAGTAGTTTCAGTGAAGAAGG
This sequence comes from Voacanga thouarsii, assembly GCA_026120185.1. Taxonomy (NCBI): domain Eukaryota; kingdom Viridiplantae; phylum Streptophyta; class Magnoliopsida; order Gentianales; family Apocynaceae; genus Voacanga; species Voacanga thouarsii. The sequence continues at coordinate 260,432 of JANUWF010001558.1, forward strand.
CTAACCATAAACCATGAAGGAAACATCTTTATTTATTACATTCCAGAGAGAAATGTATTAAAAACACACCACGGATTCTATTTAAACCAAAAAAAAGAAAAGCAACTCAAACACTGAATGAAATATTGTACAACAGGCATTAAAACGCACACAGTTTGTCTGATGAAATCTGCAGAATAATCCTCTACCTCTAGAATATCTGGTTTGCTCTGCTAATTCAAGACTTAGAGAGCCGAAGCACCTCTCAAAGCTCTTCCTGCAAGCATCAATGGGAGAATGATTTTATCTTCAGAAATACACAAAAAAGGGTGCCCACTACTGTAAAATGACCAAAAGCAGAAGGAAAGAAAAAGGAAAAAAGAACACACAAAAATTTTATCTTCTCTCGAATTCATTCTGGAAGTTTGAAAGCACACACATATTGCTCCTAGTCAAGTTGAGTGCCTCACTAAGTTTTCTTAAGGTAGGTTGCAAGTTTAGTAGATAGAAAGCTCATATTTGTACACCAAAGAGACGCACATTCTGTCTCTCTTTTCTCCATTCACATACATACACCCTCAAACCTATCCATATCATACTATTGAAATAAAAGCTGATACTGATGTGAAGCATCAAAATTAAGAGCTGAGAAGAAAGAAATACCCTTGTGTGCATGGTGCCTCTAAGCTTCTCCTTTTCTCCTTTTTCACCTTTCCTCTTAGCCTCCTGCAAATATGGTATTAAAAACACATGTCTAGCATTTGGAAAAAAGCTATATCAAGGTCTATAGTGCAAAAGCTACCCAGGTGTTATCACTCACCTCTTCTTGGATTCTTGTGATTTCTTCTGCCTCCTCAAATGCCTGTTTTTCAAGTAAATTTGCAAGTCAGACACTTGAAGACATATAAAATGGAATTGGAACCCAAGAACACCATTTACCTCCCAACTATTGGTCCTTTTTCCTTGCACAACTTCTTTTGCATATTAAGGGTAATCACATATCAAAATATTATCAAACACTACACCAGCTTTCATCTACACATATGCAACATGAGCAAAAATTTCATTCAAGGCCAGGACTAATAATTATTTTCTGGATGAAAATGCTGACAGAAAGTTCTATTCAAGAGAGAAAAAGGGAACAATGTAAAGAGATAACATGCACTAATTTCAATCCTACTTTATTTATGATATTCATCTGACAAATAATCGTCGACAATATTATTAGTTTAGTTATTTAGTCTTTTAAGGCTTTCAAAACTCAATTGACATCTTGCATCATTTGAGTTGAAATAAACACTCTAGGAATGAAAATCAAGTAGATTTTGTGTTTTGCCATCTATCATGGTAAATTGAATGAGAATCTTATAAAGTATGATCACTACACCTCACATTGATAAAACTTATGCATCTTTTATGTCAACATCCACTCCCTAACTAACTTCGTCTTTTAAGAGCCTTCTTTTTTGGAAACACTTATGGTAATTGACTTGACAAATATTTCTCTCATTGATGCTTTTACATTCGAATTCCTGAGGCATGATTGGAAAAATTTTAGAAGATGCTTCATTACTTATGACTTTTATCTTCATCTACCTGACTTATAAATTAATTATGCTTAGAACTCCTTGAAGGAAAGAGAAATTAAACACTCATGAAATTAATTTTTACATGAGAAGTTTCAATCGCTGCATATTTGACTGATCGTAACACATAGAGGTCAGGATCATCTTCAAATTCTGCGATAGAAGTGCGAAATGAAACTTTCAGTTTTGCTTGCAAGCGAAAGAAAATAAACAGCAATAGTAAATAAGCATGAGTATATAGACACTCCCTCCCGCAAACCAAAGACTGAAAGAAATGAAGAATACAAAAAAAAGGAGGTTGGGGAGGGGAAGAGAAAGGGAGAGAGAGGAGAAGGATGGTGAAGAATGAAATATAACTATCAGGACGTTTCATCATGTGGCAACTTCCAACAAGGTGTAAGGACGTTTTGGATACAAAATACAGGTCCAATTGGTTGCTTGCCAGTATCCACTTTTTACATCAGAAATCCAAAACCTGGCTTTCTTGATCAATATGGTTGCATAAAGGGCTAGAATGACATGGCTATAGAGTTTAACAGACAGCTTAAAGACAAAGTAAGAAGACTACGAGCTGAGCTTCTACACGCTACCCTCACATATATTGATGTCTATGCAGCCAAATATATATTAATCAATAACAACAAGAAATAAGGTAACAAAGCCCCATAATCAACATGAACTCTTATACCCTATACCTAGATTAATATTTGCCATTTGAACTGAGATTCTGAAATATTTCCACTAGGGGCGTATACACATTCAATGAAAGTTAAAGATTTATATATATTTATCTGAAATCCAGTAGTTTAACGAAGATATATGTATGTGAAGATAATGTTTAGCCAAAAAGCAGAAATCTGGAAACGGATTTTCAATAGAATTGGCTTTGAAAGTCATGATTTAAGCAGAGATTAATTTGCTATCTGCGTACAGGATTCGTGGATCCCCTTAAAATTTGTTGTGGGCGGCACGAGGATTATATCCATGTCTGGTGCATGCAAAAACAAATTTTGAATGGTACTGAAGTGTATGGAGGCACCTGCGCCACTCTTTCAACCTATGTTAGCTGGGATGGAGTGCACTACTCTGAAGCTACAAATCACTGGATTGCAAATCACATACTCAACGGCTCTTTATCAAACCCTACAATTCTAATCTTTCGCGCTTGTCATAAAGCTTAATCAAACTATAATCCTTTCCTTGCAAAATGTGTTAACAAAGCAAATTTGTTGCTCTATTTTGGGATGTAATCCTAAACTGAATTGGCAAACAAAGTTGGTTTAGAAAGTGCTTGTCAGTGTTAATCCAATTCCAATCCTACCCAACAACCAACACCTTACACCACTGCCACCCCCCTATTTTAGTGAGGCATTACTCCAGGATGGTTAATTAGCACACGGAGACATTGTTCCACTAAGTACATGCTTAATGGCTAGGATTTGTCCACTCTTCCATTTATATACCACATTCCACAAGCCAAGAATGCAACAACTTCCTACTTAGAAGAGTTTTGTACTTAGAATCATAATGTTGTAAGAGTCTGAACTCTTTAATGCTTCTTATAAAGCCAAATCAACAATATTATACATATAACTCTACAAGGTTGTAACATACTTAAAGATAAAATTCCTAAATTCTAAGATTACTTACTGCTTAGCCTAAAGGCATTGTCGGCAACATCAAATTCAGCCAGCTGCACCGAGCCTGGAGAAATTCCTCTGCCTCTCTTGATTTCCCCATTAGCCTTTCACCTTTGGAATTTGCCTACAATTTCCACTTTCTCAGTCCTCTCTTTATTCTCGCTGCTATGGTCTGACCGCCACCCTACTCCCAGTAATGCCGCTCATCGGATTTCCAATTGTGCAGTCGCCACCCTATCAAAATCATTCACCAACTTCCCTGCCATTCTCTTAACTTTCCTCTCTTCTTCTGAAGACTCCTCGTCCAGCAATCTTCTCCTTCACTTCACTATCAATGAGCAGATGGGGTAACTGGACTCTTACCTACATTCTTATTATCTCCGGCGATGCGACAAATGATGAAAGCAAATTGTTGATTTTGGGTTTTCTTGAAAACTTTTTCGCCTTTGGCATGGAGTTTGTTGATGGTGCCTTCAATATAATCTAGGAGATGATGACACTCGAAATTGAGGTCATCCATAGACCAGTAACCCTCCTCAACTGACGACATTAGTGGATCCAAAACTAGAACTGTGGATCTACCCACTCTTCGTTAAGCTTTATGTCTTTATCAATCCATGGCCATGGGAGGCTGCTGAAGCATAACTTCCCGGGACTGAAGACTATAGTGATAGCTTGATCTGTAATCTTGTTCTTGCCTCCGTGTGCGATCTTGACCGTATTGGTCATGCATTACTATTGCACAAGAGGCGATTTGATAAAGAAACATGTAAAGAAAAGGAAATGAAAGGGGCATAGGATGGAGAGGGGGTTACAAGCTGTACAACTTCCCATGAAATCTAAACCACATCTTAAATCTAAATTTATCCTAACCATTACAAGTCAAAGTAGGTAGGAAGGAAAAAAATAAAAAGTATTATAAAATGACTAAATTATCCATAACGACCAAAGAAATCTAGACCATACAAAAAGTTATCTGAAATTTTTTATAAAATCTGAGTCATTCATTATGAGATGTTAGAAGTTGAACCATCAAATTTAAAAAACTTTACAAAATAAAAAAAATTGCAAAAAAAATAAATTATGACAATTGACTCCCCTCATCACAATTAGAATACACATTTAGATAATTTTATTATGGATCATAATGATTAAAAAAAAATCATTAAGAATGAAAACAATACTAGCTCTATATTTTAAGAATCAAATATACTAATTTTAAAAAAATATTTTATATATTTTCGTTTCTTAAAAATTGTCATATATTCACAATACATTGTATTTTTTCTATTTGGCCCCACCTGACCCTATATATTTAATAATTTTTATTATATTTCTACAAACAAGTTGCTATCATTTATACCATAAGTTTTTAGTATGTAGATTAATTTTTTATGAAAAAAAAAGAAATGAATGGGAAGATAATGGAGGGATTAGATTCAATATAAAAGTTTCAATTTTATTTTTATCAAAAAGTAAAATAAAATGGAGAGAGAGGAACTTCATTTAACAAACGGACTAAAATATTTTTAATAAAAAATATTTAATATTATTATATTAAATTAATAGATAAAAATGTAAATGCAAATAGTATCAGTCTCTTTCTTTTTCTTTTCTTTCCTTCTCCAAACACTTTCTTCTCTCCTCTTATTTCCTTTCCTTTTTGTCCCACTCCTATGTTCTCCTCTCATTTTCCGCTATCCAAACAAGCTCTTAGAAAAAGACAGATGATGCTTTTTTTTTTTACTTTTTCTTTTTGTGTATTTTATATGGATTTATTTGGAAGTTGGGCTAGCCTAATAGGCCGAATCAAGAGAACTAATGCAAGCTCTACGCTAATTTCTGGGCTTGACATTGGATTAAATGAGTGGGCCTCTTCGAAACTCTGGGCCCTAGCCTGGATAAAGCCCAAATAGCCATTACCCATTTCATCTCGTTCTCCACTTCACTAGCTCACTAGCCACTTCAGAAGCTCCCATGGCGTCGTGTTCCTCTGCGACGCATTTATATTCTGCTCCGTGGGCCTCCCCTGTAAAGCTCAAACCCACCTTCGATGTATTTAATGCCAACTGGAGGTACTCGTTTGTTGTTAAATGTACGAGCCGGGCTATACGTTCCCTGTCTATTCGCATGCCGTTGACGGCGTCTCTGTCTCCTTCGTATGTGAAAAAAGAAGCGAGCAACAGAGAGAAGAGTGTTTCTACATTACGAGAACTCTGTCAAGGTTTCGTCCCTGAGCACGTGATTTGCAGGCCAGTTCATTTCATTTTTCTTGTGAAATTACTTACTGGGATTTGAGCGAATTTGATTCTTGGAACTTGTTTTTCGAGTGGAGGTATAGTGAGTAATAACTGTTGAAAAAGTTTTTTTTTTTCTTTTTAAATTGGACAAATTTTTGGGATTTGGATTAAAGGGAGGATGATTGTTTCAGAATGATTTGATTCATCCCAAGTTGATGGTTTCGGAGAATCTACAGTCCAAACTATTATAAACTAAAGTTCAATGCTTTAAGTTTCTCTTTGTTTTCTCAGTAAGGATTTGATTACTCGTTGCCATTGTGAAATTTACTCAAAAGTTTTGAAATTTGCGAGGCAAGTAAGGCCATTTTTCCTATTTGGTTTTTTTGGCAGTAGTTCACTTCCAATGCGGATATTTATGAATTTTGGGGTGCTTATTAGCTTAAAAGTTAGTTTGTCGCTCATCAAAGCAGAACTTTGTGAATGAAGTGCTAAAAACTGATGCAGGATGGAAGACATTGGATATGTGTTGCCTACGAATGTACAGTTGCAAGCGTTGCCTCTACTCTTCTCGGGCCGAGATTGTGTGCTTCATGCCCAGGTCAATATGTGTCTCGTCAAATGTGGAAAGCCATATGTTTGTTTGTTAGCTCATGCAATTTTTAATGGCTCTGAAATTGGCTTTGGGGAATTTCTCGATTGATTTTGTTTAGCTCATCATTAGACTGGAGTAACCACATCGCTAGTCATCATTTTACAGTCACCCTTTCAACGTTTTAGAAAGCAAATATAAATGAGTGGGTAGTTTTCTTGTCGGCTATCAATTACTTTTTTGCACATATGTGATATTGACATCCTGCACTATAAATTGGTGTTCATCACTCTGCCATGGTTTGATGAGTTGTATTGCTGAAAAATACTACTCACTTTCTCTCTCCAAAACCATTATTTGATGTATAAAATCTTTATATGAGAAACTAAAATTTACATATTGTTTTTGTTGTGCTGTCAAAAATACACCTTAATCATTTAGCAAAAAAAAACAAAAAAAAACACCTTAATCTTTTAATTTCTCTTTGATCCTCTAGACAGGTTCTGGAAAAACTCTCGCATACCTGCTTCAGATATTTTCAGCAATTAATACTCGAAGGTCTACGGTTCAAGCACTGATCGTCGTACCTACTAGGGAGCTTGGCATGCAAGTAGGCATACTGATGCTTGATCTTTTATGTAGCTGCAGGTGATGTGTATACAAAATGGAGTTTTATGATGCTTTCTTTGTGTCGCAGATTACAAAAGTTGCGCGCATGCTTGCTGCAAAGCCTGAATCAGAGCAGAAGTCTTGCATGGTAATGGCCCTCTTAGATGGAGGAATGCTGAAAAGGCACAAGAGTTGGTTGAAGGTAGAAAAGTTCCTCATTTTTTGCTGAAATTCATCTCCTTCATATTACTTAAGCCATGAACCATAGTTGGGAAGTAGAAATGAGGTGAAGCTATAATTTGGGTCCAACATGTGGTTACCGTCTGTGTTGGCTAGCTTGTCGCCTTCACTCAGCTAGATATTCAATGTGCTTGTCTAGTACATAACATCAAAGAATGACTTTATGGCAAATCTTGGTTCTTAACAATGAATAGACTTCCTCAATGAAAAACCATTTATCTGTTTGTATTTTGTAGAATCAATTTTACAGGAATTGAGGTTGTACTCACAGAAATTAATTTAAATTTAAGCCTAATTGGAAATATCTATGAGGCACTTTGATGAATTTCTGTCAATGTCCGGAGCTGTCTCCATATATATATTTTTAAAATTTTATTAGTATTATTACTTTTTTTTGGGGGGGAGGAGAGGAGATATTTCAGTTGGGAGTTGGAGGCGTTGTTATTTTGATTGGGTCCATATCATTGAGGTTGTTTTTATAAAAAATTGTATAAAAGGTATAGTAGTTTTTATTTTATTGTTTTTTTGAAATAAAAAGTGATTTCCTTGTTGCAGGCAGAGCCTCCTACTGTTGTAGTTGCAACTCTGGGGAGCTTGCATCAAATGCTTGAGAAGCAATATCTTAGGTTAGAGAATCTTCAGGTGCTGGTAATTGATGAGGTAAAGTAATGGAGCTTCTTGTTCAAGTCGCGTTGGTTACTTTGGTGACATGTGTCCTGCAAAGTTAGAGATGAATTGATATTGTTTTCTTTGATCAAAGCAATTTAGTGCTCTTTTTAGTAACTTCTATCTTAAAATCAGGGATTGCAGCTTGTTTCCATAGACAGTTTCAGAAGGAAGAGTATATTTGTCAATTTTGCAGGTTGATTTCATGTTCAATTCCTCGACGCAAGTCAGTGCTCTTCGAAGGCTTTTGACATCCTACTCTTCAAGCAGCAATCGTCAAACTATTTTTGCAAGTGCATCGATTCCTCAGCATAGACGATTTGTGTATGACTGCGTACAGCAGAAATGGACTAAGGTTTGCTGATTTTATTGTTACTAGCAGGCAAATATGTCATTATCTTATCATCTATGCTAATTGTAAAATTTCATACTTACCTCAGTGACTGTACCAGGGTGATGTCATTCACGTCCATGTAAACCCAGTTGAGCCAATGCCCTCGTGCTTACAACACAGATTTGTGGTGAGATAATTTTGAATCTTCAGATATTGTTACTTATTTCCATTTATTTCCATTTTATGGAGCATTCACTTCTTATTTCAGTTTCCTTGTTAATGCTCATAGTTTGGTTTGATAATATTTCTTCATGGACTCAATCCATGTTAATTCTCGTATAAGGTAACAGTGCACATCTTTTGAATTGCAGGTATGTAACAAAAAAGAAAGGCATTCAACATTGCTTTCTGTTTTACAGTTAGATGCACCGCAATCTGCCATAATTTTTGTTGGTGTGCAAGTAAGTGCCTCATCTGACAGTATTACTTGATGTAATTAGGCAAACATAATTTAGATTCTAAGATCTAGTTGCATCTTACATCTTGGGACACTTCAATCATTGTGTTTATTTACAATTGGTTGTCTAACTCATAGCCATTTGCATGGTATGCAAGAAGAAAATCTGTCTCTTTTTCAGTTGGATAAATCATTAGATGCTAAAGATTTTGACAAATCTTTGCATTCTTCAGTTAGTGCTAGAAATTTTGCGGAGAGAATCACAAGTAATATTTCCCTAGCATGTTTGCTAGATCTTTCAAGATAACTGGGGATTTGATCCCTCTTTCATGTCATAAGATGAACCACATGATGTGATAGTCAAACACATCCATATCAAACTCTATATATTGTGAAGAAGTCAGTAATTTTACTTATCTATTTATTTATTCTGTGCATTGCTCATTTCAGAGCTGACCAAGTGTTTCAATTTATTCCTTGTACTTCAACTTTTTCACCTTCATTTCGAGTGTCATCTTTGAAACTATTTGCAGTCTGAAAAGTCAAAGAAGTCTGGAAATCCTCCACCAACTACTCTCTTAGTTGATTTTTTAAAGGCTTCCCATGTGGGTTGCTCTGAACTAATCCTTCTAGAGGAAAACATCAATTTTAATGAGCGAGCAGCATCATTATCGGTAAGAATTCCTTTGTACAAAAAGTGTGTTACTTCTTTGTCCTTGGTCAGTGAAGTTTGGGGATTCCAGAATAAATATATTTTTGTACACTCGTGTTAGGATTCAGGACCGTAGGTTGAAAACTAGATGTTTTGTGTACCCAGGATGTTAGAGCAGGAAGAGACTATCTTCTGGTTGCAACAGACATAGCAGCTAGAGGAGTTGACCTTCCAGAAACAACCCACGTTTACAATTTTGACCTACCAAAAGATGCAGTAAATTATCTTCATCGAGCTGGAAGGACAGGTAGGAAGCCATTCTCAGATGATAAATGTTTTGTTACGAACATTATAGCAGCAGAAGAACGATTCGTACTACAAAGATTTGAAAACGAATTGAAATTTCACTGTATAGAATTATTGCTATAGGTGCTGCAGAGATCTGTTTTTTGAGGTAGCACCTTCCTTTTTTCATTTTTTTTCCTTTTATTTATAGTGAGAAATATATCTATTTTCTTTTTGACTTCTGCTTATTGTCCATCATTATGGACTTCGTATATTTGTGGATAGGGATTATTTGGAAAAGGCTGCAGTATGCAAGAATTTTTGGTTCATTCAACTTAATAATAGTCGAGTATTGAGTTATTTGGTGACTGGGAGTTGACCTCATTGTTATTGGAGAAGGTTAATAAGTTTAATAAATCAATAACATAATCATTGTGTCCTTGTTCTTTTAGTCTAATTGCTCTACTACTCTCAACATGCACTCTAGTTAGCTTGCTATATTAGTGTTTTCTTATTGTGAGTTGTGGGTACAATGTTTTCACATTCGACCTATTTGAACAAAATTTGGTAGCCATGTAATGGCTTGGGTGTTAAACAGACAAATTGTATTTCGGTATTTTCATATGCGCCTTTATATCTTAGTTGAAAATGGCTCACTTTCATTGAACTGTATCTTTCTGAGTGCAGAACACAGAGACTCAATGTTCTCTCTCATCAACATAAACAACTTATAAGTAAATCATTGAACTATATTTTAGACTTGAACTTTCCAGATGAAACTTTTGTTCCTTTTGCACTCATATCCACATGCATTTGAAATGGCAAAGAACTCATATTTCACGATATGTCTTCATTCCATCCTGCTCAGCCAAAATGGAGGACTTCCAAAACAGAAAAAAGAAAGAGAAGCTGATAAAGTTATTGGTGTATATATCAAATCACGGAGCCATCTTTAATTGTTGAATTTTTCAATACGATTGTAATGCCTGATCTGATATAAAATCCTTCCGATGATCTGTCTGCTTCTTGGATTCCCTGCAAAATTCCAGATAAATGCACAATCATGAGCGTCTTTAAGTTTTGCAATTAGGAACAAGTAGTACCCTTATCCTTGAATGGGCAAAATAAAGCCTCTTGGCATTCTTTTTGGCAGTTTGTGGAACCATGAAATATTTGCCCCTTCCTCTAATTACATGTCATCAGAAGTTAAGCGCATGTAATGATGGGTGATTGCAGCCTTTAAGGGTTAAATCTTTGTTCAAGAGGTTTAAAAGGCGACAGATAGACATAGAAAATGTCCTTAAACAGCAAAAGCATTATTCATGTTGAAAATTCCAAATTCAATTTTGTAAAAGATACCTCTGAATTTGCAATAACAACATTCCTTCCAATTCTAGCATTCTTGTCAATAATGCAGCCCCTGTAGAACCCCAAAAGAAAAACAAGGAGTTCAGAATCCTTGAAAACAATTTAACCTGGGCAGATGGATAAAGAATAAAGATTGTTAGATTGTACTTGATTCTTGAATTTTCTCCAATTCCAATAGGAACTCTTCCCTCGGCTACCAATGCTCCAACTTCAGCCTCAGTTTCATAGTAATCAGCCCCCAGCATCACTGCATCCTGTAACAAGAAAGTAATCCATGATGTTCTCCCACTTGCACCCCAGGGGAAAAATAAGGAACAAGAACGAATGAAACAAAATAGTAAAGAGAACAGTTCAGCTGTAACAGCATGGGTGATATATAATTCTGTCAAATGATTTCAATATTTACCTTTAAGTGAACATTGGAATTTATTCGGGACCTGATACCAACAACACTATGTTCCACAAAGCAATCAGTCAAGAAACTGCCATGTGATATTATTGAATCAACAATCTGCAGAAGAATAAGCACGGTTGTAAGAAAATGTTTTCTTTAGATCTTTTCCAGGAAATAACAATACTGATGTATGCTAGAATGAAATTCCTTCTGGTTCCTCTACGGGGAAAATACCTTGCTGTTTTCAATCTTAGATGGTGGCAGGTTTCTCCTTGATGTATAGATTGGTTTTGCTGCATCATAGAAACTAAAGCTTGGTGGCTGTATACAGACACAAGAAAATTGGATCTGTATGAGTCTGTGCTAATCAAAACTTACTCTTGGATTTGTCTTAATTTGAGTTAGATATGGCAATTGTGCAACAATATAGAAGCTAGAGGTCTATCTAGAATGCTTCATTGCATAACCACAAGTAAACTTCCACAAAAAATATGTGACAGTTTGAATCAATAACTCAATTTTCTCAATGGTACTTCTGCTATGAGCCTGTGTTGCATATTTAGGGATTAACTAGTGATAGTATCCCTTCATTTTCAGTAGCATAAGCGTGCATAGCCGCGTGTGCATCTCTTTGTCCACATTTACATTCATTCACACATGCATGCACTCATAGATTGTCTTAGTTGAGGCTTGAAGCAATAAGATAGGTCAAATTGAATTCTGCCAATACTTACATGCTCAGTAAGAGCAAGGTTTGCTTCAAAAAATGATTTGATTGTACCAATGTCTTCCCAGTAGTCATTAAATAAATAAGCCTGCAGATATTCATCACGCTGTCAGACAAAAATTAGAATACACATGGCTATGAGCTGATACACACAGCCCACGCTCATATGGCCTCTGGGATGAAAGATTTTAAACATAATCCAAATAAAGCATAATGATTTTATTCAAATGCCATATTGGTAAAAAAATCTTTAAAAATGGAACAGAGACCTTGATGTAGAATTCTGCTGCTGAGGCAGGGATAATCTCAGAGCCAAAGTCATTTGCTGTAGGAAAACGCCATCTAAATCCAGAGAAACAAACAATATTAATTCATTTTATTCTGACATGGCTTCAGAGACTACAGTCTGAAACATTAGCAATCTCTCTGATGTAAAGAATTCTATTACTTCAAAAGTCATAAACAAGAAAGGTTACCTTAAAAGATTCAGAAGGATTTCCTTCTTGAAGACATAAACTCCCATTGATGCAATATAAGGTTTCTTTTCAGCCTCTTCTTGAGATAGTCCTAAAACAGTGGTGTCGACTGCCTAAAGTATTTGTTAGTTTTCCTGCAGACAATTCAAAATCTTATAGTACATTTGGTTCTGAGATATTTTAATTGTTTGACTATTACCATTGTCTTCAAGTCATCTCCTCTGGGTTTTTCGCAAAAAGAGAGGACCCTTCCTTTACTGTCAATCTTCATCAAACCAAAATCTGATGCACGGCTATCATGTAAAGAGTAAAAAGTAATGTCTCAATATAGTCCATATGGTAATATCTAAAAATGATGTAATAAAGTTGGTCTGAGTTCACAAAAGATTTCCTTAGGTAAATGCTTTCTTTGCTACCCAAGTGTACAAAAGCATCCCCTACCTGTCGTCTATGGGTAAACATGATAGGGTAATATCTGCACCACTTTGTCTGTGATTCTGTGAGGAGGAGCATGCCCGTATCAATAAGGAATTGCCCTTTAACAAAGTGACAGAGTAAAGTAGTGTCGGTTCTTAAAGCTTCCTAGCAAACAACCAGACTATGTATCACCTGAACAAAGTCCATATAGTCCATTCTGTACAAGTGATCCCCAGACAGAATGAGCACGTCTTCAATTTCCTTGCTTCTCTGATCCTACAATGATAGAAATGTTCAAAGTAAGTGGTAGATCATGACTTCATAGCCTATCACAGAATCAAAGTCTCCCACTTACAAAGTAGTAATACAATTTGACAATGAAGCAAATTCTTGATCAGATGAAACTACAAGAATTTTCCTGCATTGGTAAACTTATTGGAACATCTCCTTGTTATTCTGTTTTCCTCCTCATTTTCATTTCTTTACCCTTTTTATTAGAGCTAGTCCATGTATAGTGAAGATTTTTGTTAATTTTGTATATGCTTATTGCAACAGTAGTTTGTTTATAGCTAGAGAAATTGAAGCTCGCTTTTCCTTCTCAGAGCTAAGACACGGAAAACTTTCTTTTAGCTCATGATTGCTTCTATGTATCTATAGTTGCAGAATATGTGAATTGCACGTTCATTTTGTTTGCTCCTATTAGCATCCTTATACTTGAGAAAATGTCAGCTCTTCTGAATTATGATTAACCTATGATTGGCTTTAGCTATCAGCTAAGTACGGTTGCTGCATGGGTACATATACATTGTGGAACAGGGAAATATGGATAAGAATTTGAACACAGGAAAAACAGGTGATTGGAGAAATGGATAGAATTTTGCATAAGTTAGGATATTATCTTCCTAGCTACTTAACTAATAACAAACAAGTCTAAGCAAAATGTGAAACTGAATACCTCAAAAAGCCAGTGGAACTGTCTAACTGCATCTGCAGTACCTTGGAACCATCTTTTACCAGCCTCACCCGGAGTTTGAGTTGCAGCTAGGGCCTGTAGTACAGCTTGTAAACATAGCATATCAATATAGCAGACCTATAAGAATTTTCTTTGGAGACCAATCCGTTCTACACACAAAATCTGAACTGGTTGGAAAACTGTGCTTGCTATTGCTGGCTAGCAACATTGACTGAAATTAGCATAACAATCTTGACTAGAGCACTAGCAGCTAATACACAAGGGAAGGGCTGGGGAAAGCTGAAGAATACCTCAACATAGCTATCTCCAAATGTACCGCCAAAGTTGTAAGCACGCGCAAGATGTCTGTTAAGTGACGCTGAATTGAACTGGGTGAGAATGTAAACCTTGTTGATCCCACTGTTGATACAGTTGCTCATTGGTACATCAATTAGCCGATATGCTCCCCCAATGGGTACCTGTTATGTTAAGAAGGTATGACTTTCTTTGATTAGTATGATCTGCTGATAAACTAACAACTGGGAGGAACAATCTTCATCTCTATCCAGTTAGTAAGCTATGGGAAACTCCAATTCATTTCTCCTGAAAATTTGGATGAAAAGGAAAGCATAAACATACAGCAGGTTTGGCGCGGCGCTTGGTGAGGGGGAAAAGACGGGTTCCAGCTCCACCCCCCAGTATAACTGCCACAACAGTTCTTGCATCCCTTTTCTCCATCTCGAGGTCCCTCAACTGTCCATAGTAAGTTGAAAGCCAATTATTACATAATCTTGAATGTAAACTTATTGTAAACTTCTTTTATAGACCCAACCTTGATTCTCTGCTACATAGGCCTTCAAACTCACCTTAGTCCGAACTGCAACATCAGCAGTGAGTGACATGCACACACGAGGAGTAGCAACATTGCGGTAAGCCCTTGTCTGAAGTTTAGGGCACTTGAGCCTCTCCCCCATGAGCTCTCCATTACAGGAATTCAAAAAGCTCCATTTCGTCCCTCCCAATGCAACCGTGCCATGTAACTGGCCAGTGGCCGACAATGCAATCCGACCATCTGCGGCTATTGCCATTTTCCCCGAGTTGGAGAAGAAAAAAGGAATTGCAGCTATATATGTATGTGTATCTTGAGCTTGAAATGCAACACTGGAAGCAGATGACTACTAGCAGAAAATTGCTTACATGGGATGCATGCTACTGGAGGGCTAAGACTCATTTATCCAAATTCAATTGCATCCACCAATCTTTTGTGTTCATGTGTAACTTACGAAATGAAGGAGCCTGCGGGTTTTACCAAAAAGTCCTCTGATATACTTTTAATTACAAATTGAAGAATACTCTATTGGTTTCTGCTAATGGCTTTGAAGATTTTTGTGATTCATGCAAAAGGAGAGACCACAAATTCACATTGGACAAAAATGTTGTCTTTTTCCATTCCTTAGCCTCTCTTCTTTACTACTTTCAATTGTTTTTGTTTGTGCCACTTGTTTGCATCTTCTTTCTTCAAGGTGGAATTTCCGTGAACTATGCCTTTACCGCCTAAAGCAGCATCCTGCAGAACTTATGACTACGAAATTAATGCATCAAACCTCTCTTTTTATCATGTCCAACCATCAAGAAATTATTTCTGGTCGTTGTCAGGGAAACACTATGCGGTTGTCACTAGGAATCGTTAGCAACATGAGTGAATTCTACAGTGGTCTTATGTGAGTAATTGGACACAAGTTTAGTTTCGGATGATATTAGAGTTGCAATTCATAGCTGGTACCTAATTGTGATTTGTTTGCTACTTGCACTGAATAGAGATAGTCGCAAGGTCAAATTTTTACTCTAGTATCCTCCAAATCAAGTAATTAAAATTAAATCGAAATCAATCAATTTAAACACATTTTAAATTTTTTTAATTTGTCAATCTGCACCGATAGGCAGATCAATTCCCAAGGTAGCGGTATCCCAAATGTTGGATACATATTCTGCTCATAATAATATGATCCTGCTGTGTAGCAAAGAAGGACGTTTCCAGCCAAACCATGGACTTGAAAATCAAAAACTTTGAAAGGGTCAGCCTTCCTAGTTCGTTAGGCTTTCTAGGCCACATGTCAATGTCGCTTTCTCCATAATTGATTCTTGATGCCAATTGACTACCTAAACCTGAGATTCACCAAACAGGCTTTTCTTTGCTTGGTTAAATGTTTATTTTATCCGGGTGGTCAGTCATTTTCTCCGATACCAAGTTGGTTGAGAATTAGATAACTAAGGCTTCTGAAAACATATAAAACAGGCACCAAGGAACATGATTCGTAAGGCTAGAGAACAACTAGTGTAGTCGTTAGATGTGATTATAAAAAACATACTATTAGAGCCTTGTTCGGACTGCAGGCTTATTCAAACCTTATAATTTTTTTTTAATTTAGTATGCAATATCAAGTTTGAAAGTCATTATTAAAATTTGTAATTTTTTCTTATCAAATTAGTAAAGCTTTATTTGAATAAAGATTAGAATAAAATGAATTCTTAAAATATTATTTAATATGATATAAATATGAAGAATCAATCATTTATGAAAGAAAAAATATAATATATTATGAGTATATAAAAATTTTAAAGAAATAAAAATTATTTTATTTAAATTAAAAAAAATTCTTTTCAAATACGACTTAAAACTTCAAGTTATATCAGTTACTCTTATAAGTAAATATATTTATATTCATATAACAGTTTTGAACCTCTTTATCTACAAAATTTCTGCACCACACAAAATACAATTTTTCACAAGAGCTATTAACAATCCAATTTCCTTGCAAGCATATTTCCAAAGACAGTTTTCATCTTCCATAGTCCATTTGCAAGGAATCAAAATTTAAACTGTATATGGCCTTTTCAAAAAAGAAAAAGCCAAAAAGCGGAACAAAACAAAAAGATGAATTGAAAAGAGTATTGCAACAGGAGGACACCGTAGCATAAAGATTCAAGAGGAAGACACGTTTTTGTTGCCGTTTACCCTCTCCACAGCTCTATAAATATACTGCTTACAGCTAAGAGGTGTCCACCTCCATGAATCTTCAAGGTCACTTCTATTCAACAATTGTAATGACGTCTCTTCTGCGTTACCTGCTTCTTTCTCTCCTTCTCAACTCCATTTTCTTCTTCATCCACACTGTGAAATGTGCAGGTAACTAGTAATTGGCCATTTCATCTTGATTCTGCATTTGTTCTTTCGTATTTAGTGATGCAATACTCATCTTTGAAGTTTCTTAAGGCAGAGTGAGATGGGTTCCTATTCTATTGCTTGTTTAAGTTTTGAATGAATTACTTCGCTTCAAATGCTAAGGTCCGAATTGATATTAAAGATCTCATCTTTTTTCCTTCACTGCTGTCAGTTTGCTAGATTTTAGTATATTGAGCTGCATTGGAATTTTTTTTTCTTGATTTTTGTTTGAACCTCTTTTGGATTCTTGATTGTGTCCTCACATTCAAAATCAGTGAAGTAATGCTTTTATTCGTTAAATGGGCTCTCTGCTGTTCTTCATCTGGGCTCTTGATTTCAACTTTTGCTAATGGGACTATAGATCTGATCTTAGTTCTTCACTATTATGTTGTCGATGTTCAGTTAAGCTTTTTGTGCTGATTGTTCACGTCTTTCTTTCTTCGAGCTGTTAAATTTGCAACACTTCTTATTATACCTTAATGCAATGCTCATATATATTGGTGTGTTGTACCTTAAGTTTCCGAGAAATGGTCCCCTTTTTATTCCCATATCCAAAGTTTTGAGCGATCAAAATCAAAATTACCTTATTATATGTCTGATTTGGAATAATGATCTGGGCTTTCCATCACCAGTAAAATTTTCCATTTCTTGAAATGTGGTAGTATGTGCAAATACTTGTTTTATTTTCTTCATTTGCATGATGAATTTTTCCTCTGAAGGATTTGATTTTATATCACTTTCATTAAATCCCTCTTATTTGTCCCATTGCATTTCAAGTTTAAGATCTGGTCTCTTCTCTTCTCAACTTGAATGGCTTTGATTTTTTGTCTTTTGTTCAGAACTGTTGTAAGTTGAGATGCTGCTTGCATCTTTCAATCCTCACGGTATCGTCTTCCTGTTGAATCTTGAAATTTTGGCACCATGGCTACTGGTCATACTGCTCACTTTTAGACTTGCTGTAGTCCATTTTTTGTTTTTTACCTTCTTTTCTGTCTTTTGGTATTTTGATGAGGTGATACATTTTAATTTGGTGGAGGCAACAAATTTAAACACTTGTTGCTATGTGCCTGATGCATAGAATTCAGGGATCTAGACTAGGTCAAGTTGAATCCAATTACAGCAGTCTAGGTCCCTGCTTGCCTTCTCTTGTCCTTTCTCTAGTGAGCAAATGATAGAAATCATAATCATTTTGCTAGGTAATTCTATGTGAAATGGTTGGAGAAATGATTAGGGGTATCTTTGAAAATGTGTCCACTCAACCGATTTTTCTTTTTCTATTACATCAAATATTGTTAATTATTCTTTAGATTCACTTGCAAATACGGTTATATTTGGAAAGAAATTCTTCTCAATCCAAATTAAAACTCTAATTTAAAATAATATTAATTTAAATTATTTTCGTTT
Source organism: Voacanga thouarsii (assembly GCA_026120185.1). NCBI lineage: Eukaryota > Viridiplantae > Streptophyta > Magnoliopsida > Gentianales > Apocynaceae > Voacanga > Voacanga thouarsii. The sequence goes on from JANUWF010001558.1 coordinate 278,670, forward strand.
TTCGAGAATTGTCATATACTCACAACCCATCATATTTTTTCTCTTATTAATGATTGGACTTCACATTTATCTCACATTTAATAATATTTTATTAAATTTTAACAAATTCATCTTAATTCAATCTTTATCCAAGTACAGCCTAAAATTCAGTTCTAAATTGTATCAAGCTGTGTAACGGCAGCTAACTGTTTCAGTCAGTTTCATCGCTTCCTCCTTAAAATTTTGGGAGAATGTAGGAATTGAAGATCTCAAGTGCTCCTTTTTAAATGCTTGTTAGAGTTCTTTATAGTCTTCCAATTGTAGTGTAGAACTATCTTGCAAAATGTAGCCTATATTGTTGTTGTACTTGCATGATGTAGAATCCTGGAGATACTTTCATAGGAGTATTTCCATTTCTATCTCCCAAAAGTTCTTTGGCATGCATATATTTGAAGCAGGATTAAACTCTATCTTGGCATATAAGTGACTAAAATTTCAGGATTAGAATGCTTCCTAAAGCCTAAAGCGTTTATGCTTCCCTTCATTCTGTGCAGTTGTAGATGTGACTCTGTTTGAACTGTGCATTTCATTATTTTTATGCAGATCAGGAACAGACCCTTCTTCAGCAAATTAACAGTTATAGAGCGTCCTTAAACTTGACAGCACTAAAAGAGAATGATAATGCAAAGTGCCTTGCTAATGGTATGGCAGACCAGTTCAAAGATCAACCCTGTACAAACTCCACAGGAGCCAACACTATTCCAGGCAATGAGCCTCAGTTTTCCGACTATCCCAGTGTTCTATCCAAATGCCACTTAAATGTGACAGTCACAAGAGATGGGGCCGTATTGCCTGCTTGTGTCCCCAATCTCGTTCCTAGTCTTGTTCTCTCCAATTTTACAGAATCACAATATTCTGGCTCTCTCAATGACACAAAGTATACAGGTATTGGAATTGGTTCTGAAAATGATTGGATAGTCGTTGTTTTGACCACTAGCACACCAGAGGGAAGCTTTGTAACTGCTGATAATAATTCAGATGATACTAGTTCTGCTAATCTGATCTCAAACTCGAAACTTGGTCTTACATTCCATACACTACTTTTGTTCATATGGCTCCTCATGTCAATGTGAACCAAGGGGTGCCCTGCAAATTTTTGCTGTTGTATTCTGAGCGTAACTTGGTTTTTGGAGGCTGCCAACAATGTAAAATCATGTTGTAGACTGACAGTTTTATTGATCCAATGAAAAGAAGAAGATTATATGCAAATTCCTCAGCCTGCAATTGTTTTAAACTACTTTCATTTCTTTCTGAAGTCTCATCCGTTTAGCACATAACCTAGTTCAGAGTGAACAGATAAACGATCGATCATATATGTTGTGCCTGCTTTGTTGAAAAATGCTCGCTTTTTGCCACTGCCAGTAGTCATAGGCTTGTCTCAAAGATAAAGGCCTTGGTTTTCTATGCTTAGTGATTATATGAATTCACTAGAAATAAAATCTGCCCCAACGAATCAAGAATTTAAGGAGAAGAAATTGGCTAATTTTACAAGAACATATGAGAAACCAATCATTTGATATCATTACAAGAAAGAATATCACATAGAACCATACCCAAGTAAAGGGGGAAAAGACAAAAATGTTTCAGAAAAATCTTCAGAAAATTTCGCTTCAACACGGTGCCTTGGCTTTTTTCCACCAAATTCTATTGAACATATACCAGCTTTATAGGGGAGACTAACCTGCAGCCCCTTTGTTTTAGAAGTTTTATCTGTATAGAAGTCTTCTCCTAAACTTTTTAAGAGCTCTTTAACCTGGCCCTGGTAATTAACAGATACCTCCGAATAGCAAGCATGAGGACCCAAGTAGCCTTCGAGATCTTTTCCTTTACCATCAAAAGCAAGGCTGAACTTAGCACAGTCTTCAGGATCTGGGCTTGTAACCCTTTGTAAAAACCAAGTAGGCCTTCTCTTTTCCAAATGGCATGGAGTGCACCTGAAACCGTTTTCTGAGATTTTTCTTTAGCTTCTTCTCCAGTGTCTTCATCTGATTCAGCAGACTGAATCATCACCTTACACCTATTCAATCACAGAAGTGTCAAAACTTTGGAAACATCCATCACTGAGTATCATTAGTGCATTTCAGCTATAGGAAACTAACATGTATCATGTCCATGAGGAATTTGAATAAAGGCCTCATGTCCATGTAATAAATAACAAACTTGGAGAAAGAGTAAAATAGCTGAGGGGTTAAAAAATACCTAATCGCAGGATAGGTTATGCAGGTCGCAATACATTTTGAGAGTGCACCTAGTATGAAAGCAGAAAAGGCAGAAAGAGCTTCCGGAGATGATTCAGTGCCTTTTTTCATGCTAATTCTTTGTTTCAGCATTCTTTGCTTCAGCTGATCAAATGCAGTGTACTGCAAAACATTGTAGTTCTGGTTATAAATAATCACAGAACCAGGCCATGGAAGCTATATTCCACTTGCAATATACTTTTTGATTTTGGGGTTGGGTGGAATACTATACCTTAGGAAGTCAAAACACCATTATTAAATCATGAGGATCTTCAACTAATAAGCAATTATTAGACCAAGGTGGCCATATTCTCCAAGATATTTTATGTCTGCACTAGTTCCCTCCCAATAAAATGATTTAAATCTAGGGTGAGAAAGAATAAAATCATAAACTTGCCAAGGAATTGACCTTTAGAGGATAAACCACATTTTTACTACAGATTCCTACCCAAGTACCTGGATGGACGGATTTGCAGTAAGAAGTAAAGATATGCCTAGGCCATCATATGCCTCATTCCAGGAGCCCACTGAAAGGGTTTTCAGCAGCCCTTTAGATTTCCCAAAGCCACTAGTCTGCATTCTTGAAGATGCTGTATCCAGAGGCTGAAAAAAGGACCAAAATCAGAAGACATAATAGTAACTCATACACACTCAAATAACTTACTACATAAAAACTAGTGTTAGTTGTTTAATTTGATTCTCCACCAAGAAGTTTATTTGGTCTCTTTTGATGCCATCTAGTTGTTAAATCAATCTTTTTGGGCGAAAGAATTCCGTTATTGAAGCTAGTAGATTTGATGCCAAAATGCAAATTGAAGGACTCACATCTTTTTAGTCCATCTTATGCATTTCCAGAAGTTGATCTTTTAGTGCTAGATACTTTTTTAAACCCCCCTCCCCCATTCTACTACTCTCCTTGGACCTGATTTCAACTTGTCTAATGCGTGTCCATCATATAAAGTTAAAGCCAGAATAGTGGTAAAAATTTTCCACAAAATGTCATTTTCTTGTGAAAAGTGTAATCACTCCGAGTTCGGCAAAAAATACAGCAATAAGTACACACTTAATGATCACTTCTATTTAGTATATGACATGAAAATAATGTCTGCACCCCCCAAATCATGGGATCCTTTCTTGACTACCATCCTTTCTATGCCTCTGTTCAAATTCCAGCAAAGAAAATCAGAGATCAAACAACACCTTTACAAATTCAACTTTAGTCTCCAAAATAATCTGCACGAAAGCGTTCTAGACACTACAATCTTAGTCAAACATAACCCCTAAAAGACTTTGCCGTCACAGCAAAACACATGAACACAAGTAGAAAACTACTTCTTCCAAATGTCTCAATTTTTGCCAATAGCAATAACATGCAGAAGAAGCAACCACAATGAACTTACATGGGTCACTATGACTGTGCATGCACCTGCAGCAGCAGCAATAATCAAGTTCGCTTTTGTTCCAATAGATCTAGATCCACTTCTCTTCAAGTAGAGTCTCTTAAAGAAGCTGTACCCATAGAAATATATAAACTGGGAGATAAAGGATTGTAGGTTTTTTGTACCAAGACCCTGGTACAACGAAAGCACCTTACCAGTGGAAATTGCTTCCCGCAGGACATCAGATATGTTCCTGCAGATAAATAAGAGTAACAGAGTTAGTGTGCCTTTCTTGAAGATTTTCTTTTTTCCTTTTTTATCAGTTCTATGCTATTTTAGGACCCAATATCACCAAGAAGGACCACAAGGAGCATACTTATCTAACGGATTCAGACAAGAAGCTGGAATATTACTCTGCCACTTAAAATGCTACTCCCGCCGTTTCATATTATTTGGCATTTTGGCCATTTGCACACAGATTAAGAAGTTGAAATCAATAAATATTTTTTAGTTATGTTCCAAACTTACCCCTAATAAATATAAGGATGAGTAATCATTTACGAGGTTTTTTATCTTTTCATTAAATATAGTTTGACTAAACTTAAAGGTAATATTGGAAAACATTAATCATTGATGTATAAAAATGTGTAAAGAGCCAAATATTATGAAACAAAATACAAAAGCTGAAAGGCCAAATAATATGAAACAAAGGGAGTATTGTCTAACAGATTAAAATGCACCTTATCTATATCAATGAATGTCCATTATTACAGCAACGGTCACCAGGTCAAGTAAAGCTGCAAAAACTAAAGCAGAAAGCTTCAACTGAAGAGCTAGAGAAATATGATCAGCTAACCTTCAGCAAAGTAACATGCAGTTACTGAAGAATAAGACTAGAATCTTAGGAAACTCCTAATAGATACCGTTATATGTTAAACCCTATAAAATTCCAAATCTTCCTACATCAAATTCTAATATCGGGCGAGTACCTCTATTCGCCTATACCTAGTTTGCTGCAAAATCAAGCAACAGCAAGAAACTAAGGTTGTGTTTAAGACAATTACGACGAGGGAAAGAAAGCTACAAAATTGATCTCCACAGTAGTACCCAAAGGGCAAGAGGATCCAGTGAGTATGGTTAACTATACTACCAATTATATGTCCCTCAAATGTTACCAAATTTCAATAAGCTGAAACACATGTTTACTAAAAGTTCTTCCTTTCTCATTCCTGTTCCCATTTTTTTGGTGAATATTACTAATTTACAGCTCGAAATCTCAGTTTCACACAGTAATACAAATCCAACCGGCTTGATCAATTATCTTGAACACACACAGAGTAATATACAAGAACCCCATAACTCGTGAAAAGGGTACACAATTCTTGACAAAAATGAAAAAACTTTGAAAATTTCCGAATCAAGAGCACACAAGACAATAATCAATAGCCATAAACCCACAAAAAACAAAACAAGCCAAAGCTGTATCAAAGTGGGACCCCCAAAAAAATCCATGAAAAAAAAAACTTGAAACAGTAAAATTGACCTGTATTTTGCCTGATGGTGAGCACGAACCTCAGCCTGGTACTTCGATTTGCAGGTGTCTAAAGGGTACAGAATTGTGGTGCTCACCAGTGCTCCAATGGCACCAGACGTTGCTTCTGATATTGATTCCAAATTAATTGCCATAATTCATCAAGAAATGTAAAAATAAGCTCAATATACGGGGAAAAAACAACAATGGGTTTGTTAAGGTTTGGCAATGGCTATGGAGTTCGGAGGTGAGCTGAGTAGCCGCCGTTCTTGCAGGGAAGAGAGAGGGAGTGGCGTGTGGCATTGGCATAGGGGCACGAGGGAACTCAGAAGTATTTACTAATAAGTCAAGCGAATTGGAAAACGGAACGCAAAGAAAATGGAAATGGGGATTGATTTGTCTTTTTATCATTTTTTAATATTAATATTTTCTTTTTTTTTTTGTTGAAATTTGGAATCTTCTACCAGAAAGATACTTAATTCTTTTATTGTTATCTGATTTTTTAAATAAATTTTATATTATTATAAAGAAAATTAGTTAATATGAGTGTGTACTTTGATAAATTATATTGAATTTTTTAAAAATATGAATATAATTTTAAATTTTATAAAAAATATAAATTAAAAAATTATTATTATCATTTATTCAATACAAATAATAAAATTATCAATATTTTATAAATACAGTTTATTTGTATTAAGTCTTTTTTTCATTAAAAATATAAAATAATATTTTAAAATAATTTATAAAAACATATATCTTTATTAAACAAAATGCCTTAGCTTGCCTTACTCATGTTTTTGTATGCATCTTTTGTAGAAGTAGTTGATTTTTATGTTACTACTATTATTTTTTTTTCTTTAATTTCTATATTATTACGAATAAATATATTTTATAATATTTTATCATACTGTTATGTTATCTCATCTTAATTATATGCGTCTATTGCAAGATGTAAATATGGATTGTGCCTCTATATTTCATGAAATTTCAAGTGAAACAAGTATTAAAGGATATTTCTTTTTTAATAAGTTAAAATAATTTATAAATTTTTTTATTAATAAAGACACGCAATCATTACTTAAAAATACGTACAAGGTTTATGTGAGAAGTTTGGATAGAGAATGTTGGTGTAAAAATTTCAATACCAATCATTTTGATTAATTTAAAAGACTAAAATAATCATAAATTAATATAAGATTCTTGAATATTATTTTAATAATTAAAAACATTAATTATTTGAACATATTAATATTGTAAAATACTTTACTACTTTATCAACTTTTTTTTCTCTTTACTACTAGATTAATGTTATAAAATTAGGGTAGTGTTAGAATAAAATCTACACACTACACACTAAGAAAATTCTAACTATTCTTTGCACAAGAATTTCTCTTCAAACTTCTCTCTTTCTTTCTCTCACAATTCTTTCTCTAATATTTCTTTCACTAATCTTTCTTTCACAAAAATAATGGTGTATTACAAGTTTAGAGAATAGCTCTATTTATAGAGCTCTAATTAGTGGATTACATCATGGCATACATCATCTTCCACTAATCTTAATTAGTGGTGTCTCCACTAAATGGTGGACATCCATAAAAATCTTCTATAATAATTCACATAAATCCATAATTAGTGGAGCCTCCACTAATTAATAAAGATTCCAATAATTCATAACACTCCCCCTTGGATGTCCATCCATTACATAAAGAATATGCCTCGTTAAAACCTTACTAGATAAAAATTCAGTGGGAAAAAAAATCTAGTGAAGGAAAAAGAGTACAATATTCTATATGTCTGTTTATTACTCCCCCTGACGAGATGATTTCTTTAAATCTTTAAACCGACGCATACCGATTTTATATCTCAACTTCTCAAATGTTGCAGTCGGTAAAGTCTTCGTGAAAATATTTGCGAGGTTATCACATGACCGAATTTGTAACACATCAATTTCACATTTCTTCTGGAGTTCATGAGTAAAGAATAATTTTGGTGAAATATGTTTTGTCCGATTTCCTTTAATATATCCTCCTCGTAATTGAGCTATGCAAGCTGCATTGTCTTCATAAAGAGGAGTTGGAATATCTTTGATTGATGATAATCCACAACTTTCTCGAATATAATGAATCATGGATCTTAGCCATACACATTCTCGACTTGCTTCATGAATGGCTATAATTTCAAGATGATTTGAAGAAGTAGTCGCTATAGATTGTTTCGTAGAACGCCATGATATAGCAGTATTTTCACATGTAAATAGATAGCCCGTTTGAGAACGTGCTTTATATGGATCAAATAAATAACCAGCATCTGCATAACCTATCAATGTTTGACTGGTTTTATTTGAATAAAATAATCCGAGATCAATTGTACCTTGGAGATATCGAATGACTTGTTTAATTCCATTCCAATGTCGTCGTGTTGGTGAAGAACTAAATCTTGCTAATAAATTGACAGCAAAAGAATATCGTGTCGTGTATTATTAGCAAGATACATTAATGCACCAATTGCACTCGAGATATGGTACTTCAGACCAAGGAGTTCTTCATCATTTTCTTGAGGTCGGAAAGGATCTTTATCCACATTTAATGATCGGACGGTCATTGGAATACTCAATGGATGTGCTTTGTCCATGTAAAATCTTTTTAGCACTTTTGCTATATATGTTGATTGATGAATAAATGTTCCACTCTTCAGATGTTCAATTTGTAAACCAAGGCAAAATTTGGTTTTACCAAAATCCTTGATTTCGAATTCTCTTTTTAAATAATCAATTGTTTCTTGGAGCTCTTCAGGAGTTCCAATAAGATTAATATCATCAACATATATAGCTAATATCACAAATTTAGAACCAGATTTCTTAATAAAAACACATGGACATACCTGGTCATTTTTAAATCCCGCTTTCAATAAATATTCACTAAGACGTGTGAACCACATGCGCCCAGATTGCTTCAGGCTATATAATGATTTCTGCAACTTGATGGAGTAATTTTCACGAGGATAATGTTTATATGCTTCAGGCATATGAAATCCTTCAGGGATTTTCATGTAAACATCATTTTCTAAATTTCCATACAAGTAAGCAGTGACAACATCTAATAGGCGCATATCTATCTTTTCATGTACTGCCAAACTGATAAGATATCGGAGTGTAATAACATCAACAACAGGAGAATAAGTTTCATCATAATCAATACCTGGTCTTTGTGAAAAACTTTGGGCTATTAATCGCGCTTTATATCGAACGATTTCACTCTTTTCATTGCGTTTTCGCACAAATATCCATTTGTAGCCAACAGGTTTTACACCTTCTGGTGTTCGGACTGCAAGTCCGAAGACTTCACATTTTGTCAGTGCATTTAACTCTGATTGAATCTCATCTTTCCATTGCAGCCAATCTTTTCTATACCGACATTCATCAACTGATATTGATTCAAGATCATCATTATCTTGTGTAACATCAAGAGATATATTGTATGCAAATATATTATCAATAATAGTTTCTATCCGATTTCAACTTCTACCGGAAGTGGTATAATTGATAGAAATTTCAGTGTTACTTTCATCAACTTCTAGTTCTTTGTCATCAGTTCTCTTTTGGTCTTTATCATTCTTTTATTCAATATGATCTTTTGGATCATTTAATCCTCTTTTCTTTCGAGGATTTTTATCTTTAGAACCAAGAGGTCGGCCACACTTCTGGCGTGTTTTTGACTCAGCAGCTATAGGTATAATATTTTGTTCTGCTGGAACTTCAATTCGAATAGGAGCATTTATAGCTGGAATATGCGATTTTGTAACTCTTCTGGAGTCAACAAAAGCGTCTGGCATTTGATTTGCAATGCTTTGCAAATGAATTATTTTTTGAACTTCAAATTCACATGCGCTTATGCGCGGATCAAGATAATATAATGATGTTGTCCAAGCAAGATCCTTTTTATGCTGTTTTGGTTCTCCCCCTAATTTAGGGAATAATGATTCATCAAAATGACAATCAGCAAATCTTGCTGTGAATACATCTCCTGTCAGGGGTTCAACATACCTGATAATAGAGGGAGAATCATATCCAACGTATATCCCCTTTCTTCTTTGAGGACCCATCTTTGTACGTTGGTTTGGTACAATTGGAATATATACAGCACACCCAAAAATTCTTAAATGAGCAATATTTGGTTCTGACCCAAAAGCCAATTGTAAAGGAGAGAATTTATGATAACTAGCTGGTCTTATACGTACAAGTGTTGCAGCATGTAGAATAGCATGTCCCCAGGCAGATGTTGGGAGATTTGTTTTCATTAATAATGGTCTAGCAATTAATTGTAATCGTTTAATCAAAGATTCAGCAAGACCATTTTATGTGTGAACATGAGCTACAAGATATTCAACATTAATCCCAATTGACATGCAATATGCATCAAAAGCATGTGATGAAAATTCACCAGCATTATCCAAACGGATATTTTTAATGTAATGGTCCGGAAATTGTGCTCGTAATTTAATTATTTGAGCAAGTAATATCGCAAACGCCAAGTTGCGAGTAGATAATAAACATACATGTGACCATCGGGATGATGCATCAATTAAGACCATAAAATATTTGAACGGTCCACATGGTGGATCAATAGGTCCACAAATATCTCCGTGAATCCGTTCGAGAAATGTAGGACTTTCAGCTTCTACTTTTACTGGTGATGGTTTAACAATTAATTTTCCTATGGAACATGCAGTACATGCGAATTTTTCTGATATTAATATCCTTTTATTTTTTAAAGGATGACCATGTGTATTCTCAATGATTCTTCTCATCATGGTAGATCCCGGATGACCCAACTGGTCATGCCAAATGCTAAAAATAATAGGATCAGTAAACTTCTGGTTTACTAGATGATGAATTTCAATTGTACGTATTTTTACAAAATATAGACCAAGAGAAAAAGACGGCAGCTTTTCTAATACCGATTTCTTACCCAAATGCATTTGAGTAATAAAAAGATGCTCAATCCCATTTTTCTCATTTGTTTCAACATGATACCCATTTCTCGTGATATCTTTAAAACTCAATAAATTTCTTCCGGATTTTGAGGAAAATAGTGCCTTATCAATAATAATTGTTGTTCCTTTAGGCAACAATATACTAGCTCTTCCGGAGCCCTCAATTACATTTGCACTACCGTTTATCGTATAAATATTTATTTCTCCCATTTTGAGATCAGAAAAATATTTCTCATTTTTTAGTATGGTGTGTGTAGTTCCACTATCAATAATGCATACAACATAATTAACAACAGCCATCTGAACACAAATATATATATGTAAACGTAAATATTATTAGAATAGAATGAAAATGAAAATACAAAAATATCAGGGTGAGGCTTTAGTTCTTCTGGACACTACCATCACCAATTAAATGGTCTATCCTACCGTCTCGGGTGTTCAAAAATCCGATACATCCATATGGGTAATATTGATATTAAGATCTTCAGGATCAATATCATCATCCTCAGCATTATTTATTGGATGTTGAGAAAAATTTGCTTCCACATTTTTATTTTTCAATGAAACTTGATGCAATTCAACTAAATGCTTAGCCGTATGTACGCTTCGTGACCAATGACCTTTCATGCCACATCTATAACATATATCCTCATGCTTTTCTTCAATTTCTTTTTCTTTTCCCTTATGATCTTTTCTCGTTCCACTTCAGTGGCCAGTATTTCTCACGCTTGATTATAATTGTGATAAGAGAAATATCGAGCGTGTCTACGACCATAACCACGACCACGGTCACGGCCATGGCCACGACCACGACTATAACGATGGCTTTCACTGGAGCCAACAAAGCATTCACTTCGGGAGTGCCGTTGAGCCGCTTGGTTTGGCTTCATGATTTCTCAATAATAACTCATTATTTTTCTCTCGCAATGAGGAGGGCAGTAATTAAATCAGTAAATTTTGTATACTACTTTTCTCGATATTGTTGTCGCAGGACAATATTCAAAGCATGAAAGGTGGAGAATGTCTTCTCCAACATATCTTCATCGACTCACTTTTTCTCCGTATAATTTTAATTGAGATGTAATTTTATACATTGCGTGAGTTATATTCATTCACTGGTTTTAAAATCTTGCAACCTCATGTGCAACCATTCATACCGTGCAAGTAGGTAGTACGACCATCTTCGTATGGTCAAATCTTTCTTTTAAATTTACCCGCAGTGCCATATGGATCTTTTTCGGTAAGATATTCCATTTTCAAATTTTCATCGAGATGACGACGAATAAAAATCAAAGCTTTAGCCTTGTGTTGTGCAGATGCACTATTATTTGCTTGAATAGTTTCACTAAGGCCTTCAGCATTTAGATGCATTTCTGCATCGAGAACCCATGACATATAATTTTTTTCAGAAATATCAAGGGCTACAAATTCGAGTTTAGCGATATTAGCCATAGAGATCAATAAATGCGTACCTGTCTTCTGGCTTTGGTAACGGCAGAGACTCGTGCTTAGTCTTCTGGCTTTTGTACCGGTAGAGACTCGTGCTGATAACGTGTTATAAAATTAGGGTAGTGTTAGAATAAAATCTACACACTACACACTAAGAAAATTCTAACTATTCTTTGCACAAGAATTTCTCTTCAAACTTCTCTCTTTCTTTCTTTCACAATTCTTTCTCTAATCTTTCTTTCACTAATCTTTCTTTCAAAAAAATAATAGTGTATTACAAGCTTAGAGAATAGCTCTATTTATAGAGATTTAATTAGTGGATTACATCATGGCATACATCATCTTCTACTAATCTTAATTAGTGGTGTCTCCACTAAATTGTGGACATCCATAAAAATCTTCTATAATAATTCACATAAATCCATAATTAGTGAAGCCTCCACTAATTAATAAAGATTCTAATAATTCATAAAAATTAATAGTTTAATAGTGAATTATATGATTAATTGGTTCCATCGATACATATCAAGAAATAAGATTGAATTCTATATGGGAAAAATCATAATTATGAGAAATACAAGGACCTCAGTGTAAGACTCCAAAAAGAAAAGCCAAAAAAATTCAAAATTAACGCCACCTTTCCCATTTGGGCCATTTCTCTCATTTTAATTTTGAATTACATCTCTCTCCCGTTTCCCTCTTCCCTCTCAACACCTCTGCTTTGCTCCCCACTCCCCTCTCTCCACTGTCTTCACTCTTACCACTATATGCAAACGGAAAAACCCTAGAAAGAAATCGCCTTTCGGGCACTCCCAAACGTTTCACTAAATTGAAGAGCTGATTCCAAAAAAATTGATGCAATGCAAGATTTTATCGGCTCAGTCCGGCGATCTTTGGTTTTCAAGCCGTTGGCAGCAGGCGGAGGAGATTATGGGGACAATAATGGTTCAATTAGTAACGGGTTTAATGGGTTTGTTGAAAAGATCGGTTCCAGTATAAGGAAGTCAAGAATTGGAATTTTTTCTAAGCAACAGATTCCGGCTCTGCCGCCGATTGCGAAGACTGAGACGGCGAAAGTCAAGAAACATGATAAGCCGCCGATCCGGTGGCGGAAAGGGGAATTAATTGGGTGTGGTGCTTTTGGGAGGGTCTATATGGGGATGAATCTTGATTCTGGAGAGTTGCTTGCTGTTAAGGAGGTCCAGTTTCTATTTGTTTGTTTTAGTAACTGTGATTTTACATGGATGTTTCTTACATAGCCATTACTTGTTATAACTTTGTGATCTTTGAAGTACTGGTTCAGACTTTTCTGTATTCTGAATGCAGGTTTCCATTGCAGCTAATAGTGCTTCCAAAGAGAGAACACAAGTATGGGTATTTGAATCTTTTATAGTTTCCTTCAGTTCAGTTTTTCATGCTCCATTATTTTCCTATTTAGATGAACTTAACTGGGATGGGGGATCAATCAGCGTTATTGGGTATAAAGTCTGCAACTTTTGTGATTTCACTAAGCAGGGATTTTGACTTGATTAAAAATTTGTAACATCTTATTTTGGGTCTGAGTGTTTTTTTTAAAAAAAAAATAAAAATTTAAGAACAAGAATGGATGTATTTAATTAAGTTATGTTTGCAATTGGCTATGGTAATTAGTTGGTTAGCATCATAACTCTGAATGAAGATTCAAAACTTCATGTTGTTTCTCGTCTTTGGAACCTTTGCACATTTATGTTTATTGGAACTTATAGGTTCATATTAGAGAGCTTGAAGAAGAAGTGAATCTGCTGAAAAATCTTTCCCATCCAAACATTGTGGTGAGAAAAACTACCTTGACTTAGGTATGATGGTAGAAAAGGTCCTTTTCATTTGTCTCATACGTTTTCTTTTGTTGACAGAGATACTTGGGAACTGCTCGAGAGGAGGAATCCTTGAATATATTGTTGGAATTTGTTCCAGGTGGTTCAATCTCATCCCTTTTGGGAAAGTTTGGATCTTTTCCAGAATCGGTAGGTTATTGCCTACAGAACTGTTCATTTGCACGGGAATTGCTATCATAATTCTATTGAAAGTAAAGCCCATTTCTGTGGTCCTTTTTTTTTTCAAACCATATGGAGTTGGGATATATTCAAAAGTTGGAAAAAAGGTTTAGCAATGAATTAATGTCCATTTAGCTGTGAACATCAGTCTTTCTGTTTTTTTACCACCAAGTCATATGTGTGAGCTCCCTCTTTTTCATCTTGATCAGGTTATTAGAATGTATACGAAACAGCTGTTGTTAGGTTTGGAATATCTGCACAAGAATGGAATTATGCACAGGGACATCAAGGTAATGCATTAGTGGGCAATGGTTTTCTTCTCAGAAACTTTGTGATATGTGAAGCACATTAATTTTATGTAGCTCATCAAACCTGACTACACAATATTTGTTTAGGGAGCAAATATTCTTGTTGATAATAAAGGATGCATTAAACTTGCAGATTTTGGGGCATCCAAGAAAGTTGTTGAATTGGTATGAACATAGTGTAGCAAATTTTCTATCCTATTCTATGTTCTTAATTGGTAATTCTATTAGAAAATTCTATGTAACTGTGTTTGGCACTCCACAGGCTACAATGACTGGTGCTAAGTCAATGAAGGGTACTCCCTACTGGATGGCTCCTGAAGTTATTCTCCAAACTGGGCATAGCTTGTGAGTAAACACAAACAATTCAATTTGTTAGAGCCCATCAAGTTTAACGTTCATTGAATTGTTCATAATCTGATGATAAAAACATCTGTTCTCTAAATAGGCTTTGTGGTGTCCTTTATTAGTCCTCCTCTAGAAATCATAAACTGAGCAGCATTATACAATCAGAGAGTACAACAAAGCCATCAACAACCATGCTGGACCCCAAACTTATAGGAAGTATTAAGTAACGTGAGTGAACTTCCTGAAAATATTTTGGAATTTGGAATGGCAGGTCTCATTCTTGTAAGCCAATGTTGTATAGTTGATTTACGTTTGCCCATAGCTGTTCATGTGTTCAGCTTTGTAATGGGCTATACTTGTGCACTTTGAGCGCAATTGGTCTTGTGATGGTTCAATTATGTTAATTAAAGCAGCAAATCAGATGTAGGACTCTATGGTGGAACTCATTATTTGTACATGAGTTTTTTGGTGCCATAAAATCAGACACTTAAAATGAAAGTTTTAATAGGAATAAGCAGGAAGGTAGTTATAAACAGCTTTACTCTGTAGTTGATTTTGTCTCATGGCATCCCGCTTGAAGCCTTTTGATTCAGTGGCATGAAAAAGCCCACTACCAGAGGAGACTAACAGATGAACTATGGGAGCACAGTTGTGTGATTATGAAATAAAGTTTTATGAGGTTGATCAGATGAAAGTCTAATGTTATCTTTTATTTGAAAATGTAATGGAAGTCTACACTGTTACATCTTCTCATTCCAGTTCACTCGAGCTCTTTACCTCACATTTCTAGCAGTATTCCTGAAATTCCAGACGCTTCCATATTTTGTATTTGTTGAGTTGTAGTGTTTTCTTTGTGCTTGAGCACACATTATTTTTCTTATGAGATTGAAGCAAAAACTAATTAGTCCAACAAAATATAGCTCTGCTGATATATGGAGTGTTGGGTGTACTGTTATTGAGATGGCTACTGGAAAGCCCCCTTGGAGCCAACAGTACCAAGAGGTATGTTAGTTGCTTTGTTGCTGTTGGTAAATATAAAAGGTCAAAATGTTGGCCCTGAAAGGTGTTTTATCTTTTAGCTTCCAATTTCTTTCTGTGCCAAGACTTGAAGTTTTGTTTTTCAGGTTGCTGCTCTTTTCCATATAGGGACGACTAAATCCCATCCACCTATTCCTGAGCATCTTTCCGGAGTGGCAAAAGACTTCTTGTTAAGATGTTTACAAAAGTACGTTAGTCTGTTTTATTTTTATTTCCATTGCCAATTCAATTAAATTTTGTTCAAACCTATGCTTTGTGCTGGTACCTGTTCTTTTTATCCATCTTTTGTAGTTTTTCATATTTGCTGATATTACAGAGAGCCAAATTTAAGGCTGACACCATCAGATTTGCTACAGGTAGTGCTGATTTGCCGGTACATTTGCTTTATTTTTATATCAAAGTCTAATCTATCTGTCAGTTTTTCTGGATATCTCTGGTTTAAGGGTGTTCTGCAACATCATTGGTGGTAAAGGTGCATAATGATTTGTTTTTCTCTTTGCTGATGATCTGCAGCATCCTTTTGTTACTGGTGAACATGAAGGAACACATCTTGTTTTTCGCCCTTCAGTAATGGTCAGCAGCTGCTTGAGGATTTCTTGTTTGCATACACATCTCCTTTCTTTATCATCTTTTCACTAATGAGTGTCACTAATCAAATGGCAGGATAATGCTGGAAGCAGAATGGCTTCAAGCAGGGTAGAGTTTAAGAAGTCGTAAGCATCTCTTCACCTCAGTTCTAGCATCTAAGATTCCATGATGCTGCATGTTTAGAAAATGACCTATATGAATTATTCTGATAATGCAGGATAAATTTTGATACACGATGGATGACTTCTAATGGTTTGAAGGATGCTTGTGACATCGGTGGTGTAAGGTGCTCGACTGTTTATCCTGAGAAATTTTCAGGAAATGGATCTATTTGGAAATCGGGCAATTATGATGATGACATGTGCCAGATAGATGGCAATGATGATCTCATGTTTAAGTCATCAGTGAAGTTTGGTTCTGTGTTGCACTCCACTGATTGTAATAAGGTAGCAGGTGGTCCTGATCTGTGCTTTACAGAAATAACTTTTGCATCAATGATTGAACCAGTGGAGTTCAACTGTTTATCCTGATTATGAATTCCCACTTTTTGTTAAATGTAGAGTTTTAATCCTATGTCTGAGCCTGATGATGAATGGCAATGCAAATTTGATGAAAGTCCAGAGTTGGAGGGGCACAATACCAGCCTCTTTTCCAGTCAAGCTATCAAAAACCCTTCAGATAGCATTGGACATTCTGGCAAGGATGATGGCGGTTTCACGTTTCCAGTTGGGCAAGTTCTAGCGGATGATGATGATGAAGTAACTGAATCCAAAATTAGAGCATTCCTGGATGAAAAGGTATTAATATGTAAAGCAGAGTCTCCCTTTATTAGCATTTCTAGCTAGAAATTTTCGTTGTTTAAAGACATGATGAGAATCGACTTATGTTTATCCTTCTCTTGTATTATTTTAGGCTTTAGAGTTGAAGAAGCTGCAAACTCCTTTATATGAACAATTCTACAGCTCATTGAACACTACCAGTCCGATAAGTCCTGTTGGTGCTTCGAACAAGGAGAATGAATCAGATAATTTGAACCTTCCTCCCAAGAGCAGATCACCAAACAGGGTGCTTAGCAGGAGATTTTCTGCTGCTGTTGAAATTAACCATACTTCTAGCCCAGCTAGTCGTTCAAAACGTATATCAAATATTGGTGGCTTGAATCATCTAGATTCTGAGGAAGCTCGGTCCTCGCAGCTTAGAGAACTGAAGGAGCTTCTTTTTCATTCTCAACGAGAACCACCAAGTCCCAGGTTTTTTAATGACCTATTGTTGTTCTAGCTAATAATTCTTATCAGTTAATTGAGTATTTGGTTGACTTCTGATTTTGGGATTAAATATTCTTTGTGGGTAGCGTAAGCTTCTCTGAGAGACAAAGAAAATGGAAAGAAGAGCTTGTCGAAGAGCTCGATAGGAAAAGAGGTGAGATATATGTGCTCATGCCTACCTATTTCTCAAATTTAAGTGCTTATCTTTGTTTGTGTGTACTTGCATGTCTGGTGCATTTTCTTTTTAACTATTGTGTGTAAAGTAACTTAGAAGTGCATCTGCAGTGTTATGGCTTCAGATGGTTGCTATTTTATCTTTAGCTGGTGTGTGTAGGTGTCTTGCTGCTCTAGTTTTTATTGATGTAATGCTAGGAAGTTCAAGTTGTGAAGTTCAAAATCAAGTTGATTTTGAGGGAGTTGTGCTTGTATTGGACAAGTGCTTGTTTCAGTTACTGGTTAGATGGCGGTTATCACAGGAGTTACAGGAAATGAAAAGAAATATGTTATACGACTCTGTCAGACTTCTCATCCATAATTTTTGGTTCATCCTTCTTGTCATTTTTTACCGTGAAGCTCATTATAAAATGTCCACCATTAGTTTTTGTTCATTAGCATTCCTGCAGCATCCAGGCTAGCCTATGGAAAACTTTTGCAATGACCAATGTCACTGTGCTAGTATTGGAATGCCAATCTGCAAATTACATCTCATGACATGTGACTGCACCTGAGTTATGCATGAATATTTCTGGAATCCATATTGAAGTATATCTTTGTTCTATCTGATGCTTAAAATTGAATTTGTAAATTCCAGAAATAATGCGTCAGGCAGGTGTAACAAAAACTTCCTCCCCCAAGGATCCGATTATGCACCGATACAAGGATCAATTGGGATATGCATCACCAAGGAAATAATCTTATATTGAGGTTTCGTCCCTAAAACTTTTTTCAATATATGAATATAATTTTTTGCAGCAATAAGCAGATACTGACTATGAATTAAACTTTGGATGCAGAGTTGATCTTAATATGCCTAGCTGCAGAATATGATTTGTGTGTAGACTTCTAAAACTAATGGAAGAGTAGTGATTTCCTGGCATAACGAGGGAGTTGTGTACCAAGGTGCTTTTGAAAACAATCTCTGTCTCGTACTGGTTCTGTTTATCCCTTATAGCCAAATTGCTTTCTGATTATATTATGTATACTGGCTAGGAAGCCATTTTTCTTGTATGCTATTTTGGGGGGTTGCTGATTACCCTGTCTGGTTTGTGTTCCACCAGATAAAGAGAACTTCAGAATCAAAACCTGTATCTGTGTTTTTGTTTTCCCTTTTTAAATTTATAAAGCCCAAGCCATTGGAGCATGTTTGTGCTTGCGGAATATGAATATAGATGAGAGAGTTCTTTCGTGTAAATATATGGTTTATCATGAAAATTTGAAGTTACCTCTTTGTTGAGTATGAATGAAAGTAGAACTACCATTTTGTGGTCTTGTAAAGTTGTTTACATGGTGATTGATGAGGCTGTGTGCCAAAGATGTTATGTATACACAATGTGTTAGGTAATTTGAACAAGAAAGAAAGGGTGATGAATTTGTTGTCCTCCTTTTTGAAGAAGGTCAAGGTCACTAGTGAGAGAATTCATAAACATGTCACATTAAAACTAAATTATGAATAGATGACTATCCTTTACTATGCATATTCTAAAAGTTTGGCAGAGTTTTGACCAGGGAAATGAGATGTGATGTTTCATCTCCCTATTGTGACCTGAAGAAGCCAAGTTCTTCTCACGATGTACACTAACAAACTTGCATTGCAATATTTAATTTGGGCTTCTGGAAATCTGCATCATAACAGGAAAGACCTAACCAACTTGGTTTATATGTGATTCGAATTCTTGTCTGTTGCTCCGGGGGCTTGTTCAGCGTGTTCATTCATGCTAAAACTAGGTATATATTGAAATTTTTGTTTGACAAATTAGTAGCAGGGGAGATGCATTATTATTATTATTATTGAAAACCTAAAATGGGATTAAGACATTCTTAAAAATCAAATACAGAAAAAGATAACAAGTATTTAATTTTCATTTTTGAAAAATCAATAGTTGCATATTTCAATTATTTGAAAACGACATTGTACCTTAGTAAGACTAATTGAATATTTGAGTCACAATGAATATTTAGAAATATAAATTCCAGCCTAAGTTTTTTCTTGTTATATTTTTCATTCTTCGTAGACTAGATGTTGAATATATATCTATACTTTTATTTACGTACAATAGTACTAGCATATTTACAATTAGGCAAAAGACACCTCTAAAACATGAAATTAATGCGCGTGTTGAATGAGATATTTGAATTTAAGAGGTTCACTTTGAAGACAATTTGTTGCATCATTGTCGCCGGACAAGGAGGTCGTGAAAAAGCACCTTAAACTATTGGCTACTGTACGTCAAACTCTTGAAAAATTCAGGTCTCCGATTAGGAAAGGTCTGACTGGTTTTATTTCTTGTAATAGTATTGACAAGAAATATGACTGTACGAGCATGAATCTCATTATTGATATTTTAAAAGGCAAAAAGGAATCCAATGGCAAGAAGAACCATGGTTTAGTGGATACTTCGAGATTTGGGCATGTTTTGCATGGTTGAAGAGTTTTGATAAATCAAATGACTTGGGACAAAAAGGTTGAAAATAAATTGCCGAAAAACTTCTTTTGATTTATTGATTGTTCACATAGAGGTTAACTGTTTAATTTTGTAATTTTGAAAAAAGAAAAAAAAAGTTCGGATAATTAGAATATTAGTATTTTTTTTTTATTTTATTAAAAAATCTCTCTTTGAAGAATAATTAGAATATAACATCAAGTAACAGTAACGAATTTCCCCTTAAGCACAAAAATGAACTCCAAGCATTTTGCACAAGTAAATATTCGTAATTCTTGAAATTCAAGGATGAAAAAAGAAAACCCTTTTGCTTCTCTCCCCTCAATCCACATTATTTGACAAGCAAGTTGCCTGCTTTATTTCCTAGCATGTTTCATTAAGCCATTGAAGTCAAAGAAACATAAGTTGGGCAAGAACGACATTGATATAAACAAAGAAAAAGAGGAAAATGGTGTTTCTCAAGAGCCAAAGATGATACTCAAGAGCTGCCCCTGTTATACAAAGTCATGTTTCCCCGTAAAAGAACAAAATTCAACATCTCTGACAAAGTTTTCTTTCAAAAACGATCACCAAAATCTGGCAGAAATTCTTTTTGTTTCCACTAAATCATTGCAATCTTCACAAAGATTTACTTGTTAGGTGAGGTCAAATTTTGTTCAAATTTTTCTTGCTTTTTCAGGGTAGAGCATGGTCTAAAAAGTAGTAGTTTTCTGGAAATCAAAAGACATGCTGCTGCAGGATGAGATTTGGAAGTGTAAGGCGGACTTGGATTCTTCTTGTAAAGAAAGTCAGTTGAATTTTTATCTAGCACAACACTAACACGCAATACCAGTAAAAAGACTGTACAAGAAACATCAATAATGTAATGCATGTGATACAAATATTTTTTATATATTCAAATTTTTGGATAAAAAATTAAAATTTTAACAAATCTAAATAGCAGACATACGAGAGACACATCCCAAAAGGAAAGAGGAAAAGATTTGAAAGTGCAAGAAGAGATGCTTTGTATGATTAATGATGAATGCTGCTAAGTGGTGTGGTGTCGTGTCCTTTTCTTTCCTTTGCTCATGGAAAAAGAGTCTTTTCGATGGAAAGAACCTGAATTATGGGAGATTTGCATCATTTATGGGATTGGTTGAAAGGTAAAAATGTCATGAGGGATTCAACATATTCATGGGGAGCTAACCAATTTACCCTATGAGAAGTCTGCTAGTGCCCAGAGTGGGTAGAATATTCTGTAGCTCCTTTCTCCTTGATCTTTGATCATGTAGGTGAGCTGGTTGGCCTCCTCCTCCTTTCACTTTCTTCAATGAATCATGTTTAACTACTTTTCCCGTGAAACCAAAATCTCTGTATATTTCTTAAATCTATCTAGCCCAATACCTCACTCTATATATCAAATCTTAAACAATATAAAAATAAAATAATTATCTTATTAATAAAATTCAACAATTTTAATTTTAAAAATACCGTCTCTTCATATTTAAGTTTAAAAATTTTTTTAAATATCAAAGACTCTTTCTGTCCTCCTTCCGTACACTAACAAACACACAGTTCGATATCGATAGGAGTATCAAGTATCCTTTCCTCTATCCCTCCTCACAAAAAATGACTCAAAATCTTACTAAAAATAGTAGTTATCCAAATTTTATTGTGGCAACCCCAAAAGTTTTCCAAGAAGAAAAATGAGTGAAAAAGGATAAGTACAAACACTCTAGTGGACCTAAATGAAACCAAACAATACCATTATTATTGAGTACGGTTCAAAGTTCTTATCTTACACTCTATGGATATCTTCTTCTTTTCTTTCTCTTTCCCTTCCAATTTTATGGTTACAAATGTTCTTGCTAACAAGTTGTCAACAGCATAGAATCTTAGTACAATTTAGCTCCTAGCTTCTTGCCAAATGTGTACAAAGCCATCTAACATATCTGTGCCATTAAAAGAAATGATACCCACTTATTTTGCCCGCCTTTTTGTCAAAGAGACAAAGACCTTTGCTTTCCCTTTTATTCATCACTTGAGCATCATATGAAAGGCATTATCATTCAGCAAGATACCAAACCACCGTACAAATCATATTTCGATGCTTAATGATAGTGTCAAGAGAGCAAGAGGGGTAAATAGGTACTCCTCCATATTTTTTAATCTTGTCAAAATAAATTTAATATTAAATCTCGTATATTTAAATTATTAATTTGATAACCAGAGATTATTCGTATATTATTTTTATATATACTTTTTTTATATAATTTTAAATTAAATATTTATCGAATTAATATTTTTTTATTATCTTTTCTCGTAATATGTAATATATACGTATGTATATATGAAAATTAAAAAAAAAAAAAAGGTAATCTACACGTGTGGTAATAAGAGTAGGCGGGGAGGGGGTCCTGGGACCAAAACATTCACAAGGCTCCATTCATTAAAAAAGAAAAAACATAAAAATAAAGAATGAAGTGACCATTCAATTTCTATTTCTCTCTGTTTATATTAATGTTGGTTGGCCAGGGTTGTGGTAGGTCCAAAAAACAAATGTTGTTGTCGCTTCTAAAATCAAAATAAATTTTAATTTAAATATTTTTTTGACAAATTAAATACTAGAAAAATCCAAAAAAGAAAAAGGTAAAAAGGTCGGTGCAGTCACCTTTCTTCTAAATATTAATATATTGAGTTTAATTATTTTACACCAACTAATATGGACAAAAAATTTACTTATATCTCCAAGAGTAATTTTTTGAATTTTTTAATTGATGAATAAAAAGGTTTAATGTAATAATTTTACAATATAAGAAAATGTAATTTTCTAATTAATATGTCTAAATCAGACAAGATATTGTAAAATTACTTTGATACCTTGTTTATCATTTGTATATATTTATATATATTTTTTAATATTTCTCAATATATACTCTTCTTGAATTCAAAGCAAAACTAGTGTTCGAATATGTCTCGATTGTTATTATATCTTTTACGATAAATTCATATATATATATATATATATATATATATATATATATATATATAATAACAGTGGCGCGAAAAATTAATACATAAAATATTTGGAAGACATTCCAGTTGTGTAATCAAAAGCTTTTTAGTCTTTTTTTGCTTTTTTTAAAAAGCTATATTGAAAAGGAGAAATATAAATTACGTGTATTCCACTGTGGCAATAGGAATTCCTATCCAAATCCAAATATGAACAAAACTTCTTAGGTAAAGCTATTAAAAGGGTTCAATTTTTTATGCAGAAAGTACAAAGAAAAAAAGCAGGTGACCACATTTCTCCAACATTGGAGACATTTTAAGCTTTAATAAACATGAAAAGATTCGATTTAATTGGTTATAGTAAAAAAAACTTAAGCTTGATTTAATTAATTAGGTCAAACTAATGGAGAAAATTAATTAATGGACTATATTTATATATTTTTTCAAGTGCTTCACACATATTTGATCTTAGCCAAAAAGCCGAGAAAAGCATAGTGCTTGGGTATGCCAAATAGGAAAGACTACAAAATGTTAAAAAAATAAAAATAAAGACTTTTCTTGAATAGTGATTGCTTTTGAACAATAGGGTTGTTGATGAAATCTCTTTTCATAAAGGAAGCCAAAACACACACACACACACACACACAAAACTTTGAAGATGGGTCTTAGAGACCAGCAGACATCAATTCAATGGTGTTCTTACATTTCTTTAAGGTTTTTTTTTTTTTTTTCCTTTTTTTGGCCCCCCCTCCAATTCCTACTTCTTTAGTTTTCTTAGTAGGCAAGGTTTTGGCAAAAGTAGTGAGGTAAGCTACCCTTTGCATTATCCAAGTGCAAAGGGTTAAACATGACACTAATTGGGAAGAATTTTGTATACTTTGATAATGATTGGATTAATCAAAATAGAAATATAAATGGAAGGAATTAGTTGTCAAAGAGAAAATATATTAATTTCAAAAAAAAAATCTCTTTCCGAATAATCTAAAATCAAAATATAATTATTTAAATTTAGATAAAAAGAATATTAGCAACCAAAAAATAATAAGAAACGTATCAAGATAAATAAAAAATACCGATATATAATAACTTTATATTATAAAATCGTAATCTTATAAACTTAAACTCCCGATTGTCTCCTCCAACCCTACAAACCAAACCTCCCACTAATTCCTTTCCAAATCTGTGTGCTCAAATACTTCATCCACAAGGAATTGATGATCTAAGTATTTCTTTTTCAGTCGTTTGCTTTCAGTGGTGATTAATTCAAGCTGATCATCAAGAATGGGAATATTAATTGGTGGAGGAGAAAGAGCTTCGTATATTCATAAGATATTAAGAGATTTGGATCACAAATGTTTATGTATAGTTTCTGTCCATACCTTCTCCACTCTAAAAGGCCAAATCTCCTTTTTCATTTTTTTTTTTGTTGATCCTTTTTTGTTTGTCTTTTGTGGTGACGCGGGGGGGGGGAGAGGGGAATTTTCTAATTGAATCAAAAGTTTTTAGCTAAATAAACCCTAATTTTAGGATTTGGATCGCCTGAGTACTTGAGCGGTAATTTGACTGTGATGATTGAAAAAGTCTCCAAAAAAATAATAATAAACAGTTCAAAGTAACAGTATATATAAACTAATAAAACTGTGATAAATTCGTATTAATCATAATAAATGTGTATAAATTATTACATAATTTTTGTTAACCTATATCATATATTCTTTCTGTTTCAAAATATTTATTCATGAATTTTTTTATATACAAATTAAAAATAATATTATAATTTCAATAAAATTTCTATTCTATTCCTATTAAATTATGACAAATATTAGTTGGTAAAAATTCTCAAGAAGTAAGAAGAAAAAATAATTTGAAAAGTGATAGAGTTGACTTAAAATAAATAAAAGTAAAATAAAAAAAATTAATTATTTATTTTGAAATAAAATTAAAAAAATTAAAATAAATATTTTATAACGGAAAGAGTATAATGTTTGTAGTGCCGACACATGCCACGTAGAGGACAATGAGGAATGGATAAGGTGGAGTCAACCACGCAAAGTGTTTTTCCTTTTTTTTTTTTTTTTTTGTGGCTAAGTAAGGCTTAAGGTTGTTTTGATTGCTTCCATATTAAGGCAGTCCAAGTTGGTCGCTGTGCTACCAAGACAGCAGCCTAATTTTTTTTTTTTTAATTTTGAAAAATTAGTAGCCAATTTTTTTGACATGAATAAGATACGTATTCAAGTTTAGATCCCCCCCCCCTCCTTAGATGCTTGAGGGAGTTTTTAGGAAAAAAGATGTTGCTACTGAAATTGTAAATATGATTTTAAAAGAAAGATTGAAGTTGTTTCTTTGATAAAAGTTACATATTGATTGAATATCTAGAATATAGTTTATACTCCCTCTGTCTCGATTTATCTGTTACAGTTAATTACTTTACACAATTTGAAAAAAATTAGTTAGTATATTAAATTCATACAATTTTTTTATACATTTCAAAAGTACCATTGGATTTAATGTTCTCCATAATTATTTTCTTACTTTGTTTGCTCAACTTTCTCTCTCTAAAGTTATTACACTTTCATTTTCTAAAACTATTTAATACAAGTGTATAATAGTAAAATTAACATTAATGACACCTAAATTTTTTCAATGTGACATATAAAAAGAAATATCAAAATTTTTCGATTGTGACATATAAATAGGGACGAAAGAAGTATATATTATTGTTATTACCATGTAAATTGAGCAAGATATTAATGCATTAATTTACTAAAAATCTATTTCCAAAGAAGAGTTTTGAATTCGATTTTATCTTATTCTTTTGCTTCTCCCTCATCAAGAAGAATTTTCTTGTTGAGTGATTATTTCAAACTTTATTTATTTTTGGTTAGGTAAATGAGAAGATTATTTCTTGAGGTATTGCTAATCAAAATTTTGTTCTTTCTACTCCAACATATAAACATAATTAACAAAAATATTACTTTTGGAAAGAGAATGCATAAAAGGTCACAAAAAAATTTAAAGATTTCTCTAAAAGGTACCCGATAATACTAATAAATTCAAATTTTTACTTAACACAAAAATTACTCAATCCTAGATACACAGCAAGTAAGAAATATACAAATAATCATAATCTCTCACAAGCAATTCAAGACAATATGATCACAAAAAGGAATGTTGGAATAATTACTTAATTAAATAAAAATATATTTAATTTAATTTTATTACTTAATTAAATACACATGTTGTCGATGGAATAATAAGCTTTTTTTTCCCCCCAAGTTATGAGCTTTGTGCCGTAGGCAACATCTTGACAGGGATGAACCAGAGATATCTCAATGACAGATTTTTTGGTCGCAATCTGGTACGGCTCTGGTACAAATCTTTCACGTTAGATACGCGGTATCACATGAAGATGTTTTTGCAGATATATATTATCTCTAATGGGATAAGACTCCCTCTATTCTCAACCAAGAGTTAACCAGCATTCATTACAGTACTCTCCATTTCTCTTTGGAGTTTCTTCACTTTTTTTGGAGTTAACAAGCACGTCCTATATGCAAGAATGGTGTCCTTATTTGTGAGAAAATGGTGAATTGATTTTGATCTATAATGAGAGAAATCATGATGTATGGCTCGGTTAGGGCTATCGAGCAATTTATATATTTGCCTAATTGAAAAATGGTGCATTGATATGAGTTTTCGTTTCTTGAATTGAGAGAAAATATAATGTATAACTTTCTTAACAGTTTTGAATTTTTTTTCTGAATGATCTTTTTTGTGAAATATTTATTAAATGCGTCTTTCTTTAAAATTAAAGATTGTGAATACGTCCTCATTAAATGCAGACGCATGTCACAAATACATTCAAACCAATTCAAGACTTTCTTCAACTGTTAGGACTAATTGATTCTACCATGCCTCAAAAAGGACTATTCTAAGAAAAAATCGAGTTTCTTTAGCCCGAAAAATGAATTCTCAAATAGGATTGCATGATAACTTTGATGATAATACAAGACTTGTCATAATCAAAATTTATTATTGAGAAACTATATAAAAGCAAAACTAAACACATTATGTAGTTATTTATCAAGAGATAATTATAGAAGATTACAACGTGTCAAAATAGAATCTAGTTAGGAATCGAACAAACTAAGAATCAAAAAGTCAAAATCTGCTTAAAGTAAATGGATAAGCTTCTTATATTAACATATATACAAATATATGAGCTTGAAGTGAAGCTTTTGCATGGTTCCCTCATCCCCAAGCTCACTGTAACACCATATATAATTTGCAGTCCCATCAAAAATTAATTTAGTTTTGTGTAAATATTAAAGAATTAGATTTGTGACAGAAAAAACGATAATAATAAAATGAATTAAAAATAAAAAATTAAAGTATTTACAAAATTTATGTGGTTCTATTAGTGTAATCCTTCAAATTATATATTTATAAGAAAAATACATGTCATCATATCCTCTACTACTACCATAAACCTTAAAAAAGTCTTTTCTAAATTATATATGTTTTTAAAATTTCAAGTCGAATCATCACCTCATATCGTTCAAAACAACTAATAAGATTTAAATCAACAACATACTTTTGATTAATGTCATTTTGTAGTTGGCACATCCCATTCTTACCATGCTTTTTCTCTGCTTCCAACGTTGTAAACAATATGTCCCTTGTTGCTTTTGACTTTTAATATTAATTAGCCTGCCGACCATTTAGTTCTCATGATATAAATGGGAGTTCCCAAAAGGGATTTTCTCCGGCCTTCAAATGCATCTACTCATAAATGCACAAAAAATCGATAAAATTTAAAAAGAATCAATTCATTTTCATGCAAAATGCCTCTAAATCTTTTGTTGTTTTTTTAATTCCATTTTCAAGTGCTCTTGCCTCTTTACATAGTAAGTATTGACTATGAATACAAGTTGTTTTCAATGTGCTAGTGATATTTTCTTATAGTCAAACATTAAGAGCATAATTTCTTGGTGGCATTGGAAATTGCTTGGAAAATGAAGTTTAATCTTCTCAATTTCTACACACTATATGCCATTTAGAGCTAAATCATTATGTCGTGTATCAAAATCAATAATGTTCTTGATAAATGATGATAGGAATTTGTCACATTGACTTAATTGTAAAGTTGAAAGCTCATTATCAATATGTTTCATTTTTATATGTTCCTTTTTTCTAACTATCATTTTAGAAAGAACGTATTATTTTTTTACAGTTACTGATTATTTAAAAAAATAAAAAATATTTATTATTTTTAAATTTTTTTTATTCTTATTCTTGATTACTCAATTAAATCATGGCATCGGTTGATTTTTAATTTTTCAAACTAATTATACTATTTCTATGAAGTCTCTTCATATTTAAAATTTTCCTAATTTATGTACCAAAATTTTAGACAACACATATTAAAAAAAAAAAGCAAAACAAGTACTTCCTTCATCCCCTTTTATCTGTCTATTTTAATCGATTCACAAATTTTAAGAAAAATAAAGTTTTTCGATTAATTAATCAATATTTCTTATTTTACCTTCAAAGAATTTCTCTCTTTATTAAGGAGTAATCAAATTTCAAAATTTTATGTGTTGCAAGCATATTTAATTTACTTCCATTTTCTACTACAAATGCACAATACTCATTGTATTAAAGAAGGGTATTTGTGAAAAATAGTAATTAATATAGTCTTGATTTGCTAATGAGACAAATAAATTGGAACAAAAATCTTAGTAGTTAAAATGGATCGATAAAAGGGGACGGAAGGAGTAACATTATTAGATCGAAATGAGTATGAGTGAATATAATAAAAAATTATTAAATATGTAAGGTTAGGTAAGATTTAAGATGAGAATAATGAGAGAATATATATGATGTATTGTGAGTATATAATAATTTTTTAAAAATAAAAAATATTATTATTTTAAATTAAATAAAAATTTCAAATTGGGAATAATTTCTAATTACACCCTACATATGTCTCTAGTCAAGATACAACAAGGTGGCGAAAAACTAGACAAGATAATTACATCATTTAGCAGGCCACCAAACAAAAATCCTAAAAGTCAAAA
Organism: Voacanga thouarsii; assembly: GCA_026120185.1. Lineage (NCBI taxonomy): Eukaryota > Viridiplantae > Streptophyta > Magnoliopsida > Gentianales > Apocynaceae > Voacanga > Voacanga thouarsii. The sequence goes on from JANUWF010001558.1 coordinate 307,614, forward strand.
TTGTTTCAAAAAACCCGTCAAAGATGCCAACACCATCAAGAATCTTTGAATTACCTTATAACCTCTGGATTCTACTCCCCCTAACAAGGGCGGCTCTTTACCTTTTCCCATACAATTGATTCTTCCTCGGCAAGTAAAAACATTATGCTTGTCTTTGTCTAAGATTAATGATCTTCAATACAGTCAATCTTGGATATTATAGTTTCATATGCTGATGTCAAGGGGTGGTTTTGGAATTTCAAGCACATATATTGGCAATTAATTAATTTCCTTTCTGTTTTTTCCCCACCTTCTTTTGCCTTGTTGCAAATGCAATTTGAGATTTCAATACTGTTTGAACCTACCATTGCAGACGCAGGAAAAAAACAAATTAATTAGGTTCCAATGTTTCGGAGATGTGCCTTAATATTATCTATGTTTTGAAATAAGTCATTCTCTATTTTTTTTATTCTAAAAAAATATATATTATCTTTTTTTCACGTATATCTTTATCTTATATATTATAATATTTTATTAAATTACCACGGTAATTAATTTTTAAATTAAAAAAAAAAGATAACGTAATATTTACTTATAGTTAAAGGGTTTTACCATGTTAGTAATTAGCACTGTCGTTTATGCGATCGAGATAAAAATTGTATACTTCCAAGAACCAAAGCTTGAAGACAACTTTTGAGAAAGCAAAAGAGTGCCATGGAAAGGAGAAGCAATATTCAAATAACGAAAATAACTACCAACCACAAGCACATGGGGATGGACCTAATAGAATGAAGAGAATAGAGAAGAAAAAAGGGGGGACAAAAAGGGTAAAAGACAAACTAAAAATTGTGGAATTCTTTGGACATCGAAAGAGATCCAAAACAAAACTTTAGGATGTAGCCATGGGAGCCACCCAAAAAGGCTCCCAATTATACAATCCTTTGTTGCCATGCCCACCTTCGTTGCATCTGCTTAGCCTTTGAAACTTTTCCATTCCCATTTCAACGTCGAAATCAAAATTATTTCCATCCATGTCCTCGCGGCAGCTCATTTGTGCATCAAATTCGTCATCATCTTCATCATCTTCCTTTCCATCTTGAAGTTCTTGATTTTCTTCTAAATCTTCATCGTTGATGTAGCTTTCATTCTTTTCCACGACGTCTACTTCCTCCTCGTCTTCATCACTGTCAACTTCATTCTCTTGGGCTGTCTCTTGCGAGTCAAACTCACTAGCATGATCTTTCAAAATGCACAGTCTGAGGCGGCCATGGCTTCTTTCGGCTCGTAGATAAGTGTGTTTTACTGGTGTTTCGATGGCTCTAATAACCAATCTACCGCCTTCGCGGTGGGGTCTAACTTGAAGAGAATTAGCACCGCTTATTGTAGTCAATGGAGGTGGAAAATTGCGAGAATTTACCTTGCTCCTGGAATATTCCCTTGCTGATGATTTCACCTTCGGAGAATTGTGAATGGATGGAGACAAAGACAAAATGCTGCTGTCGATGATATCAGTACCTGTCTCACTCCCAAGATTTTCAGTGCACATTTCGAAGCTTTTCTCACTTAGTCTTGAAGATGAGGATCGTTTCAACAATGGGTGCACGTAGACAGATTCTTTCTCCAATATTGTTTCTTTGGGACTTGAACAAATATTGGAGAGAACTTGCTGGAAACTCAGACCAGAAAGATCGGTTTTTTCAGCTGCGTTGCCACCGACATGCATAGCAACTAGCTGGTGGCGTTTTTCTCTTTGTTCCACCGCATCAGCAGCTGCAAAACAGGGAGAACTTCTGCCAAATTCTACAGATTTTGAAGGAGCAAATTTGAGCTTTACCGTTGCTGTTTCGATAAATTGTGATTCGGAATAGGACTGTAATATGGTTGCCATAATGAAATGATTGTAAAAATCGTTCAAAGAATGTTTCAACAGAGGAAAGAAGACGAGTACGTACAAACTAGAAAGAATTTCAAGTACATATAAGACTCTGTTGCAACGGTTTTCGACTCGCCTGTGCCTTTTTCTAGCAATACTGAGAGTAGATCAAGGTGAAGGAACTGAGAAGAGGAAGTAGGAGAAACAGAGAAGAAGAACAGAGAGAAGTAGAGAAGAGCAGGGATGGAATAATGATGCTGAACGAGGGAGAAGTGGGGGCTTGGGTCTGAATTTGTAGTGCTGAAAAGTGCACCATCCTCTGTGTGTGTCTACGATAGGGGCTGGGTATGTGGGAGGTGGACATGGGGGCGAGCGATGGGGAGGGTCCTAATTTGCTCCACTTGAATTGTACATCTGTTGATCTACCACACACTACAAAAGAGAATAAAGAAAAATCAAGATAAAAAAGACAAAAATATTCGGTCCTATTTTTATTTTTTATATTTATTAATTTCAAATACTAATAATATGGTACTTTTAACTTTCACAGGTATTTTAACAGTTACAATATTTGTTTCTATCTAAACTTTACTTAGTTAAAAGAATCGGTTAATTTGACACAAATATAAAAATACGCAATAGAAAGGAATTGACGAGAAATGTTATATCGTTACTAATTGTTTTAAAAATAATTATTTGTAGTGGTATTTTTATTTTATATATTCTTTTATGCTCAAATATGAATACCGTAATAATTTTGATTTTTATAATTACTTTGATAATTAAAAAGTTTGTTCAATTTAAAAATTGTTAATTAAAAGAATCATTTAATTTAACATGAAAACAAAGATACATAGTAAAAGGCGGCTGGGGGGAAGGCTCTATCCTTGTGGTGTTGTTCTTGTTACTTCTGCTTCTAAATGAAACCAACAAAGTATGGCCTGGGAAACAAAATTAGGGATTCTTAGCAAATACTTCCCGACAATGACTTGTTCTCTCTTCTCTCTCTCCGGTTTTGACTTTGTTTTTTGAAAGGAAAAAAGTCCATATTTTATTGTATGATTCATATGTCATTTTGCAGTCCAAATCCGTGTTTGATGAAATTGAAGGAACAGAGCAAACCAACATACATCAGAGAGCCCACTGCCCACATTTTTTGAAATTTCTGCTGCCAGCCTTGTATCATGCTGCAGCATTTTTCTATTGACTAAACTAACCAAATCAGCACTTGTGAAACTGCTCCACTTCTTTTTTTATAATAACTCATTACGACTACTTTAGCATCTGTAAATTGTAAAATATAAAATATAGAGTGAAGATTCGAACTTGTGACTTCACGAGAATATAACTATTAATCGTTTATTATTGTGTCATATACTTCAAGTATAATTGCTTCTCTCTTTTGGTGTCATGTAATAGAGGGTTAGACTAAGACATATCTATCATTTAATATTTTTTATATTTTTTGGACATCGTGAAAGGAAAAAACATTGCTGAATATTTAATTTATAATTAAAATCAGTGTTTAATTCTTGAAGAATCATTTTTTTTTTTAATTTAGCAAAACATGACAATAGTTTAGCTAGTAAAACTTTCTTTATTAAGCTTATATAGAGGTCAAGAATGTGTTTCTCACAAGATATATATCCGTAACTTTTCCCACGATATATTATGGGGTTTTTTTTAAAAAAAAAAGAAAATAAAAACCCTTCTTTTTATATAAAATTGAGAAAAAATACCTCTTTTTGTAGATTAATCAATTTGCTAAAGCAAAGGCATAAGGGGTAAATTTCCTCAAATTTTAATGATAGGACATGTTATTTTAGATAGGTTTCTTTTTTGTTCTTTTTTTTTTTCTGGTTGAAGAATTTCTTTAAGTATTTGGCTACAAACATGAGGGAAGGGAAAAAGAAAAAAAAAATTATGTGATGGATACTTTTGTTGGAATTTGGTCAGATACATTAATTGGCAGTAGGTATATGAAAAGTAATGCTGTCTCTATTTTCAAATAAATATTGAAATATAGATTAGTAGTAGTATTACTTTTAGAGAATAACCACAAAAGATATGTCTCTTAGACTGTTCCCCAAACATAATTTAAGGGATTTAATGGTTGGTTTCACTTGACAACCCTTAAGAGAGACATTGACATCAGACTTTACATTTTTCCACAGTAAGCAACTTCCACAAACGTTAAAAATTTCCAGCAACTTGTGATAAGGATTTCATCTATATATATATATATATATATGAAGGAGAGGATACCTTATCCATTTTTGAATTTATGCTATCTCAGTTTTTGTTGTGGATATTCATGACCACAACTTGCAATTCTTCTTCTTCTTCTTGTGCAAAGACTTTTCTTCTTTCTGGTTAGTTGTTGCCTAACTTTGTTCTTCTTGATTAATAGGTCGTACATAAGTATGCAATTTGCTTATGCCCAACTTGTTATCCAAATGGTTTCTTGCTTCTGGTCTACTCAAAGATTCCCCACCCCAAATACCCTCCAAGAACCCCTAGTTATATATTTCTAAATCCATCGAAACTCAAGAATTAATCTTAAACGAAATTCATTTTTATCATGAAAATTTACAAGAAAAAAAAAACCTCAATTTGCTGAAATTTTTGGGACACCATTAAGATTTGTAGCAAATAAAAACTCCAATTACTCGGTGACTTGTCATACTTAATTAGCCCTATCAAAAATTATATAAACCTAGCTCAAGAACCTTAAAAACGCCAAGGTGGTTTGATACGTCTATTTTCGAAGTTGTTGGGGAACAAATCATATTAAACCTAAGGAGAGTTGCTTACCTTCCCCCTCCAAAAAGCAATTAACAGTACTGCAAATTATGCCGTGGTGATAAATTGGATTCCACGGCCAAAATGAAATAGTAGAATTGGTCATTGTACGGATGGATGCTTACGCAGTCTGCAAAAGAGTCATTTTCATACAGAAACACAGAACCCCTTTAAAAAGAAAGCTAATCATCCTCCACTAAACCGACTCTTTTTAGTTTGTCGGGTTGGTGTTACCCTATAAATATCGATCTTATACCTTTTTCCCTTCCTTCGCTGCACTTAGAATCCTCCTCCGCGGCTGCTCCACTTTGATTCTGTGCCATGTGAGTAGAAGACGACCTACCCTAGATATACACTAATGTTTAAAGGTGATCCCGAAACCGACCTTTAGCACTAGCCTCATGGTTAGGAGCTTCCATATACTGATTATCACCATCCCTTGGCTTAATCAGTTGACGTATTTATAAATTATTACATATTCTCAAGTCTATCGTAAAAATAAATTTTAAAGATAGTATAATAATTAATTACTTGATTTTTCTTAATCTTTTAGAACAGAAAATGACGGAGAAGACAAAGAATAAAAAAAACAAGAGTTCGGTGTCGAACTCAAAACCCAAATCTCGAACAATAATCCTTTTATCATTAGAATAAGTTATTATCGATTGATAGTCAAAAACTTAATTTGCTAGTTATTACATATACTTTAGGAATTTTTACTATTTAAAATATTTTAATATTAAAGAATCTCTATATGCGTTCTTTTATAAATTTATTATATTACATATAGTACATTATGAGTATATATATTTATATAAAATAACTATTAGTATTGTTGACAGTACGAAAATATTAAATAACTTTTTTTTCGCTATGATTCTTCCGGTCATAAAGGAAATAAATTAAAAATTCATGGAGAAACTTTAATAAAGATTGTTCGTCCTGGGTTTGTCTGGAGAGATTTGGAGGATTCGAATGTTTTAATCCCACTTGATGACTAGAATTGTACGTTAGATTTCCTAGTACAGAAATGGTGACTGTGTAGAAACCTCAAAGGATGGAGAAAATGGAAAAGCATGCAGCTGGCATACTCACTACTACTGATTATGAGTGACCATCACAACATGTTCTTGTGTACTGGGTTTTTGCTTTCCAACGTTGAATACAACTACCTAAATTCTTTAACAGTAATCTTTCAACTGCCACAAAAAAAAAAAAAAAAGAACACATGGGCACACACACACACTTCGATGTCATGCTGTTCAACGAAATCTGGAGGATGCCCTCACTGTAGTATCGTTATTAGTCAAGATTAGAAATTTAAAATTAAGAGATAAATTATATAAAAAATATTTTAAATAAATTTATAATATATAAAAAAAATTTAAGAACGAGATTTTAAAATTTTAAAAATTAATTTTATTAAAATTTTTAAAAATTTTAATGATGGGGGCCACCAACTCCTGTCCTATATTCGGCTCCGACGAAGATGGATTTAGGAGGCAAGGCAAGTATTCATCTATCAAAAATTTTAAAATTATTTATTTTTTTAAAAAAATTATATAATTCTCATCTTTGACCTCTTAATTTTTTTAAAAATTTTATTATATTGTTCATTTTTTTTTAATTTCGCCTTTCAAATTTAAGAGAATCAGCATTTATCATTTAGCTAGCTAGATTTATGAGGATGCTGTACAAAGTATATGGCTTCATTTGTAATTTCTTGAACACAACAAAGTTGATTGCAATTATCTGCAATTTGCTTGTGGATAACTATGGCTTCTTCTTTTACAGATAAAATTGAGGAAATGCTATAACAGAAATATCAGCAAATTGCAACAGTAGCCGGCAAGAAATGTCGGCTATCTGACCAAAATTTGCTCTCCTTAATTCCTTTTCTATGTCTCTTTATGTGTTACTCTTTCCCAGATATTTCGCCATTGTTTTCAAGGCAGATTATTTGAACCTAATATATATATCTATCTATCTTTGATAGCATGCGTTATCGGCGGAAGGCGTGGAGTGATGGCCAAGAGCGAAATGAGAAAAATCCCATTACTATTATATTACTTCCTCCGTCCCATTAAAATTGACCTACTTACTATTTTGGGCTATCCCACTAAATTTAATATTTTCTTTAAAAAGAAAATTTTTATTATACAATTTATTATAAAATAATCAATATATCCCACATATATTATATTTATATGTTTAGATTTGACATAAAGTATTGAAGGACCTATATATTTTTTATTTTTATTATATTATATTATTATTATATTTTAATTTTTACTTTTGTATAAAATATCGTGCCAAGTCAACCACTATCAATTTTAGTAGGATTGAGCGACTCTCCTCCTGGAGTTCGGAATCGGCAAGAGAGAAGAGGGACGTACTTAACAGCAAGGAAGTTTATATATATGCTACAATTTTTTTTTTTTTTTAGTGATTCTACTTTTGATATTTAGGCTGAAATCGATCTCATGTTAATTTATATCATTTAAGAAGTGGAAAAAATAGTAAATAAATATCCAAGAACACAATCAAGACTTTGAATTTGGAGAAGCAAGGTTGGCAAGCAAAGGATATAGAAGACGTTATTATAAATTTTTAAAAAAATGAGGAAGCATAAAGATTTTTTTTTTTTTGGTTTTTTTTTCCCAAAAGAACTCAAAATTTTAAAGAAAATAAATAGTTCCCTAGATTCATCGTTGTAAACATGGATAGCTCACATATTTTCCTTAAGAAATGTGTTATGATTTGAAAGCACACTAATCTATAGCTAAATAAACACAATCATAAACTATAAAATAACCATTATGATTTCTATCTCCAAAAAGGTTCTTGAGAATGAAAGGTGATTGCCACAAAAAGATAGTGAGAGGCTTATGCAAGCAAGTGCAAATTAATCACAAGACCTACCTCATAATATTGATTTGGTTTGTCCAAGTAAGCTCGAATTGGTAATGTGGTCCTTAAAGTGTAAGCACAAAGCCCCCTTATTAATAAGCTTAATAACCCTTGGTCCTAAACGATGATGCCTTTCAATCCCTTTCACAAGTACAAAAAAAGCTTCTTCAAAGAGCATCACACCAAAGTCAGCCCACTTAACTCAAAAGCATCCTTTGATTAACTTAATTACGTCATAAACTATCTGTTAAAGAATTTATACGTTCTTTGATAAGAATTTTATCTTAACGTGTCTTCACAATATTATTGTATGATTGCACCACAAAACACGATTATTATCAATTTTGATATTATTATTAAGGAAAAAAATAATCTCGTAAACTTTGTATCATGAACGTTTTATTTTAATTTTAATACGATAGTATTAAAATATCTTAAAATAAAATCTTTTGTTGGGTATAAATTTTTGGTTATACATTAGATACCCCACTCAGCTTGGAGGGTATCAAATTTGCATCACAATCCACACCCGTTTTCTTAAGTTTTTTAGAGTAAAAGCTACCCAATTGGGAATATTCAATTGAAAAAACGTCATCATCCTCTCTTTAGCAAATATTGAAGATTTTATTTAATATTTGATTAAAATAGACAAGAGCATCCAATTCATACACAAGCACTTAAACAATGGGCAACATCATCCCTTTTTGACCACCATGTTAGTGCAGCGGCCTTTCACTTTCTATTCTTAGAAATGCCTTCTTTACTCTAGGAAGAATAGGAGGGAACCCTAGCTAGCTATTGTTTATTTATTTTACAAATTGCAAGATTAATTAGTATTTATGCATCGAGCCCATGAAAATGCTTTTAGAATAGCAGTTTGGAATCAAGAACCATACCCTAGGTTAGCTTTCCACACAGACAATTCTATGTAGTTGGATCGAATTTTCATCTAGAGGATGTTTGATATTTACGCTGAAAAAAAAAATATTTACAATTAAATTTGTCAATCGATTCGAATTCATTTAAACTCAACCATTTAACTCGTCTAAATTCAAATAATTCTCTGTTTATAATGACTCATTCACTTCATTCTCTCGATTAATATATATATATATATATATATATATATATATATATATATATATATTCAAACCAATCCAAACACAACCCGGACTTAGGTGATCGGACCCGACTCTACCTATTCTACAAATTTTTTATGTCAAGAGAATGTATATATTGTTGACAAGGTAATTATATATAAATATAGTTCATTTTACATCACAAAACATGAATAGAGAATCCTACGATGTTAATGATTGATGGATACAACCCATAAACCTCAACAGAGATTAAGATACAAATTATATTGGCGGTATATGATACCAAATATTCCTAAAGTATATTTTTTTACCTTGGAAGAATAATTGACAAAGGGAATAGTGACAATAAATATTATTTATTAGAGCAATGACATCTTTCACTATATATATCAAAGATTGAGAGTGTTGTCTTTATGGGTGATCATAACCACTTAAGGGGAAAAAAAGCTTAATTAATTAGAGTAGTCAAAGAATTTCAATTTATTTTTATTTATATAATTGGACGAATTGTCAAGTTGAGTTTCTAAATTTTTTATTTTTAACTTTTTAGATTCCTTATATTTTTTATTTTGGCAAAGTTAGTCCCTCCAATCAATTTCTAACCAATCAACTATCAATCAAATAGTCAACTCTGATATTGACTATTTAAAGAAGGGCAAATTTATCATTTTAATATGCACCTAACTAAAAAAAGAAAAATTAACATATTTTTTAGTTCATAAAATTTGGTGTTTGTAATATTTTCATTCTTAATATGTTTTTCTACTGTTATGATCTTTACTGATTTTTTGGCCATTATGGTCCCTAATTTTTGGTTTTTAGAGTCAGTCGAAAGTAGTTAGAAGAACCTAATGTGCCAAAAGAAAAAAAATAGAGGACCTATAAGATAAATAAAAAAATAAATACGGATCAATCATACCAAAATAAAAAAGTTTAGAAATTAAACTCACAAATTTATCTTATTTTTTAATTGAGTGTACAGTAAAATGATAAATTTACCTTTTATTAAATAGTCATTGTCGGAGTTGACTATTTGACTGAACGGCCGACTGGCCATAAATTGGTCGAAAGGAGGAAATTTGTCAAAATAAAAAAGATATAAGACCTCAAAAGTTGAAAACAAATAAAATAAACTAAATTTATCTAAAATAAAAAGTTTAGAAACTGAACTTGACAATTTATCTATATAATTGTGTATATTATTATAACATAGTAGAGAATTAAAAAAAAAAATATCCTCAATTCTCATGGCCATATAAATTTACCTTCTAATTTGTTCAAAAGAATGCTTTTGAAGATTTAAATGGCTAAAAGCCTAAAAATCCAATAGTATTAGACTGTATTTGGATTGCAGTCTTTTTTTTAAACGTTTTTCTTGATGAAAAAAACTTAATGCAAATGAATTTTATTTGTAAAATATTAATAATTTTATTATTTAAATAGAGTACATTATAATATTGATACTTAAATTTATCAATTTTTTTATAAAATTTAAAATTATATTTATATTTTAAAAAATTACTATAATCACAATCTACGTAAACTTTGATCAAAGTGCAGTGTTGCGAGAGTCCATGATTATTTATCGAAATTGGGCCACAAGCCCAAGTCCAATGCTGGTCTAGACCAAAACACTTTACCTGTTCTTTTTTCAAAATTAGACAACTTCACGGGCTTGGGCTTCTGATTAATATCAAGAGGGGTCCAGAAAGAAGGTTGCGGTTGGTCACCGCCGATCACCTTCTTCATGTGACGACAGGCGCAACCCATTCCCCCAGCATATGGGCATCCCATCACCTATACACGTATTGAAATTGAAATTTCTGCAATCTTCTATAAAAAAGTACAGTAATATATTTATATATATATAAAAGAAAATATAAAAAAATAAGTTTATTCCAATTTTTTTACTCTATAAGATTCCGTATCAATATATCCCATCATATTAAATCTACATTAGCAAATAATTTGGAAATAAATAGAAAATATCATAATTTCTTCTCAACAAAAAATTTCCCCCCTATCTCTACCAAATTCAAACATTATCATCAATCAATAAAAATAAAAATAAAAAGAAATAACATAATTCCTTCTCTTATATAATAATACAAATATTTTTTTGAAAAATATATATATTACTATCACTTAGAAGGAAATAAACCGATGCTTACAAAAATGTCATTGTATAATTGAAGACATGATCCTCCCTTTGGATACACGACCTCCTCGTTGGATAGAGTTTGGGAATTGCAACAAAAGAAAAAATGATTAGGGCATGGTACTCTAATTGAAAAGAAAAAAAAAAACAAATAAAGGTACTAAAAAATGTGATACTATCATAAGAAATCAGACCATTTTTACTATACTTTTTCTTAATTATTACCATTTTCTAAATCAAAACGAGGGATTACTAGATTAATTTGAAAGTTGAATTAATGTTTGTTGAAGTAATCATATAATATTAAAGTACTAAACTTATAATTTGAAATATTAATAATATATATAATAAAATTGTACCTTAAAATAGTATAAATAAGATAAAATTTTCTATGAAATTTTTTATTTTTTATTATCGTGAAGAGATTCTATGTAGACCGACACAAAAAAAATTTCGATCCTGATAAATAAAATAATCATTATAATATTTTACTATCGAGTTGGAATAAATATAATACAATTTAGTTAACATAACGATATATTTAAAATTAACTATGCAAAACTAATAAATCCATCAAATGTATACTACTCGTAAGATTAATAGATATCCACTATAAATTACCAAATTACAAAATAATAATAATAATAATAATAATAATAATAATAATAATAATAATAATAAATAAACGAATTTAAAAAATATAAAATATAAATATAATATAAATAAATTAAACGTAATAATGACGAATATAAGAAGTTTTTGAACTTTGAGATTGACTCCAAGGTTGACGTGTGATGTAGGGCTCCATATTGATTTTTTAAGCCACAAACAATCAATTTTTTTAAGCATAACTTGTTATACAATTAGGATAGTGTTAGAATAAAATATACACACTACACACTAAGAAAATTCTAACTATTCTTTGCACAAGAATTTTTCTCTTTCTTTTCTCTTATAATTTTCTCTAGTCTTTCTTTCACTAATCTTTCTTTCACAAAATAATGGTGTATTACAAGCTTAGAGAATAGCTCTATTTATAGAGCTCTAATTAGTGGATTACATCATGGCATACATCATCTTCCACTAATCTTAATTAGTGGTGTCTCCACTAAATGGTGGACATCCATAAAATCTTCTATAATTATTCACATAAATCCATAATTAGTGGAGCCTCCACTAATTAATGGAGATTCCAATAATTCATAACACTCCCCCTTGGATGTCCATCCATTACATAAAGAATATGCCTCGTTAAAACCTTACTAGATAAAAATTCAATGGGAAAAAAAATCTAGTGAAGGAAAAAGAGTACACTATTCTATATGTCTGTTTATTACTCCCCCTGATGAGATGATTCCTTTTAAACCGACGCATACCGATTTTATATCTCAACTTTTCAAATGTTGCAGTCGGTAAAGTCTTCATGAAAATATTTGCGAGGTTGTCACATGACCGAATTTGTAACACATCAATTTCACCTTTCTTCTGGAGTTCATGAGTAAAGAAGAATTTTGGTGAAATATGTTTTGTCCGATCTCCGTTAATATATCCTCCTCGTAATTGAGCTATACAAGCTGCATTGTCTTCATAAAGAGGAGTTGGAATATCTTTGATTGATGATAATCCACAACTTTCTCGGATATAATGAATCATGGATCTTAGTCATACACATTCTCGACTTGCTTTATGAATGGCTATAATTTCAGCATGATTTGAAGAAGTAGCTGCTATAAATTGTTTCATACAATGCCATGATATAGCAATATTTCTACATGTAAATAGATAACCCATTAGAGAACGTGCTTTATGTGGATAAGATAAATAACCAGCATCTGCATAACCTATCAATGTTGGACTAGTTTTATTTGAATAAAATAATCCGAGATCAATTGTACCTTGGAGATATCGAAGGACTTGTTTAATTTCATTCCAATATCGTCGTGTTGGTGAAGAACTAAATCTTGCTAATAAATTGACAGCAAAAGTAATATCAGGTCGTGTATTATTAGCAAGATACATCAATGCACCAATTGCACTGAGATATGGTACTTCAGGACCAAGAAGTTCTTCAATATCTTCTTGAGGTCGAAAAGGACCGGACGATCATTGGAATACTCAATGGATGTGCTTTGTCCATGTCAAATCTTTTTAGAACTTTTGATGTATATGTTGAATAAATGTTCTACTTGCCAAATATTTAATTTGTAAACCAAGGCAAAGTATACTTTTACAACCATCCTTGATGTCGAATAATCAATTGTTTCTTGGAGCTCTTCAAGAGTTCCAATAAGATTAAAATCATCAACATATATAGCTAATATCATAAATTTAGAACCAAATTTCTTAATAAAAATGCATGGACATACCTGGTCATTTTAAATCTCGCTTTAAATCAATATTCACTAAGATAATTGAACCACATGCGCCCAGATGGCTTCAGGCCATGTAATGATTTTTGCAACTTGATAGAGTAATTTTCACGAGGATAATGTTTATATGCTTCAGGCATATGAAATCCTTCAGGGATTTTCATGTAAACATCATTTTCTAAATTTCCATACAAGTAAGTAGTGACAACATCTAATATGCGCATATTTATCTTTTCATGTACTGCCAAACTGATAAGATATCGGAGTGTAATAACATCAACAACAGGAGAATAAGTTTCATCATAATCAATACCTGGTCTTTGTGAAAAAACCTTGGGCTACTAATCGCGCTTTATATCGAACGATTTCACTCTTTTCATTGCGCTTTCGCACAAATATCCATTTGTAGCCAACAGATTTTACACCTTCTGGTGTTTGGACTGCAGGTCCAAAGACTTCACGTTGTGTCAGTGCATTTAACTCCGATTGAATCGCATCTTTCCATTGCAGCCAATCTTTTCTATGCCGACATTCATCAACTGATATTGGTTCAGGATCATCACTATCCTGTATAACATCAAGAGATATTATATGCAAACATATGATCAATAATTGTTTCTATCCGATTCCAACTTCTACCGAAAGTAGTATAATTGATAGAAATTTCAGTATTACTTTCATTTATGTCTGGTTCTTTGTCATAAGTTTTCTCTTGGTCTTTATCATTCATTGCTTTAATATGATCATCTGGACCATTAATCCTCTTTTCTTTCGAGGATTTTTATCTTTAGAACCAAGAGGTCGGCCATGCTTCTGGCATGCTTTTGGCTCAACAGCTATATGTAAAATCTTTTGTTCTGTTGGAACTTCAATTAGAATAGGAGCATTTATAGCTGGCATATGCGATTTTGTTACTCTTCTAGAGTCAACAAAAGCGTCTGACATTTGATTTGTAATGCTTTACAAATGAATTATCTTTTGAACTTCAAGTTCACACGCGCTTGTATGCGGATCAAGATAATTTAATGATGTTGTTCAATCACGATCTTTCTTATACTGTTTCTGTTTTCCCCTAATTTAGGGAATAATGATTTCACAAGAGAATAAGAAAAGAAATATAAGAAAATGATAACAAGTAGGAAATGCCAAGAAAAATATCTCATTTTTTTTTCACTCTTCCCGGTACCGACTTTTCCTCTTCCTCTCTTGTCTTTTCTTCTCCTCCGATCCTCTACCTACCATCTACCTCTTCTTCTTCCTTATACATAGATATATATATATATATATATATATATCGATATATATCTCAGTTATCAGTCATTAGTAAACATCAAAAACAAATATCACAAAGCAAATATGGAGACTCGTAATTCATTTGAGACATGGTCAAATTTTGACTCGATTTCTGCAGCAGATATTGATGTATTTTCCTTTCCAAATCAACTGCTTCTGCCTAATTCGAACACAGAAGATTTTGATATGTTTTCCTTTCCAAACCAACCGCTTCTGCCTAATTCGAACGCATAAGATTTTGATATGTTTTTCTTTCCAAACCAACCGCTTCCTCCTAATTTCAGGTGAGATACCTTTGAGGGCTTCCATTTGTTTTTAGTATGCTTAATAATGAAATTAAACTCTCTTTTGGTTTGTTTTTTATGTAAATCAGTGGAAGTTTTGAATATACTGCTTTGGACCAAGTTGATCTGCTCCTACAAGAGACTACTTTTGATACTGTTCCTCTTGATGCTATTCCTTTGAATGAGGATATGCTTGTGCATGATCCTTTATACTCTCTAATGGATTTTGAACAAAGCCAGGATATGTTTCCAGGTTATTATACATTTGAATGGTATTACCTTTACTGATATTATTTTATTTTTCTACGAGAAATAATGAGTGGTCTTGGCAACGAAATCGGAGTAAGTACTCATGAAATGCATAATATCGAAGTTCAATATATTATTGCAGACAAAATTCCTGGGGAGAAGAAGATGATTAAGAGGCAGAGAGAGAAGAATGACAGTAACTCCCAGACACTATCAAGAGAAACAATTTCGCAGTACTTTTACCTACCAATCAAGAGCGCAGCCAAAGAACTGAATATTGGCATAACCCGTCTCAAGAAAAGATGTAGGGAGTTAGGAATTCGTCGATGGCCTCACAGGAAATTGGTGAGTTTGGAGACCATAATCAAGAATGTTCAGGTTCTCTCTCATACATACTTATGATTTACAAGTATGAAACTATGAAAGATTTATAAGTAAATAACCGATGATATCACTTCGATTTACAGGATATGCAAAATAAAGAAGAAGGAGGACATATGGCTGAGAAGAAGTTGAAAGAAGCCATTGCGATACTGGAATGTGAAAAACAGTTGGTGGAAGAAAGTCCTAATACGCAGTTAGAGGACCAAACACAGAAATTGAGACAAGCATGCTTCAAGGCCAAATATAATAAGAAATTTAATTATAATAAATTTAAGGAGATCATAAAATCCCAAGACTCATTTTGCAGTAATTTTACGGCTAATTCTGCTGCTAGTCTCGATGCTGGCTCAAAGGGGAAAGAAAAGGAGGAGGATGTCGAAAAATAGGAGCTGAAGTCCATAATTACTAATTGTTTGTCTTCCTCTAATGTAAATATTGAAAAAGAACAATTACAAACCTTCATCTTACATTTGTCAGCTCAATTACAAAAGAGCAATTATAAGCATGTATCCTCAAATTCATATGAACACTAGTAATATGAATAAAAGATGTGATGCTTATTATTAATGGAAATATCTTTTTCTCTTATTATTTTTTCTGTTCCACCTCAGGTAGCCAGTATTTCTCTGTGATAAGAGAAATATCGAGTGTGTCCATGACCATAACCACGGCCACTGCCACAACTACGACTATAACGATGGCTTCTGCAGGAGCCAACATCATTCACTTCTGGGAGTGCTATTGAGCCAGTTCATCTGGCTTCATGATTTCTCAATAATAATAACTCATGTTAAAGCTGTCAATTTTGGATACCCTTTTTCTCGATATTGTTACTGTAGGACATGAAAAGTGGAGAATGTCTTCTCCAATATAACTTCATCAGTAACTTTTTATCCGTAAAATTTTTAACTAAGATGTAGTTTTATACATCACGGAGTTCACGGTTTTACAATCTTGCAACTTCATGTGCAACCATTCATACCGTGCAGTGGGTAGTACGACCATCTTCAGGTGGTCAAATCTTTCTTTTTATCAATATGACATATGGATCTCCTTTTTTTTTAGCATTTAGATGCATTTCTGTATGACATATAAATTTTTTTTTTCAGAAATATCAAGGGTTACAAATTCGAATTTAGCGAGATCAATAAATGCGTACCTATCTTCTGGCTTTAATAACGGCAGAGACTCGTGCTGATAACGTGTTATAAAATTATGGTAGTGTTAGAATAAAATCTACACACTACACACTAAGAAAATTCTAACTATTCTTTGCACAAGAATTTTTCTCTTTCTTTTCTCTTACAATTTTCTCTAATCTTTCTTTCACAAAATAATGGTGTATTACAAACTTAGAGAATAGCTCTATTTATAGAGCTCTAATTAGTGAATTACATCATGACATACATTATCTTCCACTAATCTTAATTAGTGGTGTCTCCACTAAATGGTGGACATCCATAAAAATCTTCTCTAATTATTCACATAAATCCATAATTAGTGGAGCCTCCACTAATTAATGGAGATTCCAATAATTCGTAACATAACTTTTTTTTTTTAATATTCTTCTCCTTAATATAGGATTCACGAGATATTATATATATTTAATAGATTTAACTAGTATATAAAATGGAAAGTACTCACCACAATTATTACAATTAGGAAAGGAAGAACGTATAGTCATGTTTCGAACAATAGTTAGGATTTTTTTTTTTAAATCTGTATACTTTAATACTTATAAAAATATTAATTATAAAATTGGTGTATTATATTCGTTTCACATATAAATCGCTTTAAATTTAAAAAGTTTTTTCATAATATACTCTATCTGTCTTAAAAAGGATATTAATCTAGTAAATGACACACATATTAAGGAATTATTAAAACTTTTATAATTATAATAAAAAATAACTATTATATCTCTAAATAAAAATAAATTTTTATTAATTAGATTGAGAATATACATATTTAATGAATCAAATATTTATTGAGTAGTTGAAGGAGGAATAAATTAAGAATATACGTAATAAATACATTCATAATTTGTAAAATTGACAAATATTTTGGTACAATAAAAATAGAAAATTTTGATATCCTTTTTAAAATGAAAGGAGTAAGTCGCTTCACAAAATTTGATAAAAATTTACTATTTTTTTTAACTCTATTTCTTTCTATAATATATTTTTTTACTAGTTATAACTCAAATATTTTTAATTATTAAAATAAATAAAAATTTAATTAAAAATATTTTTTAAAATTTAATTTTAAAATTATTTAAATTTACGAATCCTTAATTCTATAAGTATATAAAATTAATATTGTGAAACCGGGGTGTATATTTTCAAAGTTTAATGGATTAAGACAATCACACGACATTAATAATTAATTCTACCTAAAAAAGGTGGGCCTAATGGCTTGGATTGTTTGTACTTGGAGTAGAAAATGTTGATCCGAACACCTAGTTCTCTGCAGGTCATAGGTTGATGCCGTGGGTAGTTGTTGGATGGGAAAATCAAGAAACGAAGGAAAGGAAAAATGGACGCGACCATTTCAAAGCGCTCCTCTCGCGATGCCAAATGTTGATGATGTCTGTATGGTAGAAGTTGTGATATAAACAGTGCAAAATGGTAGGAGGGCTATTTGAGATTTCTCTCTCCTCCTTCTCTTTCTCATCATCTTCATCAGACGGGCCACCGCCGATGGCGAAGGCCATGTTTGATGATACTACTTCTGATTCTGAAACTGATAGCACTAGCAGCAGCAACAGTAGCAATAACATTCTGGTTTTTCCTTTTCAGGGTAGTCTTGTCATTGTTATTGTTGTTATGCTCCTTCTCTTCCTCATCCTTCTCATAATCGCCTGGAAGTTCAAGCTATGGCGCCGTTTTTTCTCTTCCGCTACTGCCTCTCGTACCCGCACCATCAAGGTTTTTTTTTTAAATTTTTTTGTGGGTTCTTCCATTTTTTTCAATATTTCGTCTATCTATATTTTCTTGATTTATTGGCATAGGTATTTGGGAATGGGATTCGTAGATAAAAATTTTGTGACCTTTTGAAATTATTGCTTGCGATTGTCAATGGGGTTTAAACTGATCTGGGAAATGGTGAAGAGAAATGAGATTTCTTTTTTCTTTTTCCCCTCTGGTGTGCATCAGTGTGATCATTTCCATCAATTCCGATTAGGAATTGGCTGCGGTGCAAATTTTTGTTAACAGGGTTGAAGAATTATAGTGTGATTATTGCCATTAGTCATACTGATATTTTCAGTCATTAATTATAGGTATTGAAATCAAAATGTTTCTTGTGTTTAATATGACTATGGTTTGAAGGATGATTACTGCAACAGTTCGGGTGTTTGTGTGTACGTGGTTCAGCTGTTCTTCAGATTCTTATGAAGAATCATCAATAGATCAAATTAGAGCTTGTCATCCTCTAGTAAATGAAAACCATTAATCTAAACTAACCAATAATCTAAACTGTCCAGGAGAGGTTTTTTTGCATAAAGTTAAGAGCTTGTTTCGTTGTTGGTTGGTTGGGTACTGTAGTATTTGAGCCATATTGTAGTAAATAAACTGGTAATATAGTGCTTTAATCTGGGAAATATTATCCTTTAATCCTTGTAAATTGAGATAGCTTATTTCAAGCTTAATAAGAAAGCAGGAGCACTTATTTGAATATTTATTTCATGCCTGCTTGGTGACAAGAGTTTTCAAGGGTTTTTGCATGATAAAGGACAGTGGTTTTGCTCCTTTTCACATGATGAGGATCAGCAATAAAACTTTAAAGCCGATGGAGCAACAGCTAATAATGTTTGGTTGTGCAGTGTGGTAAATAAAATACTGTTTGCTCCTCCAATTTGGTGTGTGGTAAAGAATGCTGCCTGAAGATACCCCTTCAGTCCCAGTTTGATACTCATGGTAAACATTTTTTTCCCCCTCTGTGTCAACCAAATTCACCTTGTAGAAGCATCTTTTGGCATTTGGTTAAAGAGAAATTATTTGAAAAGGAGTGCACTTTGAGATGAGTACATGCAGAAACTCTTTTCTCTTAGAAACATAAATAATTCCATTACAAAATAGTTTCTAAAAAAGTCAATTACAAAATATGGAAGTGAAAAACTGACTGTTGGATGTAAAATTCACGGTAGGACTCTTGTGTTGGGAATGATGGGAGTTGTTAAAACATACAGATGTCACTCATCCAAGCATTGTTGCGAACAATGAATTCAAGGATTACCTAATACGTATTTTCTTCCCAAGAAAGTGCATTATGGATCTGCACTGCATAGATTTGATCTCAAAACTTAGTGTCTATCACGCACTTTTCTCCAAAACTACCATCCACATTTCAAGTTCTTGGGGAGTTGGGATCCATTTTGAAGATATAGAAGTTGTGTATACAATCTTGGAAACTATCAATTTTTTTGTAAAATTTAAACATATGAACACTTGGACTTTGACTTCCGCAGATATGAAAACTGTAGGACAATTTTGGAAATTGTCATGTATTATAGTAGCATTGACAAGATTGTACCTTATAAAGTTAGACACTAAACAAGCTTCCGTGAAACTGGTCAGGATTTTGGTTGCATATATTTCCTACTGGATAACTATGAAACAGTGGACTCTATTTATTGAAATAATATCTGCATAAGAGTCTACATAATCTGATTGAGGAAATTTGGTTGATGTTCTAAAGATGAAGGGACTTACATAACATTGTTTAAAGTTTGACCAAGTGGAGGTATTTTGGTTTATTTCTCTGGCCAAGAGATTGAAAAGATGGAGGTACCATTTACGTCTGTTCTTTCGTCTGCCCTAGAACACATGCGTATATGATTCTTATTTGTTTTTGTGTCTTTGCTTTGTAAGTTTCAGAGGGAGAGACTTATCTTATTAGCTGGTTTTTAGAAAGATCTCTTTCAATTGTTGGTCAGTTAACAAGCCTAAAGTTAGGTGAGGTGTAAACTAAAAGATGTGCCTCACTTTTTTAGTTCTAGGATCACATGGATCTGCAGTATTACTGTAGAACATAAGTGTGCAAGAAGACGCGATCACCGCTGAAATGCGCAATAAAGCATTATGAATAGCCACTTTTTCTGAATCTGAGCAGTTCATTTAATGCATTTTTCTGATTCTTGTAGATGTCACATGTGACGTCATCTTTGTAGTTCCTGGGGGCGTTCTGAATCTTTTGTTAAGTGAATGCTGACAATCTAAAACCTTAATCTAATTCAAGACCTTCTGTTGTCTAATTGTTTGTATTAGGCAGACGACAGCTAGAGAAGATATGAGACTTCTAGTTTTTTTTCCCTCAGTGCACCAACTTCTGAGATAGCGTGATATCTTTGTGTTTCCTTTATGCTTTTTCGTGCTGTGCAAATAAACTATGTTAGCGGTGTGATAGAATATTCTAGATTTGTAATCAAAAGAAGAAACCAAGCACAAGGAAGGTTCTTTTCCTACTGCTTTACTTCTATTATACTATTCAGTGCAAATTAAATTAACATGCCATTTTTTGTATATCTTGTTTCAGTTTTCTGGGTTTATTTTCTTTTTTCATTGGTTTTGTTTTTCCTGACTGCTAGATGCATGCTAACTCATGTGGCTTTATCATTTTAACAGCACACTGATGACCTTGAAAGGCCTCTTGTTTCTGAAGATCTAAATCTGGTTCACAGCCAGAGCCATGATTTTGCAAGGAATTTTTCTCCAGTAGAAGCTGATCAGCAAACGTTAGCGAGCTTTAGTTTACCCTGGGGACAAAGACCAACACCTAAGCAAAGGCTTTCTTTGCAGTCTGCCCAGTTATCCCATGGTATATAGCTTTCATCCTTTCTCTTCACCTTTCATTTGGTTTCTTTTGGTTACATGGGAACCTGAAATCTGTTATCTATTTCTTTCAGGTGATAGTTTTGTTCTCGACATTCCTGATACTTCAGAAGACAATTTGTTTGGTAAGACACTTTTGCGACCGCATCTGACTAGCCAATCTGTGGAAGTGAAGGATCGTGATAGGAAAGAAGAATTGAAGTATAGCCCAGGATTCGATGGAGGCAATAAGGGCTTTAGAGAGTCTGTTTTGAACCATACTTTGGATCAAAGTAATTATTTTCTGTCACTTACGAAAGTGCATAATTTTCTCTTCTATCTTTTCTCTACTAAAATGTGTAAAACATGTCATCATATTTTCCTGTTAGAAGTGCAGGAAGCATCCTCATGCTGGAGGTTATCTCAGGGCCTTCTTGTGGGATTCGTTATTCCATAAAGTCAACAAATTCATCTGGGCTTCCCCTGACCCTTGGAAGAGTTTCTCCTAGTGATTTATTGCTGAAGGATTCAGAGGTATCTGGGAAGCATGCGCTGATAAATTGGAATTCCAATGTAAGGCTTTTTAAAAGTTTTAGAACCAAAACTGCTGTCTGACAATATATGCTATGCAGTATAGAAAGCACTAATTTTATTATTTCAGAAATTGAAATGGGAGCTGGTAGACATGGGTAGCTTAAATGGAACGCTTTTAAATTCTCAAGCAATCCACCATCCTCATTCTGGAAGCAGGAATTGGGGTGACCCGGTTGACATTGCAAGCGGAGATATCATAACTCTTGGCATGACTTCCCAGATTTTAGTAAGTATGGGTGACTTAGATTGTTGTTATAGAAGTGGCCCATATGTGTATTTGCAATGATATACATGGTATATGTCCTCACTTTGGTAGTACTGATCTCTTTTGGGAGAAAAAAAAGGAGGTAGAGAATTAATAAAATCATTAATGATGGTTTAAGAATTGTATTTCTACTAGCTTTTTATTTTATTTTTAATGTCATATAACATTTTGTTTGGGTGAGAAGACTCTCTTCACTTGTGATTGTTGAAGCTGCCTAGTCTGGGCTGATATCTTAATCACATTAAATTGATCATGAAACTTTTATGTGTTGTTGTACATTGATAGTCCTTTTCATTATGAATATCAAAGTTTGTCCGCTATATTTAAGCATTTAAATGTTTCTTGTTCCTGAATTTTAGTTTCACAGGTAGTTAAACATAATTTTTTGTTGCCCCCCTCCCTGCACCCCCAATACAAACACACACACAGACACAAACACAACAAAAAAATGAAGCTCATATTTTATTTGTTATTATATTTACCTTTGAATTTTCTTTCTTGGAATAACTTGCATAAAAATTTGTTCGCTTGTTTATGTGAGGTATTTTTAAATTGGACCATGCTTATGTTTTTATTTTGAACTCTGCAAAAAAGGAAAAGAAAAACAAAAAGGCCTGTTTTCTTGATATTTCTTGATTCTTTTCTTAACTCAAAAGCCTCAAATGGGATTCTAAACTTGAGAGGAAGGATGTGTTGAAGTACTTTGCCAATCAGTAGATAATATCTCAATGCATTGAACTAGGTACGACTAAACACATTACAGATCCAGTTTTAGACAGCTTTGTTCCAAATGTGGGTGGTTGTCCTACATCATGGGGAAAGTACTTTCTCCAATAATGTCATCTTAGTATTAAAATACTTGTTATTGTTGTCTTTTCTCTTTGATGCTTTCTAGCAACTTTTAGTGAAACTTAATACGTTCCTTTGTTTCACAGTGATTGAGTTGTGAAACATGTAGAATATAGAGTTATGAGCATTTCATCACAGTTACAGGTCAAGAAACAGCATCAAAAGTTGGGGTTGGTTTTAAGGATTCAATCTAGCTGTTCATTACGATAGATGGAAAAGGAATTAT
This sequence comes from Voacanga thouarsii, assembly GCA_026120185.1. Classification (NCBI taxonomy): domain Eukaryota; kingdom Viridiplantae; phylum Streptophyta; class Magnoliopsida; order Gentianales; family Apocynaceae; genus Voacanga; species Voacanga thouarsii. The sequence continues at coordinate 330,759 of JANUWF010001558.1, forward strand.
TCTTTGTGCAACTATAAAATTCAGTTCAGTTGAGTATCACAAATTCATTGCTCAATTAGAGGGTAACTTGTTACAGGTCCAGATTTCATCTCCAACTGAGTGCCAGATTCCATTTGGGGTTGGTGTGGCATCAGACCCCATGGCTTTGCGCAGAGGTGGAAAAAAATTACCTATGGAAGATGTCTGTTTTTACCATTGGCCTCTACCTGGGGCGGAACAGGTTAGGTAGTTTGTTTTTACTTGTCAATTTCAAATGCAGTTACCTGCAAGGTCTATAATAATTTGAAATTGCTGATCCAGCAGTTTGGGCTCTTTGCTATATGTGATGGACATGGTGGAGCAAGTGCTGCTATATCTGCCAGCAAGTTAGTGTTCCATTTCTTGCCTTCAGTCAATTTTTCATTGTTTCACACCTCATCCTATTGGAGCAATTGAATCATATTCCTTTTGCACATCTAATTAATGTAATGATTTTGTAATTCATCTGTAGTTTAGTACGAGTGCTATCAATGTTGCACCACTCTGTGAAGAAGTAAATAGTTGGCAAACATTCCATCAGTTCTAAAGAAGATATGAAACCTCTGTTTTTACCTATAGTCGAACATATTCCAGATATTTTGAGGACTTGTTAGTTCGATTGTCATGTCAAAACTCCCTTACTTTCCTTGAATCAATTGAATACATTTATATCAGCTGTCCCAGGAGGAGGGGTGACAATTTGCAGAGATAGTGACAGAATTAAGATCTTGAATGTTAATGAAATATGGCAGTTAACATGAAAATAGGCGGAGAGTTATTGTAGTTTATAAACTTTTCAAGTACTCTTAATGTCATAATTCATGTTCCCACAAAATGCTCTAATGTGAAATACTATTTTAGGTGGAATTTTTATATAACTTCATCTTAATCTAAAGATGCTGCCGTACTCTGTTATGTCTAATCTGGTTGAGGAATTGTACGTTATTTGCTAGAATAATCCCTGAGATGGTTGCAAGCATATTATCAGATTCAAGCAGAAGAGAGAAAGTTTTATCACAAGGCGATGCTACGGATGTCCTTAGAGATGCATTTTCTCGGACTGAAGCTTGCATGAACCACTACTATGAGGTTTTTTCTTGAAATGTTCTCAATTTTCTTGATCTCTTTATATTACTTGTGCCACTTGCTTGATCATCATGACACGCTTGTTCTGTATTAATCGGTGATTTGGTGGCTTTTTCTTTTGCTGGTTTTAATTTTTCACTGATGTTGTACCTTGCTGAACTCCCATGATGATTAGTTACTTTTCAAAACCATAAGTGAGCCTCATTTGTACAAAGAGGAGAAGAAAATAGTTTAAAACTTTATCTGAAAGGTAAAGACTGTGCTTGTAAATGTAATCATTATACTTATTTAAAGGTGTATGAATGGCATTGTCTTTTTTATTTTTATTTTTTATTGATAATGAATAGAAAATCTGGCAAAAATGTTATAATGATAGTTGTTTACACAAGGATCACAAATGCATCAGAGTAAAGGCATTTTGAGGTGCTTCAGCATGATGCTTTGGTGCTTTATACACATAATGAAATATACTTTAATTACTTTGAGCAGAATAAGGTTAAAAAAATCAGTGGTTTTGTGCAAGCAAGATGTGTAAACTGCAGTAGGACTTCTTTTGCTGCTCTACTAACTTTTCGGTAGATGATGTGTAAGTTTATATTTTGTGTTTAATAATGAAAAGTTTTGCAGGGTTGTACTGCAACGGTACTTCTGGTTTGGGCTGATGGTAATGAAAATTTCTTAGCCCAATGTGCAAATGTTGGAGATTCAGCTTGTTTTATGAAGTACGTACTTATGCTATTGATTTTACATGCCTTTGTTGACTTTTAATTAATTATATCTGGGTGATTACCTCAACTAGCATATTATATGGGCTTGAAAGTTTTTGCATGCTTCTTTTTATTTTCAACTATCACCATTTTAAATCTAATTTTCCCAACTAATACGTCCATTTGCTTGATATCAGACCAATGACTTTTTCTAGTATAATTTACTTCTCTTACTATAGTCCAATGATAACATTTTGGTTTAATGCACTTGCAGTTTTCCGTGTGTTTTACTTCTTACCTTCTGTTTCTATATATAGTTTATATACTTGCAGTGGCTCCTATTTTAAGATAATTTGTTGCCTTTTGCTTGACTTCGTGTCATATCTCTTCTTATACTACCATACGGTCCATACCGAACACACTTGCATTTACCTAACCTTTGATTGTTACTAGCCTGTCTCTCCTGCATATTATTGGTTTTTGGGGCTATATGATTTTGGTCGTTTGTAAGCAAGCAGCAGATGTGTCTATGGCTGTATATTATTATCTCACTGGTTAAACGAAGTAATGATCAGCCAATAACATCTGATTTCACTGATTTGGCTCGAGCCCTATTATTGATCCTCCTTTCCTCCACCATTTTCAAGAAGTAGAAAGGATTTTTCCTATTGTCCAATTTTAATTTTTTCCCCCCTTAAATTCTTCATAATATCTTTACTGATAAGATGATGGAAGACTACAATTTTTGTGTTTATGGCAGTATTGATGGAAAGCAGGTGAAGATGACAGAAGACCACAAAATAAGTAGTTTTTCTGAAAGACAACGCATGCAATCGGCAGGAGAACCTTTGAAAGATGGGGAGACACGAATATGTGGTGACTATTTTTGTTATTTCATTCTTTTCATACTAGTTTCTCTCTCTCTCTTTAAATAAATTTTGAATGTCTATTATCAGCAAGTTCTTATTACTGGCAATCAAGCAGGTATTAACCTTGCCCGAATGCTTGGAGATAAATTTCTTAAACAGCAGGATGCTCGCTTTAGTTCAGAACCTTATATAAGTCAAGTTGTGTATATACATCAGGCAAGCAGGGGCTTTGCACTATTAGCTAGGTGATTTTCTTTTCTGTTTTATTGAGTTTATTGAGATGGCTGACGTATACATCTGCCTTTTTATTCCCTCTCTTTAACTTTACCTATTTGTTGGTGCTGATTGATGTTAAGCATTCACAGGCTACATTTAAAAAATTTTGGCTGCTTGAAAGGACTAATATAATGTTTATGGATATGCATTTTTTAATGTGTATGTTGGAAATGTGATTGCATACGTAAGAATTCTTTTGTTTTACTAATATTTGTGTGTACTCATTTTCTTGCTTGGACTTTGAAGTGCCTCCATAAGGTTTCTTCCATTTTCCTGCTGCAGTAATTTTTTAACTAGGTTGAAATTCAGAGTAATGCTGACTGAGGTGGGTTGCTTTCATTAAATATATGCAGACAACTCTATTGGAAGAGTATGAAATACATTGAGGGAGAAATACTTCAAATATTTTATAGTAATACAATGAGAGTGAGCCAGTTCTCTCTAGGCATGCTAGTTTATAGTTCTTACCTAGCAGTTTGGATGAATTATGGCTCCACAACACCTCCCTCCCCCTCTCCCTTTCCTCCTTTCTTCTTTTTCTGCTTCACCACTTTATATTCTTATATGGGAAGTGGATGCAGTGATGGCTTCTGGGATGTTGTAACTGTCAAGAAAGCATGTCAGCTTATACAGCAGGTATTTACTAATAAACTTAATCCATGGTTCTGGTTTTCATTGAATTGGTCTTGTATTCTTAGAAAAGTGTCTTATCTTTGGTTCCTTTTTACTTCACAGACAAGGGAGAGAAACTTAACAGATCCAGATAAATCAGCAGAAAAGATATCTAGCTGTTTGTTGAGTGAAGCCAGAACACAGCGTACAAAGGACAATACATCTATAATTTTCTTGGATTTTGACAATGTTAATAGAATTGATTCTTGTAAACTTGTCCATTAGGATGAATCCTTACCATAAATCTTTTACAATATAGTTGTTATACATTAATTGCTTCAGATCACTCCCTCCTTTTCTCCCCAGCAACTGCACCACCTGAACCCCCTTCCTTGTGGAAATAAGGGAAAAAAGGGAAGAACAGACACAGAGAGATAGAGAGATGGTCATCTTGGATGCTTGTTCATATGGTCTTTTGGATTTGGACAAAACTAGACCAAGAGCATAATGAAGTCCAGTTTGTGTTGAAGAATCGCATGGAAATTATTAAAGAAGATCAAGTTTGATGCTGTTTTTTTGAGACAGACAGCACAGTTTATGCCGTGATCATCAGAGACCATAAGGGACAAATCCTCTTAGCTAAAGCTGCTGCTGAATCTAGAGCTGCAGTTCAGAGTCTTAAAAACAACAGGGGAAAGCCTTAAGAAAGTAATTTCTAAAGGGGATGCTTTGAATGTAATCCACTGTCTAAATGGTCATTCTTTAGCAGGTGAATGGAGGGGGAAACACACAGATGAAGCTAAGGCCATTCTCTGTGGAAGCAAGCGTTGGAAAATCATTTTTATGAAGAGATTCTGTTATAGAACAGTTCATAATTTCACCAATGGGGGCTGAGTTTCATTGTAATTTTGGCAATGTAAACCACTCTCTCCTTTCCCCCTCTTATGTTGTTGTGATACAGGAGGCACCAGTGAGAGTCTTTGTATTTTGGAATTTGGTATTAATTGTTAATGCCTTATTCATGGCCAAAAAAAGAAAGATTGATTTTTATGAAGATGAAGGAATGGAAAGTGTGAGAAATGGTGGGAGTAGATTCGGTAAAAAATATTCAATTTAGTTTTATATTTAAATGTGAATGAAAATGAAATGAAATTTAATATATATTTTTGTACTGAGTAAAATATTTATAATTAAAATATATGTGTTTATATTAATTTTATTTTTTTATTTTCTTATTGACTATTCAAATACGGTAAATATTCATTCTTCTTTTTTTATTTCCTTTTACGATTTTCTTTTTTCCAACTAATCTCTTCTCCTTGGATCCAAACATAGTTTGTCATAAGATAACATTGATCAATAAAATAAAATAAAATAAAAATTAGTATGACATAGGGCGGAATTTTCGAAAAATGGTGCTATTTTCATTGAGAATTTTGACAGAGGAGGTGCTTCAATCGGAATTCCAAAAGTAGTGAGGTCGCATTCCGTAAATGCGACTTATTAAAATGTGGTTGCATTTACGGAATGCGACTTCAACAAAATTTTTTTTTTTCAATCTTGAGGTAATGTTACCCAGTATGGAAAGCTAACTGTTTTGCCACCTCCGTTGTCTCCTGGTCCACCCCCTATAGCTTCGACCCTGGACTAGGGATTTGGAATGCCAGAAAATTATGGATGGCAAGAGTGATTGCATCAATGGTTCGGATAAGGCTGTCATCCCTCCTTGTTGCCTCAAAGCTTTGGCATCTGCCCCCAAGTTGGAAGCCAAATGCCATTCAACAGTTGTTTCTGGATGATTCTTTGAACATTGGTCATTATCTGGTCATTCCCAAACATTGAACTCTGCTGCTGATCACTTGGTGCTATCTGCGAACTAGGCTGTTGAGCAACCTGCAGAGTTGTCTGTGGTTTGCTGTTACAAGGGATTCGATTGTTGCACATTTTGTTGCTAGCTCTACATCATTTGTTGGCTTTGTTGGCTTTGAACGTCAGTTGTTTGTGTAGTTCTAGCTCCTGGAATTGGAGCAAGGGTAGGGGTCGAAGCTGCAGGGGGTGGACCAGGAGGCAACGGAGGTGGCAAAGCAGTTAGTTTCTGATATTGGGTAATATTAAGGTCGCACTTCATGAATGCGACCTCAACATTGGAAAAAAAAAAAATTTGCTGAGGTCGCATTTCGTGAATGCGACCACATTTTAATAGGTCTCATTTATGGAATACGACCTCACTATTTTTTAAATTCCGACCGAGGCACCATTCTGCCAAAATTCTCAATGAAAATAGCACAATTTTACAGAAATTCCGGATATAGGGAAAGCCTGATGGAAAGCAAACTATAGGGGTCTGAACGTTATTTTCTTAAACGTGAGGTCGCTAAGTGTGAAATTGATAAGTTTTTGGGGTGACTGTGAACGATTACGTCCCTTTTAAAACCCCCATGAAACCCTCGAGGAAGATTGAAAATGGGTAAGAAGAAGAAACGAAGCCAGGGAGAAGAAGCAGACGACACACAGAACAATGGTGCTAAAGCAGAGCTGAGTGAGCTCCCGCTCGCTAATGGCGATTCTTCTGAGAAGAAGCAGAACAAGAAAAAAAAGAAGAGAAAGGAAGAGCAAAAGGACGTATATTCAATGGAAACACCTACTGTTTCCATCGCTGTTCCTGGCTCTATAATTGACAACGCTCAGTCCCTTGAACTTGCCACTCGGGTAATGGCTATTTTTTCTTTTCATGTACATACGCACAGACGTTTGTTGTCCTTGTGGTTCCATATGAGAAAGAATTAGAGAATACATATATGAGGTCACTTGGGTGTTTCATCCTTAGACGATAAGACAAAGATAAAAGATTGAGACTTTAGGTTGCTTGATAAGATTTTTAGAGGTTTCTTTTGAAATGGGCTTTCTATTTTAAGCTGATTTTGATGCATTAGTAGAAGTAGAGAAGAAGGTTTGTTGTTTATTCTTTTGCTGACTTACTTGATTCAAAAATCTTTTTTCCGGTTAATTTGTCCATCAGTTGGCTGGTCAGATTGCTCGTGCTGCGACAATTTTTCGGGTAGATGAGGTCTGTAAATCTCTGTTAGTTGTTCTGATGGTTTATAATGCTTCTGTTCTATGGAAGAATACATCAGTGTTGTTGACCAAGATTGTGTATTTATGCTTTCAATCTTGAGAAATGCATATTGTGGAAATGCTCTTATGTTCAAGAAATGCGAAATTGAGTGCCTTTCGATGTAGTGTAGGATTTACTGCAAGCTTTGTTGATGACTGGATCGCCTTCTTTTGCATTTTGTGGACAGGTGATTGTTTTTGACAATAAGAGTACTTTGGTGGACGAATCAAGTGTGCTGATGGACGAGAATAACTCAGATGAGTATGAAGGTGGTGCAGCTTTTCTTATAAGGATTTTGAGATATCTGGAGACTCCACAGTATCTCAGGAAGAGCCTTTTTCCGATGCACAATTGTTTAAGATTTGTGGTAAGGCCCCTGTTTTTCAATCTAGATAACTCACCTGAAATATTTCTTTTTATCCTTATTGTAATAATTGCTATGGTACCTTAACAACTCTTGCAATTTGCAGGGTCTGCTGCCACCATTAGATGCCCCCCATCATTTGCGTAAGCATGAATGGGCACCCTATCGAGAAGGTAGGATTGTATCCTCTCCATACTTATGAAGTCTAAAGTATTCAGTTGAGGTGAAGGCTCGGAGAAGGGGTTGAGATGTCATCCCCTTGTTTGTTTCCCTTTGTCTTCTTCTTGCAGTTTTTGTGGGAGGGAATGGAGGAAGGGTGCTAAAAAGAATAAAAAGATGAGGGGATCTTATTAACTTCTGTCCTTGTAGGGCAACATTTCCATCTTTGGAGGAGTTATAAAAGATAGGCTTAGAATGAAAGAAAGACTTCTGCTTGTAGTAAGAATATCATATAGTATCAAGGATAAAATTGTGAAGATGTATTCCTTTTCACATGTCAAACAACAAAAAGGATTGGAAAAAGTCCTTCATCTAGGTGAAGGGTTTGTCCTCTCCTTCCCCTTCACATTTCCTTTTGATTCTTTTCCCTTTTGTTAAACTACACATGGAACTGAGATTTGTTGGTTTATTTTCTATCTTATTTTTAGAATGATTGAGGTTTTGGGCTTATGCCTCTCAGCTTTACTGGCATAGGGCTTATAAATTTCATATGGCTGTCAGCCCTACTAGTTTTAAATTCATAGACACAGTTATTTGATTCATTATAAGTCTGGTGCAAAGTCTGTGCATATGATGACCTACACTTGATCGCTGAACTTCAGGTAAGTTCTATGTCGATAAGCTATATTGTTGATGCCACAACTTTGCACCTATGGTCTTGATTATTGAGTGAGTGCTTTCACCTCTAGGTTCCTGTGATTGGTTGATCAAAGATGGCAAAACTACTTTTTGCTTTTACAATGCATGTTATTTTATTTTCTTCAATCTTAGGGCTTGTCAATCATACTTTCTCAATGTCAGAATATCTCCAATGAATGTGTGCAGGCTCTCGTGTTACCAACTTGTTTAGATTTTTGTTTATCTGTGCCAATTCTGCTATAGGTTCTGTGATGCCATATCCAGGAAAATTCTTATTATTAGTATTTTTTTTTTTTTTAAAAATGTTTCTAGGTGTCTCACTCAAAAACCAAGTTCCAGATTCTGGTGGAACATTTGTTGATGTGGGGCTCAAAAAGGTATATAATCTTCCTTTTGTTCATATACGTGTGGTTGATTTACAATAGGGCAAAATATGTCAGTCACCCTTAAACTTTCATAAATTTTGATTTTCACCATCGAACTTTAAAATGTGTGATTTTAGCACTCGAATTTTTAAAACACCTAAAAAATAGCCCTTTCAACAATAAAAGTTCAAGTACAATACAAAATCACTAAATTTTAGCTCTCAATTTCCTATTTTTAATTTCTAAAATATTATTCTTCAATTTTAATCCCTCTCTCTTCTCTTCGAATTTCTTCATTTATTAACAACAATTTTAAGATCTAACTTTAAACCTTTTATGTGACTCAATAATCTTGAAATTACTTTTTCGCACTTTTTCGAATCTAACCATATAACAAAAATAACATATTTTACCCTTTAATAAACAAAATTAAGACATAAAGATGAAGAAGAAAAAAAATTGATTCAGTTCTTGACGAATAGTAATTTTCTTGGCAGAATAATAAATTTGAAAGTAGAAGTGAATTATCAAAAAAAAAATCTAAAAAGAAAAGTGAGAGACATGCAAGTCGCAGTAATTTTTTTTCTGTCATAGATAGAAGTTACTTTATAAGAATTAGAATGATGATACCACATTGTGAAAGTTGAGTAAATGAAAATACATATAAAATAGGTCATGTGGAAGTCATGTGATGAACTTTTGTGAGCACTTAATAGTTTTAATTGATGGAAGAGCTAATTCGAAGAAAAGAGAGCGAGATTAAAGTTAAAGAATAATATTTTAGAAATAAAAAATGGGAGAATGAGCACTAAAATCTAGTGATTTTGTATTGTACTTGAGTTTTTATTGTTGAAAGGACTATTTTTTTATGTGTTTTAAAAGTTCGAGGCCTAAAATCAAGCATTTTAAAGTTCGGGGGTGAAAATAAAAATTTGTGAAAGTTTAAGGGTGGCTAACCTATTTTGTCCTTTACAATATGTAGCTATATTTGATTGTAAAGTGCATAATGTTGGTCTTATGTGTTTCTTACTGTTGGTAGCATATTACACTTTTCCTGCCCGTAGTTCCTCTTCCTTTTGAAGCAAAACCCCTATTACATATTGTGTGTTAATACGTTTGTCCTTAGATTGCTGTGGTTCTAACTTAATGTTGCAACATATAGAGAGATGAATATTTGCATGTCCTGAAAATCTTTCTCAATTTCTGGCTCTAAGTTCTATGATACCTCAATCTCTGGTAATGTCATGCAGCAGCATCTGTCTATATAGTTGCATCTTGTATCTATGTCTCTAATGGGAAGGCGTTGCATGCTAGTATGTTTTGTTACCATTCATCATTGTCCACTCAACAGTATTTACTCATTTGAATTACTTTGCCTAAATTTTGAGATTCTTAACCTGCCTATAGTGCTAAATGTAGCCTCTAATACAAAAAACTGACATTTTGTATGGGAGGACCAAAATTAGGGCTACATGCATGGACCTCCAGCCATCAGAGTTTTTTCCCACTGGTTTTCTGCATTCCTCGTTATCTAATTAGTAGCTGTTTTTGGTAGATGGAACAATCTAATGGTCCCCCCCCCCCCCCCAATTTACCATCTCATGTCTCCCGACTTTATTTTTCTTTAATTATATAATGGATAGTCGATCCATTTCTGCACATGCTTCTTGCCAATATTACCTTATTTCACAGTGTGTTGATTAAGTGCTTTATTCCGCAGAATGTTGTGATTGACCATGCCATTGAACCAGGAAGAAGAGTAACTGTGGCTATGGGAACAAGCCGTAGTCTGGATACAGGTAGTGAATTGCCCCTAACATTGCATCCTGAGTTTCTGAACCTCATTTGATCTGTTTTGATTGGCTAGTGCAGAATGAATGTTGACCATAAAATTAGATATATTTGCTAGTGACCTCAAAGGATGCTTGGAGACTACCAAAGTTCTAGGGAGATGATAATTTTTTTTCTTTTAATACTAGCTAGTTGATCTGGTTTATCTTGTATTTTAGTTGGTCTGGAGTTTGCAACTTAGTCCATGTGAATGACTAAGATATCTCTTCCCGTCTATTGTCTCAAGTCATTGTGGACAGTGGAAGCCAATATATGTAAACTAACTCCACTTATATGACGAGCTCTAATAGCTACCGCTTACAGTGAGAACAAGTTTATTGCATACTGATAAACTAGGTCTGTCAAACATTATATTAGTTGCTTAACAAACTGAAGGGAAAGCTTATTTCCCAAAAGAAGGATTTGACTCTTCTTATGTTGAATATTATGTGCAAAAGAGCCTGTGCATATCTTGAAAGAAACCATGAAAAAACAGCCGTCTTAAATGTAGTATAGGGGTACTGAAGCTTTTGTCGCTCTTGAAAGATGGAGACTACCATTCTATTATAAATAAAGTATAGGACCTAAAGGAACATGCCCAAAAGTTTTCTTAGATCTATATTTTTGTAGTTTCCTTATTCAGTTGGTGTTTTTGGTGTCATTCTTCCGTATTTTAATTTTCAGGTCTAACCTATCAAGTTGTCCCATCTTCCAGACCTAGGGATGAAGCGGGAATGTACTGGGGTTATAAAGTGCGGTATGCCTCCAATATCAGTGCCGTATTCAGTGGCTGCCCACATGGGGTATTTATTGTTGTTTCTGTATTTTTGTTTTTTCATCAATTTCTTAGTAGCTATTGAGAAGGATGTTTTCATTACTTCCCTTGAAATGTTTATGTAGAGAGGGTACGATTATCGGATTGGCACTTCAGAACATGGAGCCACTGTTAGGTCTTCGGAACTTTCTCTACCTTCATTCAGGTAATTATTGTTGTTACTACTACTACCATTACAATATTTGTTTGTTTGTAATTAATGAATAAGATATTTCGGTTGCAACAATGTATTTTTACCTTAGCCGCACTCTACTGACTAGTAGGTGTCCTCCTTACATCTCTAATTGTTTTGGTAGACTATTGCAAGGACCTTTATATCTCCTCATTAGTTTCTTATATGATATTTTTGCAACTCCTATCATGTTCATTTTAAATTCCCACTGATGCAACTGCCCTTCTCCCGTATAAAGCTGTTTTAGTTACCTGTATCAAATTTGCTATTCAACCTCCAGTATTCAATCATATAATGCAAATGGCATATTAATTTTTATTACCAACTGAACTGTGGAACGAGTTGCAAAGCTTTTGTTCCTACACAAGAAACAGAAAACTCCTTGGAGGTTAGTTTGCTATGATTAGGTTTTGTGATGTACGTAGATCTTTGCTTCAGTTGTCTGAATTCATATACAGGAGCCAACATTGGTTATGTAAGAAATAAGGTGCATAGTTATGGAATTAAGTTTAGCCTATTTATGTTTATTTTGCCATTGTTTTGTATTGAATTGATATTTGCAGCAACTTCATAATCTGGTGTGAAAATGATCTCAGGTGTCATTTGGCAAATCTAACCTTAAGTAGTGATGTTTATAATCTTTAGGCACCTATTGATTGCTTTTGGTGGGCTTGCTGGACTTGAAGAGTGTATCGAGGAAGACAATGAGTTAAAGGTATTGTTGGACTTCCTTTCTTTTGTGATTCTTGTCAGTGGGTTTTTCAGTCCCTTGACTTTTGAATATTGGATTCATAATAGCTTAAACTGTTTACACCTGCCTTATTTGTGGTTTATCCGTTTGGAAATAGAGAAGCCTATGGTCCCAGTTTGTTCGCAGCTGTTTTGACCATTTTTTTTTCCCCTCTTTATTTTGTGCTTTAAGCTCAATACTCAAGTGAGGATGGAAAAATTGAATGTACTTGATGACTTCATTTCAGTGTTACTGATATTCAGGGGAAAAAAGTAAGAGAAGTGTTTGATATGTACCTGAACACATGTCCTCATCAAGGAAGCAGAACGATACGAACAGAGGTACTTCAATTATGTTTCTCAGACTTCTTTGTTTATTTAACTTAGCAGAGGTTTGAAGTGAAAGGAACCCGTCAAGCTACAGTGACGTGTTTAACTCTTGTCATTTTGATTTTCACATTGCAGGAAGCCATCTTTATCTCTCTGCAGTATTTTCAAGAACCAATCTACCGTGTATTGCAGAAATATGTACCTCAAAGTTAGGAGCTTTTAGAGACGTCACCACTATGATAACTTTCAAACCGTGGAACCAACACTTCGTTACATTGAAGGCCTGCTAATCCGCTGGTTCTTATGCTTCTTGCTGAAAGTCGATTTCCTGATTGAATCTGCAGATCATTATCCTTTCGTGATTAGCTCTCTAGGAGAATGTTCCCAAGTTCGTTTTCTGTGGTAAGCCTCCATTGCTTGGCGTCTCTATACGAATGGCAACAATCTTGAGCATGAGGATGAACATTGGTTGAAGCCACTTGGTGATATGATCCGAGTTCCAAAATTCTCTTGGACTAATTTGCACTTCAGATGATAAAATGAAGTCTAATTTATAATGTTTACAATATCCCTTCCTGTATGCTTCCTTTTTTGGTTGGAGGAGAGAAGGTTTTGGACAAAGATCCTTACTTTTTAGCTTCTTGAAAATTCTCGTTCCATTCTCTTGGTACATGATATTCATTTTCGAAATGGATAATCTCAATTTGGAGATTGGTAGGCTTGGAAGATTAGGTCTATTCTATATAAGTATTTTCTCTTTTATGTTCCCAAGCTTGGTTCTTGCATAAGCCTAATGCAGACAGGCAAGAATGATGAGTCGCTTGTGAGCTTATTGTTGACGTTACCAAAAGTCGTTAATCCCGGCAAAGTATGCTTTGCTGGCGAAGAACTTTTACTCCGCGTTGGGAAATATTTTTTTAGCACTAAATAAAAAATTAAGTCGAATTTAAATTTAATGTGATTATCTTTTAATGGAATTGGGATTAATGTCTAATTAAGTTATTAGAGTCACATCGGAGTTATAAGTTTCTAAGTCTGTTGAATATGTGCATTATAGGTTAGTTATATTAATTTATAGTATATCTAATTAATTAATAAGTTTAATTCAACTTTAAAAGTATTAGTGTTAGTTAATTTTTAAACTTTTACGGTAAATTGACAAGGATTTAAAAAGTTTAACATTGATGCCTTTATATGTGTCGATTAGATAAATACGACCATAGTGACTAGAATGAGTATTTCGTATATACGCCCATAGTGATTAGGATGGATATCTCGTATACGAAAACTTGCAATTCATCCTCCTACTCCTCTAGGGTTCAAAGAACTCAATTTTCTACCATGAATTATTTCTGTTAATAAATTCGTTTGATCCAAATTTTGAGATAATGGGTGAAAATCGAAAAAAATCTATCGAATTCTAGCTGAGTACATGAATTTTAACAGTGTAGGTTGATAACACTAATTGTTAGATATATTAGTTGATAGTATCTTTAAACTGTTAATATATTTAATTAATAAATTGTTGGGAGTTATATGTCCTTAAATCTCTCGAATTTTAATATTATAATTCAGATATAATAGTCGATAGTCTATTCAATTAATTGAAAGATTTTAATTTTGAGCATTCAAAGAATTTAGGATGACTTGTCCAAATTGAGACTTTTGAGACAAATTGAGAGCGGTTATTAAGATATTTTTAATAATTTTTTGTTTTTTAGTAATTTGATAAAAGAATATTGCATTCTTTATTTATAGTCGTGATAAGATAAAATTTATTTAAGTAAGAATATTACGAATTAATGACTCAATAAAAAATATCATATTTCTTACAGTAATTATGATAATATGATAAATCTACTACTATTATTACTACTACTACTTATTGGTGAAATATCATCCCATAACATTATAATAATTTTTACTAAAAATAACTATAATGATTAGGATGTTATAAAATTAGGGTAGTGTTAGAATAAAATCTACACACTACACACTAAGAAAATTCTAACTATTCTTTGCACAAGAATTTCTCTTCAAACTTCTTTCTTTCTTTCTCTCACAATTCTTTCTCCAATCTTTCTTTCACTAATATTTCTTTCACAAAATGATGGTGTATTACAAGCTTAGAGAATAGCTCTATTTATAGAGCTCTAATTAGTGAAATACATCATGGCATACATCATCTTCAACTAATCTCAATTAATGGTGTCTCCACTAAATGGTGGACATCCATAAAAATCTTCTAATAATTCACATAAATCCATAATTAGTGGAGCCTCCACTAATTAATGGAGATTCCAATAATTCATAACATAGGAAAATACTTACACATTTAGTTTCCATAAATTAAATACATTATAAATACTTATATTTTATTAAAAATATAATATGCATTGCATGTGTTATAAGTTTTTTTTCACTTTTATTAAAAAAAATAAATATGAAATTATTTTTTCATAAATCTATAACCAATTTATAAAGGAATTTGACAATTACTAATTTGGGTATAGTTTTAAAATATATATAAAAAACCTTTATAAATAAAATAGTTTAAAAATATGTACCTATTTAAAAGGTACAACTTCAATGCATACAATACAAATTTTTTTCATAATTGTTTATAAAAACCGAATGCATCTAAGCATTTGGCAAATTTAGAACTGGTGTCACCTCAGAACACAAAGGGACGAAACAGTCAATAGAAACATAAACGAGGCCTTTTCCCGTAATTTCACTTGGTATCTGCCTAAAACGGTATCGGACCAAAACGGGTCAAATACCTGGACCAAAAACCGAATCCGAAACTCCAAAACAGGCCTTTTTATTCCCCTAAAACAAGAGCAATACCAGAGAGAGAGAGAGAGAGAGAGAAAACACAACAAAGCGACTTTGCCTTCTTTTTTATTTTATATATAAAAATTTCATTTTTAACACAGCCGATTATATATAAACCCCCGCCTTCATTGCCTCTAAATTCCTTCTTTCAAATTTTAACTCCGAATAACTCAACGGTTCGGTCCTGTTCGCGCCACCAGAGTCTCGCCGTGCTCCTCCCCTCGAGCCATGGCGGCTCAGGTCGAGACCACTCACCAAGCCGGCGGAGGCGGAGGAGGTGGAGATGGAGCTGGAGCTGGAGCTGGGGCTGGTGATGTGCCTGTTACGGCTGGTGATCCGAGCCAAAGTCAGAGTCGGAATAACAGTGAAGCTACTAACGTAGATGAGATAGAGAAAACTAGGACGTTAATTTGTGCCCTTAATTTTCTTTCCCGTAATCTTCCTCTGCCGCAGGATGTCTACGACGCCGTTTCCTCTATTTATCAGGACGGCGGCTCTTCTGATGCCGACATTGATGGTGATGGTGAAGCTGCGGATGTTTGTAATCCGACTGATGATTCTAATGTTGTTGGTGGAGGTGGGGTTGGAGTTGGATCCGGTGCGCCTGGTGTGGAGAAGTCTAAGGTGCCAGTGAGTAGTTATTATTATTTTTTTATTTTTAATAAATTTGTGTTGATTTGTTTTCATAGGTTTTTCTGTGATTGATGAGTCCGGAATTTTTTAAAAGATTTTTGCTTTAGCTATTGTTTTAGTAGAATGTGTAAAAAATACTTCACCTGGTAGTGACATGCCCAGTCATCTGCTTATAAATGTGGAGTCTTGAAGCCTGAAATTTTTTTTTAAATAATAAATATGGAGTCTTGAAGGTTCAATTTTTTTTAAAAAAATAATAATGTGGAGTCTTGAAGCTTCAATTTTTTTTTTTAAATAATAAATGTGGAGTCTTGAAGCTTCAAATTTAATTTTTTTTGGGGTTACATATTTCTTTGAGTATATGATTCTACAAAAGAAGAAAGTTTTGCAAGACTCGTTTTCCAGTGGCAATCTAGGGCGGTAAAACAACTAAGTGATCTGTTGGGTCTGTGTTTATGTGTTGTTCGGTAATCAGTTGCTTCAAATAGTTTTCACGGTTTTATGAATACATATAAAGAAACCTAGTTTCTGTGAGTATTTAGTTGCATGGATCTATTTAAGAAATCATTTTTTTTGGCGGGTGGGGTTGGGGGGTTCTCTTTAATTCTTTCAATAGAGCCGATAAGAAAAGACTTGCTTGTCTTGGATTATAAATGTAATCATTTATTGCTATCGTTTATGAAACGAGTCATACATTAGCTGAAAGACCCAAACTAGTGCACAATGATGTTCGAGGAGGTATTGTGTTTTGATTTCAGGGCATGAAGAAACTTTTATGGTTTGGGTTTTTAATGGCTGAAGGAGCATTAAATGTGTCCTTAATCTGAATGAGAAATGTAACTTCCGTGAGAGTTCCTTTAGTTCCGTTTTGTTTAGGAAAGTTAGTTAAGGAATCTCCTCTTTCTTTCTTTCTTTCCTTAGTTTGTTATGTTTTCAGTGGACAGAATATTTACATCTCTGGATGGAAAATGACGTTGGGCTTACAATGATATACGACTAACAAAGGGACACGTGTTGTACTGTTTAAATAAGATACTTTGGTTTGATATTACTGTTGTGACTATGATATATATCTATTATTTTTGTCAGCTGTGCATTTAACATATCATTTAGGCAGTTTGACACATATGAACCTGCTGAGCAAAGAGCAAAAGTGTATTTGAGACTGTTACCTTTAGATCTGTAATTATGCATAACAAATAAGGTCCATTTTTAACAAGTGTATCTATTTTCAATAGTTAAGATAAATTTGATAATTAAATCTGCCGAATAGTTTAGTGGTAGTAGCGCAGTACTTGGACTACAGGTAGAATGGACGTAATTTGCATTCTTTTCAAGACTTTGATCAGTTTGTGTGTAATGAAGTATGTGGTCTAAATGATTCTTCACAGGGACCATAGGACATGAATTTTGTTTCTTGCTTTTGATGTTTAATTATACTTCCATTGTAAGTGTAAGCGCATTGGAAGTAAGAGGAGAAAGAATACTAGGAAGAAAAAATGGTAAGGAAATCAAAATAATGGAGCGAATCTGGTTGCTTCTGACTAATTCTCTATTTTCATTTTTCTGTTCTTCCTTGATTTGCATTAGTAGGCAATTCCCCAGCACCTTGTCTCCCCTTCTTTTGAGCGAGAAAGGGCATGGGTTTGGCTTGCAATTTTGACTGAATTTAGATGCTTAAATTTGTCATACTTCTGATGTATGTTGGCAAAAATTTTTGTGAATATACAGATATGTGAAATTTGTGCACACGATTTTTAGTTCTTTAAGGTGGTTGTCAAAAAGTTTGTCTGGCCTTTTTTACAGTATTCTGTTTCCTTTTGTATTATTTGAACTTTGAACCACAGCAGTTGTCTTGAGTTGACTTTGGATGTTAATCCTTTTTTCTCTTGTTGTCTTTTGTTGCATTGGGAGATTGAATTTAATGAGTTTGTTGCAGGATGGTTCCGGGATTTCAAGTTATGGAGATTTGATGGCTGACTTTGAGGTGGCATTATTGAAGCAAAGACAGAGTTGTGTGTCTGGTAATGAATTGGCAGAACTAAAGGAAAATCGTTATCAAAGCCAAATCCAGCATCGTCTGACTGAACTTGAAGGTAACTGGAAATTCGCATAACTCACAGGCACAAGTACAATATTTTCTTTGAGACGGCTACTATCTGTGTTTCTTGGTCTCATTTGTAAGTAATCATTAAGAAAGGAAAAATTTGGGATGATGGATTCAAATTTGTTGAATGTGTCCCTGTTCTACTTGAGCATTTAAGACAAAATACTTGATGGCAAAATCAAAAAAAATTCTTTGGTGAAAACATTCTATTTTAAATGTAAACCATTCTCCTAGCTAGTCGTATAGTTGTTTACAAAGCTTAAAGTAATTTTTTTTTTCTAACTTTTAGACACTTTAAGTAATATGTTATTTAACTTACTTTGAGTCATCTACATACAGAAGTTTTTGTTCAGTAAAATTTCAGTGAGGGATAGGTGCAAACCGGAAAAACTTACTATATCATTTTCGCATTAGTCTGCCTTCCTGGTCATCCTTGTGGATAAAAATTTTAATTTGAATTGAAGCTTGCAGATGTCAATAGAATGACACAAAGTCTGATTGCTTCTGCATTTGATTCTTCACTGAACATTTCTCTAAAAAGTTGTCTATGCTTTTATTTTGTGAACCAGAACTGCCGACAAGCAGGGGCGAGGATCTGCAGTCAAAGTGCTTGCTTGAACTCTATGGTCTAAAGGTAGAACTATCTATAAATGTCTGTGTTTAAAAATCTGCTTTGATCAAATGATTAGAAAGGATAGTACATTATCTTGCTTGCATGGAATAGGTTCATGCCTAGGAAATTTAGTCATCACAATTGGTCATCTGTATTAAGTTTAAATTTTACAAATCCTTTAGCTGCTTGTGAATGCATAACTATTTGGATGTTTGATGAAATTAACTTGCTTTTTGTTGGTGAAAAAAGAAAAATGTTATGTAAAAGTACCTAGAAGTTTCTACTGCAAATGTGAGCACCTGATGCAAAATAAATGAGTCATGTAGATGCGTTGCTTTTTGATATATTTGACCAAAGGTTGATTTTAAAGCTGTTATCTTTTGATTGTTTTTTACTTGCAGTTAGCAGATTTGCAGGCTAAAGTTCGGACTGAAGTGAGTGCAGAATACTGGCTTCGTCTACTTTGTTCAAATCCTGAAAAGCAGTTATTTGATTGGGGCATGATGCGGTTGCCTCGCCCTCTATATGGAATAGGTGATGCTTTTGCTGTTGATGCTGAAGATCCCTTGAAAAAGAAACGTGATGCTGAGGTGACATGCTTTTTTAGCTTTGAAGTCCTTGGATATTTGTGGTGATTGTTGGATTCTTATGTTTCATCATTTTACCATACCAGAGGGTTATTTCAATTACAGACTCATAAGATGTGAGGGAAATGAAATCTAGGATTCTAGACAAATGTTGCTTGTAGGCTGGTATCTTTGTTAGGAAGGGTTGAGAATAGGTGATGGAGTTGCAGAGTTTTTGTGCTATGTATGATGAGCTACTCTCATCTTATCCCGCAGCACAGTCTTAATTGTGAAAATTTGTAAACTAGATCTGCACTTGTCAATTTCAAGGACAATTAGAATTTGGATATTACGTGAGGTCAGTGTTAATTTGGATTACTTGCTAATAAAGTGAAGTATTTTTCACTGCAGAGATTATTAAGATTGGAGGAGGAGGAAAGGAACCGTGTGGAAACTAAAAAAAGAAAATTCTTCACAGACTTACTGAATGCTGCACGTGAACTCCAATTGCAAGTGCAAGCTGCTCAAAAACGCCGCAAACAACGAAATGATGGCGTTCAGGCATGCTTTTTTTTTTTTTCTTTCTGGATTTTAGATTTGTTACTTGTTTGAATACTTTAACCAATAACAATTATGTCATAAACTGTGAGGTGAACTCAGATCGCTTGTCCTTTTTTGTTTCCAGAGGGTTGGAAATGGTTTTGAATAGGTTAACAGACCCCTTGGAGCTTGAGTTTCTCCCCCTTCTTCTTTTTCGAAAATGTTTGATCTGCTTTTCCTCTTCTTTTTTATCTTTTTGGGTCCAATGGAAGCCCAAAGGCCTGGTCTGTTGTTCCATTGTTGAGAAAGAGGGTGTTGTGAGGCAATGGTATCTCCGTGGTTAGTGCTACAAATAGGTCAGAAATAGGAAAACTGAAATTGATTCCAACATTCTAAGAAATCTCAGGGTCGGGAACCACTTCTTTATTTGTTCAGTCCAAATTTGTCTTCTGTGGTTTGATCTGTTCATATTCTGATCTAAGGCTTGATTATTATGTGTCATAGTTAAAGAATGGCTTATATTATGGGATCCTACAAAGTCAGATTGACTTATTTTCTATTTCTACACTGAGAGAGGGAGAGGTGTTTGCAAAGTATTTCATCAGTTTTGTCTGCAGTTTTCTCCAGGAGCAACCTCGAATGGCTAGCTGGACTCTTTGTTAGCTTATTATGTTATGTTTCTAGCATCTCATGTAAATTTCTTTTTCCAATAGGCATGGCATGGAAGGCAAAGACAAAGAGTTACACGAGCAGAAAAGTTGAGGTTCCAAGCTCTAAAAGCTGATGATCAAGAAGCATACATGAAAATGGTCGAGGAGAGCAAGAATGAGCGATTGACTATGCTTCTAGGAAAAACTAATGAGCTCCTAGTTCGTTTGGGAGCTGCTGTTCAACGTCAGAAAGATGCTGAACATGATGGCATTGAACCTTTAGAAAGCTCAGATGTTGATTTACCTGACATATCTCTTTCAAAGGCTGGAACTCCAGCACAATCTCTTCCCAGGGAGGATGAGGATGTTGTTGATAATGAACCCAATCGCCAAGTAAAGACAGGTGATTTTCTTGAAGGTCAGAGGCAGTATGACTCAGTTGTGCATTCAATCCAGGAGAAGGTAATTGTTATGTGGTTGTCTTTTTGTCTTCCTGGTCTCTCCTTCCTGTTTGTTTGTGCATTTTGCTTGTCTTGGATGCTTGAAGTGATTCATGTATGGTATTGGCTCCCTTTTTATTTATTTATTTATTTAAAATTAAATTTGTACCTCTTGTGTGTTTCACACTCTTTTGGCAGATGGTTGTTTTGTACATTAAACTTTGTGTGATATTTCCAGACAAATGTTTCAAAGCATGTTGAAATATTTATGGTACTTTTAGACAACAGGGAAACACGTATCAGGAAGTGTTTCTAGTTTTCTTTTTTACTATATCTATTGATTGGCTTTATTCGAACTATTTCCCCTGAATTTCTCATCATATCCAAGTGTTTTTCCCATAAAAATGGTACACATTTTTTTTTCCTTGCTCCCTGCCAAAACATGCAATGAAGGGTCCTTATTTTCGGAAAGCGTTTTATGAAACATGGGCATTTGATGGAAATCTGATGTGGCAAGTAGATTTAAATTGGGAAGTTTCTTCATCATGTCTCAGGGTTAAGGGCTGATTGTGGTCTCTCTGCATTTGATTTGATCCCTAATTTTGTTTGCTTTAGCCCTTGGGTTCAGTAAGAGATATCATAAACTTAGTTTGCTTTTAGTGTTTTATTTGCAAAATTAAGATCAACAACTGCTGTTAATTTTCTTTTAGCATCTTATATGCAAAATTAAGATCAACCTGCTGTTAATTTGGTTTCACTTAATTGGGCATCAATGTCATAGCTGCATTTGTTTGTGTAACATGCAACTTAATGGAGCTCAAACAGTCTCGAAGATTATTGCCTACTCTTTACAGTATGCTACTCTTTCTTTTTTGGAATTGCTTAGGTGGCTATTATTCAGCGGCCTAACATATGTTATGGTGTTAATTTGATTAATGTCCATAATGTTGTTTGTTAGATGTAGGTTGATCTTGAATATCTTTAAGAAAGTCCATGGACAGAATTTGCTAGCTGCGATGTCTTAGTGCAAATTGAAATGCAAACTCTTCTTTGGAATTATACAGGTGACAGAGCAACCGGCTATGCTTCAGGGTGGAGAATTAAGACCATATCAGTTAGAAGGGCTTCAATGGATGTTGTCTTTGTTTAATAACAATCTAAATGGAATATTAGCAGATGAAATGGGTTTAGGGAAGACAATTCAAACTATTTCTTTGATTGCTTATCTCATCGAGAACAAGGGGGTTGCTGGGCCACACTTGATTGTGGCCCCAAAAGCTGTACTCCCAAACTGGATTAATGAATTTGCAACCTGGGCACCAAGGTATGTGTAGAACACATTATGTGATCTAAATGCCTCTTCTTATACCTATACATACCAATCAGGTTGTGAATCTGATGCTTGTTTCCATTGTCCTCAGTATTGTAGCTGTTCTTTATGATGGACGTTTAGATGAAAGAAAAGCAATGAGAGAAGAGTATTCAGGAGAAGGGAAGTTTAATGTGCTGATCACTCATTATGATCTTATTATTAGAGACAAAGCATTTTTGAAGAAGATTCACTGGTACTACATGATTGTTGATGAAGGACATCGGTTAAAGAACCATGACTGTGTTCTTGCACGAACTCTTGTATCAGGGTATGTTGGTTTTATATTTATACTCCACTATTTAATTTCATGTAATAATTTTTTTTTTTTCCTTTTTGGGACTTGGATGCTATCTTCGCCCTTCTGAGTTATAGGTTTTGATGTTCATGAGTAGATTTCTGTCCTCAATCCTCTCATGGATCACACTATATAATTGATAGAGCTGATCCTCTTTCTGTTTGAAACTTATGTTTGGTAAATCCATGAGTTTTTGCTATAGCATGCTGTCCCTTATATTTGCTTATGGGTCTAATTTGCTGTCATTTGGCACCTTAAAAAAGCCTAGCTTATTTTCTTTTACTGCTTGTCTGAGAAAGCTAATGTTACCTGCCTCAACTGTTGCGCTCTCTTGAAATTGGGTCCTTTTCTCACAAATATATATTAAGAAAAGGGAAATTTACCTTCTATGCAGCTATCGGATTAAGAGGAGACTCCTGTTGACTGGTACCCCAATTCAGAACAGCTTGCAGGAATTATGGTCTCTACTTAATTTTCTCCTTCCGAATATTTTTAATTCCGTAGAGAATTTTGAAGAGTGGTTCAATGCACCTTTTGCGGATAAATGTGATGTCTCCTTAACAGATGAAGAAGAATTACTGGTCATACGTCGCCTGCACCACGTGAGTGTTCATTTCTTGTCTATCTTCCAGATTCTTCTTCTTGTCTACTTCCAATATGCTTTTCCTGTTTTACAATTTTCATTTTGTGCCATATCCTCAGGTTATAAGGCCATTCATATTGAGGAGGAAGAAAGATGAGGTGGAGAAATACCTTCCTGGGAAGACACAGGTCATACTAAAGTGCGACATGTCAGCTTGGCAAAAAGTATACTATCAGGGAATCACAACTGGTGGAAGGGTGGGACAGGATGATGGTATTGAATTTAGCCTCTGTCCATTTGTCTTGTCAGTAGTAGTTTTTGTAACTTGTATGAACTTTGAGTCGTTAAACTGATTCACATGTAAATTTTACCATGTGTTTTTGTGTGGTCATGATTGCTTCCAGTCATATCTAGAGTTAATATTCAAGTCCTATATATTCTTAGTTGTGACAATTTAACTTTTCAATATTTATAGGGCTTAACATTGATTTTCTCTTTGTTACTTGCCTTTCCTCTTTCTTCAATTCCTTCTTTTTTTTTTTTTTTTTGTTCTGGGGAAAAAGATCAGTATCAGCCAGTTCCTCATGAGAATGTGACCTCTTCAGCAATCTTGTTGCCAATGGAGGCCTACAATCCCCCTTCTTTCTAACTAGGTTTTGAATATATAATTTAATGATCGAGTTGAAGAACCTAAGTCATGCTGATCTGTGCATTTGCAGGAACTGGGAAGTCAGGGAAGTCAAGGAGTTTACAAAATTTGTCGATGCATCTCAGGAAGTGTTGTAACCACCCATACTTATTTATTGGTGAATATAACATGTGGCGCAGGGATGAGATTGTTAGAGCATCTGGAAAGTTTGAGCTGCTTGATCGCCTACTCCCTAAACTACGCAGAGCAGGGCATAGAGTCCTCCTTTTCTCACAAATGACACGTCTCATAGACATTCTTGAGATTTATCTGCAACTTCATGATTTTAAATACCTAAGGCTTGATGGCTCAACAAAAACTGAGGAAAGAGGCACTTTACTGAAGCAATTTAATGCGCCTGACTCCCCATATTTCATGTTTCTTCTCAGCACTCGGGCTGGAGGACTTGGTTTAAATTTGCAGACTGCAGATACTGTGATAATATTTGACAGTGACTGGAATCCACAGATGGACCAACAGGCTGAGGATCGAGCTCATCGCATTGGGCAAAAGAAGGAGGTGAGGGTTTTTGTGTTGGTGAGTGTTGGATCAATTGAAGAAGTTATCCTGGAGCGAGCAAAACAGAAGATGGGCATAGATGCCAAGGTCATCCAGGCAGGGTTGTTCAATACCACTTCCACAGGTTTGTCATTCTTATCATACATGATTCAGTATTGGGAATTCTGTTTTTTTTTTTGGTTTTTGTATTTTTTTTTCCATACGTACGGCTTATTCATTTCTGTTCAATTGGACTAGGATATGTTTAGAACAGATCCTAGGATTTATTATATTTGAAAAAAAAAATTATGGGTTTTTCAGTGCGAGGAAACATTTTTACACATTCGTTCACCAGTCACTGATCTGTTTAAGGATTGTTGTGAGACAAAATTGACACAATTTATTGTTTGTCCATGCAGCTCAAGATAGAAGAGAAATGTTGGAAGAGATAATGCGTAGAGGCACTAGTTCACTTGGGACTGATGTGCCAAGCGAGAGAGAAATTAATCGCCTTGCAGCTCGATCAGAAGAGGAGTTTTGGCTTTTTGAGAAGATGGATGAGGAGAGAAGACAGAAGGAGAGTTACAGATCTCGTCTTATGGAAGAACATGAGGTTCCAGATTGGGCATATGCAGTAGCTGAAACTAAGGAGAGTAAGAGTAAAGGGTTTGATCTTGATGCTGCCAGAATCACTGGAAAACGGCGTAGAAAAGAAGTTGCTTATAGAGATACATATAACGATATTGAAGTAACAAAGGCTGTTGAGAATGGAGAATCGGCTAGACATTCAACGAAAGGGAAAAAGAGGGAGCAACCTCATGTAGTGAGTAACGAAGTGCCTAACAATAATGATGCTGGAGAGGAGAAAATGGGGCAAGGCTTGAAGAAAGAAACGGGGTCTACGAGGGGTCATACCATTGGGTTGACCCTGAAAAAATTGAAGTCCGAGGATACAATGTCTCATAAAGAAGATCATTCAATTAAAAAAGATGGTACCTTGGTTGGTTTGACATGGACAGCACACAAAAGGAAGAGGTCAAGTTTAGGCCCCTGACTTCTTTAGTTCGAGATTTAATCAAACAAATAGATGAGGTTATTACGGCTGAGAACCCCAAAGCAATTGAAGAACAACATAATTTTATCCACAGTACTAGCTTGCTTTTCTCTGGGGGCTCCTTGCCTGTGTAACATGACCAGCTGCTAGATTGTGAAGTGGTTTCTAATCCGATTCCTATCAGCTGCACGTGTAAAATTGGCTATTTTGTAATCCGGAAATGGGCAAGGAAAGAATTGACCATTTTACTGGTCTACTGCCTCCCTCCGTTTAGAGTATATTCGGTGTTGCAATATGATGTACATTTGGAGCCATGCAACAATGAGCTTATTTAAAACTCAAATTCTGGACTTTTTTTTGGGTCTGGAAATATAAATGCAGTGGATTGCCTTATTCTGCGGGAGGAAGCCTCTCATATATCCATGCAATAAAAGTGGAAAAGTACTGTAGTTTACTGAAAGATATTGCAGACTTTGACTAAGACAATAACGTGGTCAGTCCGGATGATTTCTGACTCTAAAGAAATGTTCATCTGCAATTTCAACAGGAATGTAGGTTCCATCAGGCAAATGCTTCCTTGTTCACAGGGGGAAAACAAGAGGAAACATCCACATTTACTTTTCTAAACTGTTGGCCAGGGTGACTTGGCTTAGGCATTCATTGAAGACGTTCATAGGAAATACAGAACTACAAAACCATATTAATGATGCCTCCACAAGCGTGTGGAGAAAAAGATCCGAATGACATTGAAACAAATCTACCAGGCTTAAGTGCGTCACAACATTAGTTAATACAGAAACCAAGAACTAAGGATAAAAATTACCACAAACCTAAACCATTGATGGAAGAATCCGCATCAGCAGAGTCACTACAATAGACTCACATAAAAGCAGTAGCAAGCTACAAGCTCTAAAGGCAAGATTAAGAATTCAAGCAAAAACAAGTTTAAGATTAGGATCCTTGTAAAGAGCCAACAGAGTTCTACTCATCGACATCGAGTTTTTTCATTTTCGATTCCAATTCATCCTCACCCCCTTCACTTTCATCCCCAGATTCATTGTCATCATCTCCTCCATCCACGTCATTCTCATCGACCGATGCAAGTATGTTAGGGGATTTCTTGAAGATGTCTTTCAACTCATCAATGCCTTCATCAGAAATGAAGTTGCCGTTAACATTCAGTTGCTTGAATTCCGGCTTTTGCACAACAGTCTGAGCCAACATCCTTGCCCCGGCCCTTCTCAATGAGTTGGAACTCATATCTACTTCCTTCAATTTGTCATGGGCATCCTCGAGTGCCTTGCTAATCTGAATTGCGCCATCATCTTTAAGTTCATTCTCTGCCAAGTTTAATTTAGTCAGGAGATGCTTTGCAGCTATGCAGTCAGCTAAAGCAGGAGCAGCTTCAGCTGTTATATCGTTTCCAGCCATCTCCAACACTTCAAGTGAAGGGGCAGTACTCTTGAGAGCATCGGCTATTGCAACTGCACCCTCATCTTCCAAATTCAGATAGCTTAGATAAACATCATTAAGATTTACATATACAGAAAGTGCCTTGCTCAAGGAAATACCAGCTTCGACCCCGAACATGTTGTCCCTCAGATCAAGTTTCTCGATACATGGACATTCTCGAAGTGCTTTAGACAAGGCAATTCCGCCTTCAGAACCTACTCTGGTAGAAGAGCATCGAAAATCCTCCAGTAATGGAGAACGCTTCACAATTTCAGAGATAGCTATAGCCCCTTCATCTCCAGTCATATTGTTATGGAAATGAAGAACTCTAAGGTTCTCAGTGGAAGGTAGCAACTCGCAAACAGCTTTTGCAGCTTCCTCAGAGATTCCATCATTCATCAAATACAATTCCTCCAAACTAGTCTGCGACTGCAGAAGCTTCCCAAATGCCCTAACTCCTTTCTCGCCCAAAGCATTATCTGAAAGATTCAAAGACCTCAGAACCGACCCTTCTAGAGCCTCGGAGAAAATATTCATAACATCGAGAGCCTCAGCCTCTGGTCTTCCTGCAACAAAATCTGACAAGTCTACTTCCTTCAATTGATTCTTAAGTGATGATAATATAGGTGCTGCAACACGAGCAGCACCAACACCAAAGCTTCTGTTGCTAAAACAAATTTTACCATAAGAATTCCCTGGTTTTTTTAATGGTTCTAGAAGTTCCTCAGCTTCTTCTGTGTCAATGAATGCTCTCTGGCCTTTAGAAATGTCGAAGAAATATTCATCTGGTGCAGAAACCTCATTAAGTTGAGGCTCTAGAACTTCTTTATCTGCCACCATGGGCCCCTTTTTAAGAACTTCCAGAATGAGCTTACTGCATTCCTTTGCATAAAGCTGCACTGCAGAACTTCCATCGCCGTCAGGCTCCTTTTCATAGTGATGATTTGCAGCAGAAAAAGCTGTATCTTCAATTTGCTTAGCACTTCTAGCAGCTTCTTCCCTAGTTAAACTGCCATACTTGCGGGTGAATATGGTTGGATTGGAAAGATTGTTTGTCATCCGCTCTACAAGCATTTCCCGTGTGCTTTGGCTAGGGGGCCAAAGCTTAACTGAAAATGGCTGGCGCTGCAAGTTTGGTGATGTGGTATCCATTGCAAACAACCTAAAATTAGACGCTGCAAATTACTTGGTATTAGGTGATTAGCAAAGAGAAGAGTATGACAGGTTGAATTTCACGTTGTGCACACACTAATCATATATACTAATCTACTTCAGCAAGGCAACCCAGAGATACAGTTCATAGGACTAGCCTACTCAGCATGTAATAATGAGAAAAGGATTTAAAGAGACTATTTGAACTTGGAAACATGTAACAAAAGTGGGTCTCAAGGTATAACCAGAAAACAAAGGTCAACATTAGTATTTTCAGGGTTCAAGAAAAAGAAATAAAGAAACTATAAATAATGTTGCAAAACAAAAGGAATTACAGAAATACTTGTCATTTCATTTCATAGCATTCAGAGGCGCTAGCATTCCCACAATATATGAGAAAAATTGCAAGCTTACAAGTTCATTCCCTCTAAGTGAACTATCACAAGTATCACACAAAAATGAAGAGTGGGGCTAGAGCATCCACACAACCAAAATGTAACTAGAACTTCGAAACAAGATAGAAATTTCTCACTCAATACTCAAGACAAGAACCATTCTAAGGACTCCAAAATTTGGACACAGTTACCAGAGCTATGTTTAGTCCTCAATCTCAATACAACTCATGTAAAATATGTACAAAGAAAATCATCAACTCTTGAAAAGCATGAATAATCTCAAGAAGGTGTTTCCAAAAAGACAAATTTTAAAAAAGGGGAAATTCTTGAGCCCCATCAATGAAGGAGTATGTCCCCAGTTAGTCTATTTTATAGTGTGTATTACCAACATGCGAAAGTAAGGAAGGCGAGAAGACAGTTTCCAAAAAGGAAAACATGACAAATCAGTTTTAAACAAACAATAGTAACCTAAACCAAAAATGACACGAAATAATGTAGGGAAAAATAATCTCATACCAAGACCATTGCTATCCTAAGCATTACTCCACCAATGATATGAAGATTACATATTATAAAGCATTAAATTACTTTATAAACCCACTGCTCTTCAATGGATATCTACACACAAATTTAAAATGAATACTTACATGTAGACTGTTCTATTCCTATTACAATACATATACAGACTCATGGTTAGAGACTGACTTAATTTCAAAATATACATACACACAGACTTATGGTTGGAGACTGACTTCATTTCAAACAATAGCCTGCAAAAGTAAAGTCACGCTCACATACAAAATCTCTGCCTCTCCCTTGTCTTTTTCAAATTCATTCCTCTGGAGACAAAATAACAAACTAAGTAGAAAACTCAAACAAAGTCAGTGTCAAATAAAGGCATGATTGTTTTTTCCCATCCCAAGCTATATAAAGCTCATCAATTGATAAAACCCAGAAAGCTCCTAACTAAGGCACAGAATGCAAAGCAAAAATCGAAACTTTTTACAACAGAAAACAAGAAAAACCTTAAAACCCAAAAGACAGATGTTCAAACAACAGAAATCTCAAGGAAAAAAAATTAAAAAACACAGCCCCATAAAAAATCATAAACTGTTTTGTCTCCTTGCAAGTATTCTGCAGACGTACAAAGCAGGGATAGAACCTTAAAACCCTAGAAATGAGAAAGGCAATCCAAAGAAAGAACAAACCTTTGCTGTCCCTTTTCTTGATTCGTAGCTTTGACTGGCAGCCCTTTTCAGTATAGGCCTGCTTGGGAAGTTGCAACAGTATGCGTCTATAGTACAGTAGGGAGTGAGAGAGGGGCCCTGAGAGAGACGCAGAAAACGTATGGAGGGAAAAAGGAGGGATTGTAAAATCTGAAATGCAATTGGTGAAATACCACTCTGTACCCTATTTCTCAAAGCTGTGCTGGTTTTGGCTAGGGCTGGTAAGTCAATTAATTAAAATTTTTATGGTGTAATTGGATAAATTTTTATACCAAATCAAAACTCATTTTAATTTAAAATTATTATTTAAATAAATTTTATTTTAAAAAAATTATTATTTACTTATAATACATTATATTTCTCTCTTTTACTTTACTTAATTCTACTATAATCCTATATATTTAATAATTTTATTATATTAAAATAAATTCATCTCAAAATAATTATTATTAAAATACACTTAAATTTTATTTAAAAATAAATTTATCTTGTTATTTAAAATTATGTACTTGATTTTATTTCATTTTTATTTTTCTTTATAGGAAAAAATATTTGAAAATTTGAGATCTGTGAGTGGTGGGACTTGGGAGTGGGAAAAAGTGGCTCTGTTATCTAGGAAAGAAGGGAAAGATTACGCTGGATTTGGAGGTTTGCTTTCAAATCTTTAGATGAGGAAATCATTTAGGCCCATTGGATTTTGAGGTTTGTTAGGGAACCAAATAGGCCCATTTACAAATCTCAAATGGTTGGATCCAATAAACAAATTAAATAAAGAGTGAAAGAGATTGTAATGTCGAGCTGGAGTAGCTCAGTTGGTTAGAGCGTGTGGCTGTTAACCACAAGGTCGAAGGTTCAAGCCCTTCCTCTAGCGATCTTATTAGTTTTGATGTCTTTTGTTTTTTTTTTTTAAAAATTTGACTCAAAATTTGCTTTGAAATCTCCTTCTTAAATAAATTTGAGTTTTGAACAGCTTTAAAATATTGGCTCAACAGAACATCAAACACTTATTGGAATGGAAACCCAAAAACTATTTGGAATCAAATTGGTGGCAAAAGGGCAGTAGGGATTCTTTGGACATGAGAGGATCCATGCAAGCTTGCTTGGTAGCAATGAAGAAAATGCAAATATGGAGAGGACTTTTTGGAAGTGGACTCAACAGAGATAATATTGAATCACATGAGAAAGAAATTAAAGACAATTCAATCTTAGAGAATTGCATGGTGGTATTAGGTCCATTCCTTTGACTTTTTATGTCTATGAATTGCATGGAGAATCTAAATATGAAAAAAAAAAAGCAAAATGTTTTAGGAGAATTCAAATTAGTAAATATGTAATATATGATAGAAAGAATAGAATATATATGTAAAATGTTTAATTTAAATAAATATTATACGATATTCTTTCTTTACACTTATATTATAAAAGTAATATATATAATTTATGTTACTCCGTTTTAAACTGTATTAAAAAAAATATATATTTAGCTAGTTTGTCTATTAAACAATCTAACATGTTCTCTATAACAACAAAATTATCACATCAAGGCAAACTAGAAGAAGATGAAGATAAATACCAGGCAAAAGAGGAATATTAGCAAAATAGAGTGTATTCTTGGTTGCTTACTGTTCTATTTATTATTTTAAACTATGTTTAATTAGTGTTTTATATATTAGGTATAGTACACTAAAAAATTTCATGTGACGGTTTGGTATTCTCAATTCCAAGAGTATTGTTATTGTTTGTAAATTTTCTTGTCAATAAGATATTATTACTTCTTTCTTTATTTTTTTTCTTTTTTAAATGTAATTATCAAACTTTGGTTAGGTATGATGCACCATCACTTGAATTGAAGGTAGCAGACATCTACTTTTGAGGAATGTAATTGGACTATTAATCTATTTTATTAATGTTTTTGCTTATATATATTTTTTTATTTAGTTGGTTGAAATTTTAATTTGATTATAAACTATAGATTTTTTTTTTTTTTTAATAAAATGGAAGTTACTTATGAATGTATTTGCTATACATCAACTTCAGAAAATGTATAGCTATTGGCAAAAATAATTTTAATCCCTTCGAATGGAATCAAGAAATCGTCAAAGTAAATTTTAAATTTTCATTGGAATCATGAAAACGTAAGAAATTGCTGGTTTCTGCTGTATGAGTTGGAGATGAAAGTAACAGTATGATGGAATGGCCAAAAATCATTGTTTTTTCAGTCACTATAAGGCCTCCAACCAAAGATGACAGCAACCTTGAGTCATTAGGGTCCCTGAAAAGTGAATGAAAGAAATTTCAACTCTTAATTGGCACCTTGATTTTTATTTTTTACTATTAAAAAAATCAATTCGGCCTGCAAAGAATGGCACCAAAAAAAAGCAAAAAATGAGAAAGGACCAAATTAATTGTTATTTTCAAGTGTCACTTTCTAAAATCTTAGAATTTGTGGGGAAATCGATTGTGGATATTTTATTATTTTTCTCTTTATCTAAGTCATAAATCCGTGACTTTTTCTTAACTTCAATGCTTGGAAGCAACCATAGGACTCAATAATCTTGTGGCTGCACTATTCTTCTAATTACTAAGTCAAATTAGGTATGATATTTTAGTTTTGGTTCATTGTTAGGGAAGACTTTGGTAGAGATTAGATGGCTTTTGAGGGGTCAAATTAGTTGAACACAAGGAGAAAGTCCAAAGCATATGTGAACAATAACCACCAACTCTACCCACCGTCGTACCAATCTTCATATCATACTCTATGTTCTTTAGAGGGGTTTGCCTCTCACTGCTATGGCCCAAAAGTTGTATAAATGCTTTGAAATATGTTCGGGATTTATTTATTTGTCTTTACATAATTGTGTGTAATTTAAAAAGTATCATCATTAATCAAATCAGTTGAAAAAAATAATATATAATACATAAATATTGTCATTCAAAATAAAAAAATAATAATACGAGATTTTAAATAAATAGAATTTTACCATCTATATTATTAACCACGAATTTATAAAAGAAAAATAGTTTATAATATTTAAATACTATCATCGAACAAATGATAATACGAAGATAACAATTGAAACTTTATTTAGTAACAATAAAAATACTTGTGGGATGAATTACTAAAAGGAATTACACCGAACTTTCTTTATATTATTACTTTATAATATATTTTAATACGTCTCTCGGAACGTAACTTAGTGAGTGGTAAGTGATCAAATGATTATTGTGAAGGTCAAGTTTCTACCCGTAAGGTGAGGATTCGAATTCTATCTTTGACATAAATTTGTTGATTACTAAGACATATCTCGTGATTTATTTCCTCTTTCGTAGTTCTAAAGGTGAAGTGGAGGCCCTTAGACCGGAGTATTGTCCTTTTATACGTAATACTACTGTATATTCTAACGCTTTCTTGATCAATGTTAGTGAAAGCTCCTCAAATTCTGCTTAATTTTAGCATTTTGTCTCGCTTCAAAAGTACTAATAGCAAAACAACACTCTTTGTGAAACAGGCCAACCAAAAGTAGACAAACGTAAAGGCACGAAACACAAAGACATGCTTATCATGAATATTGAATACTAATCAAAGTTTGAATAGCTCGTGGCGCGTTGTTGAAGAAGGCAGCCAACCTATACCAGTGTGCACAATGGAGTTTACCAATTTAAACAGAGAAGATTAGACGTTTAAAAAAAATCACGTATATTAACTAGTAATTTTTTAAACAAATATTATTGTTTCGAATTATGTTATTGTTATTAATTGTAATGCAATCACAATAAGTGTGTATATAATTGCAGCTTTAGAAATTATAATCTGTAAAACACTAAAAATTGATGCTAGATTGAAATTGAACAATAAGTACTTAATTAATTATAAATTATCATACATTTTTAATCAAAGAATTTGAAAAAAGGAATATTAATTCACAAACTGAATTAAATCTGTGAAGCTGTGAGGAAGGAAGCTAAGCGTTTGATCATGAATTTTGCGTTCTGGCTCTCAAGATTAAGGACATGAAAGCAATGATCTTCTCCTTCAACCTCAAAGAGCTCCATTTTTCCCCTCCATCCACTTTTCTTCACTGCATCAAAGTATCGAACACCCCTCTCCCTTAGCTCATCTTTCTCTGCTACACAAACGAGCAATTTTGAACATCCAAGCCATGATAAACATGGTGCTTCATTGGTAAATGGATTGATAAGTGGATTATCGAATCCTCCTGGTGCATTTGGATAAACGAATTCCCATGTCTGGTAAAGAAGCCCTTTATCGTGATCAACACTGGGCTCTGAACCAATTGGTTGTGAGCCTAGGAAATAAGGCTGGGATAGAAGAGCACCATATATTTTCATGCCACGATTCAGGCCCTCATGGCTGGCTTTCATGGCTAGATTATGTGCTATGTTTGCTCCTGCGCTATCACCGCCAACGAAAACCCGATCAAAATTAGCATAGTTTGCGAACCAGGGCTCTGTCTGTTCAATAGATTGCGATGCAATCCATTGTAAAGCAGCCCAGGAGTCTTCGTAAGCTGTGGGAAGAGGGTGCTCGGGGGCAAGGCGATATTCGACTGATACAACAAGAACTTTGGCATGAGAGACGAGGGCATTGATGTAGCGGTGGCTGAGGAACGAGAAGGCGGATTCAATGCAGAAACCACCACCATGGAAATAGACCAGAATGGGAAGTCTTTGATTCCCGGTGGGAACCTTATCTGCAGGGAGGTAGATTCTGGCTGAGACATCTGGGCTGATAGTGACGTCCTTTGAGGAGACACCGGTGGCTACATCTTCAATTGCTGGTGGCACATATGGTGAGTCCAAGAACCTTTCCACAGAGCCATCTTTGTAGACTCGGAGGAAGGGGAGAAGTTCAGAGGACACTTCTTTAGTGGTGCAGACCATTTTCTACACACAGAACACACACTTGGGAAGGATATGATGAGATTTTAGAGAGAGAGACGGAACTTTACGCTTTGTGTCTCCTTCATTCCTCAACCAAACAATCACTTATATAGTACACAATTAGCATCAAGAAGGGGCTATATTTTCAAAACCCAGATTTCATAAATTTTTTCAAAACCCCAGTTTGAAAAACATATATGAAAGCTGGCTTGCCTAAGCTAGGCAATGGCCATCATTGGCCAGTTTTTTAGAGTTTTGGGGCCAAGAAAAGGAGCAAAACTTTAGAAAAGACAAAAACAAATGTTTACTGTTGCCCTCAAGAAAGGTTCACAAATATTGAAATCCAAATATGGTTGATTGCTTAATCAACTAAGCAGAGTATTGAAGTTGGTCTAAAGCGGAAGCTGATAAAACTTGACTCCAAGAATTTCATTTTAGATTAACTAATTAATCTGACCGTAGTTAAAATTTTCTTGATACCTAGCATGATGTCAACTTTTCATGCGAGTTGATAATGGGTACTTAGATCCATTTTTATATACTATTCATATTTCTCATTCCAATTCAATGTGGGATTGGAGCATCACAAACATTCTTTTTATTTTGAAATAGTTGTTGTTTCGTACAAAAATGATAAAAATAATTAATAACATGATAATTTTTATGATAAGTAACGAAAACAGATAATCATAATCGAAATTTTAATATTGGTTTTAGTGGATTGACCTTTACAAGAATAGGTGTGGATGGTTATTCGGGTAGGTTGAAAATTCTCTAAAATAATTGTTTGAATTTGGTTAGGTATGCAAGATGACTTTGTGCAACACAAGAATTAGTCTTAGAGGTGACTTTTGCTTGTAGAAAATACACACACAAACTGATGAGAAAAAGGAATGGCTAGAGGAAACATGAGGATTGACTTGGACGAGGACGACAAACTATATGGAGGCAATGATTTACCGTTCTCGGACTGGAGAGACAAACCAAGAAAAATGTTAATTTCAACCTTTGTTTGTGACATCCGTTTCAAAATAAATATTTATTTAAATTTTTATATATAAATTAAAAATAGTAATATTTTTATATAAAATTTCAATTATAACTCTAATAAATATTTTTTTATATTTTTAAATTAATTATTCTTATCTCTATCTCTCCTGTCTTTCACTTTTATAGTAAATGACAGATAAAGTAAAGAAATATTAATGATTAATATATTTAAAAATATAAACGAATATTTATTTAAAATAAAATAAAAAATAAAATAAATATTTATTTTAAAATAAAAAAAGTATTTACGATGACTAAAAATAAATAAATTCAATTTGTTTAGTTGGTCGGCCCATGGGCCAAGGATTTACTGTCTGAATTGTAAAACAAATAGGGCCCATTTAAAGTTTTGATGACGCCGAAAGAGCCCAACAAAATAAAGAGATCTGTGGGCAGTCCAACCCGGATCATTCCATTGTGTGGAAAGTTTTATACGACACGGTCCATATAAGTTGAAATTTTCCAGACGTTAACCATGGTCGGGGACTCGGGGTTAAGGGACAAAGAGAAAAAAAAAAAAGAAAAATTTAGCATTTCCAGTAAAATAATGAGGATGACACGTGTTGTTCAGCGTGACCTAGTCCACAGATGGGGCCGTGGACCGGGTTCTATAAGAATTTTCCCCAGGAGAAGGGGTGCCTGTGAGATCGATCAGGCTACGTGGGAAGCCGTGAGAGCCTAGACATTCAATTTGCAGGATGACGAGTTCCAAACCTTTGATTCCGACATTGTTGCTGACTCCAAGCTTTCCTCATCTATTCTATGTCTTCCCTATATTAACCAGTTATCCCCAGATTACTAGTTAATCCAGAGCCCTGTTGGAGAAAAATTTCAAGAAAATGCAAAGTGTCTTGAGGTCAATCAGAGCACAACCACCAGCAGTTTTTTCATCACCTCTGATATATAAATTTGGCCGGAAATCTTCTGGGATCAGGTTCCAGAAAACTGTAGCAGGCACAAATCGGCCGGAGAGTGGTGGCAGCATGGAACATTCTGCTCAGAAACCGAGAGCGAAAGGTGAGACGATGTCTTCTTTTGGAGAAGGATATGCAACCAGGTCAGACGAAGAAGGATTTGGAGGGATATATGGAGGGAATCAAAAACTTCCCGAACATGAGGAAGAGAAGATTGTTCATGCAAATCACCCTGAATTTGGAAAAAACCAAGGGAGTGAAGTGAAAGAGACGGAAAAAGCTCGTCACCAGAAAGATGATAATTGAATTTTTGTTGTAGAGCTTTGCTTTCTGAGGTTTTGATTTTTGATGTCTTTTCCTGGCCATATTGAGTTTTTCAATTTGCTGGTTTTGATTTACCATGTACTAACTTAATCCCAAAGCCTTTCTTGGATGACTGATCCAGACCTTCTGTGAGAGTGATAATGCAAGGAATAAAGGACTACATAATGCATTCCTCTTTGTTTCTTCTCTATATATCTCTCTGTGACATGATTTTGCATGCAAAATCGAAAGCTGACAGAGATAGAAGTATCCATTTCTGGGATCTTTGTGATCAAGAAATCTTGTTTTTGATTAGGGACTAAAATGTGGTAACACTTGGAAGAACATGTGCACATTCCAAATGGTTACATTGTCAATAGTGTAGATACGTTTTGTTACACAAATTACTTTCTTGTAACTTGGAAGTGTGGGATATTTTAATCTGAGCCAAGAAAGTCCGATTAGGAGCAGAGTAATTGGTGAAATGGAATGGAGAGTGAAGCAGAGACGGTAGCGTGCAGGTGAAAGACAACCATCCCCCTTCTTATATGAGGAAAGAAGCCAAATGCTTGATCAGAATCTTTGCATTCTCAGTGTCAGGATCGAGAAGATGGAAGGCATGATCTTCTCCTTGGATCTCAACCAGAATTATTTCACCTTTCCACCCACTTTTCTTCACTGCCTCGGCATAAAGGACTCCCTTTTGTCTCAGTAAATCCTTCTCAGCCACAGTCACAAGCAACCTTGAACATCCTAGCCCAGATAAACTAGGAGCATCATCAGCTAAGGGATTTATCATTGGATTATCAATCCCACCGGCAGATGGAAAAGCAAGCATCCAAAGTCCATATCCCAATTTGTACTCCTTTTGGGTATGGTCAAAATCTGATCCCCAAAAGTAAGGTTGAGAAAGAAATGCTCCTAAGATTTTCATATCTCCATGGAAGCTCTCAACACCAGCTCTCATGGCTATATTATGCACTACGTTGGCACCAGCACTGTCACCTCCTATATAAAGTTTATCGAAGTTGCCATGGTTAATTAGCCAAGGTTCTTTATTGGCACCTGAACTATCAAGAATATGTGATGCCACCCATTCAAGAGCAGCCCAGCAATCATCATAAGCTGCAGGTAAGGGGTGTTCAGGGGCTAACCTGTACTCAACTGAAACAACAAGTGCTTTGGCTTGGGATACTAAGAGATTCATGTAACGATGATTGAAACAAGAGAAGGCAGATTCAATGCAGAAGCCTCCACCATGGATGTAGACTAAAATGGGGAGTTTTTCTTGGCTGGAGTCTCTGATATTTGGAAAGTAGAGCCTTGCTGAAACTTGTGCTGATATATTGACGTCTTTGGAGAAAACACCTTTGGTTTGGTCTTCAGGTGATGGCGCAACGTAGGCGGACCCCAAGATGCGCTCTACTCTCCCATCTTTGTAAACTCTGATGACTGGCGAGAGGTCTGTAACAATCTCATTGTTGTTGGACGCCATGGCTATTACTCAAAATTCTAACAAGCTCATTGATACTAATCTGAGATCCATTCTTCTTATACTATCGAGGAAGCAGGGGAAAAACTGGAACTAGCACTAGCATTTTTTTTATTCCATTTGTATTCTTTGATTCTTTCCGTGGTTGTAGAAATTAGATTGGATTCATCGTTATAGATGTATGCTTTTGTCTGATTCCCTTGTTCTTCTTTGATTCCTTCGGCTATTTGCTATATTCTTTGGTCCACAATGTAAAATTCATCGACCTTAGGAAGAGGTTTCAAATCATTCGACCAAAACTCCAATATTTACAAGGAGAAGAGACAAGTTGAAGCACGAAGCTTGGATCTATATATGATGCCGTTATCTTATTCTAGTTAGTTTAGATTAGATTTCAATTGGATGAATTACCTCTAAAGGTTCAGTTCAAATCAAACTAGAGCTAGTTGACCAGAGCAACACCATCAAGAAAGCTCAACACAAATACACAAGAAAAGATCAAATTTTGCAGCCTTTTTTTTTTTTTAAATAGTACTGAATGTCGCAGAAGCTTAAAGGAAGAAGAAATAGAAAGAGGTCTAAAAAAAATTTAGTCTTTGATAAAAGAAGCCAATCTTTTGATCAAATTCTTGGCTTTCTCAGACTCAGGGTTGAGGACATGAAAGACATGATCTTCTCCTTCTGTATCAACTAATTCCAGTTCACCTTTCCAGCCGCTTTTCCTCACTGCCTCAACATAAAGAAGACCTGTTTCTCTCAGTCTATCTATTCCAGCCACTGACACGAACAACCTTGAACATCCCATCTCGGATAGGCTTGTTCCATCATCAAACAAGGGGTTGATCTTTGGATTATCAATCCCACCGGCAGCAGATGGATAAGCAAACATCCAGATTTTGTATGATAAACTGTGCTCGTTGTTTTGAACCCTATAATTAGTCTCATACTTTGATCCCCAAAAGTACGGATGAGAAAGAAAAGCACCAAAGATTTTCACATCGCCATCATGTAATCTTTCAACTCCAGCTTTCATTGCTAGATTATATGCTATATTGGCACCTGCGCTTTCACCCCCGAGATAAATTCTATTGAAGTCCCCATGGTCAACGAGCCAAGGCTCTTTACTAGAGTTGGAATTGTCAACATGTGAAGCCACCCATTGAAGGGCAGCCCAGCAATCTTCATAGGCTGCAGGTAAAGGGTTTTCTGGGGCTAATCTATACTCAACAGAAATTGTAAGTGCCATGGCTTGGGAAACTAAGAGGTTCACATACCTGTCATTCAGAGAAGAGAAGGCAGATTCTCCACAGAAGCCTCCACCGTGGAAGTAGACTAAGATGGGGAGCTTTTGGTTGCTCGAGTCTATTATCTTTGGAAGAAAGACTCTAGCCGACAAGTATGATGAAATTGTGATATCTTTGGAAGATACACGAGTGGTCGGATCTTCTGGGGATGGCGGTACAAAAGGTGTGCCAAAGAGTCTTTCAACTGTGCCATCTTTGTAAATTCTCAGTACTGGAGGAAAATCAGTAACAATGTCACTGGATTTTGAAGCCATGGCCGCTCCCTGTCTACGTTTGTTAGAAATGGTGCATTTGCAGACTACTCTGACATATAAGAATGCAGACAAAGGACCTATGGAGCAGGTGGTACAGAGTCAAAAAGAAGAGGTATGCATTATGCATCAACATATGTATGTGGAAGGAAAAAGCAAACATCGACCAGACAAAAGCATTTATTTGTTGAATGAGACCTTATGGCTCACTTAGATTATTTCTGACAATTCCACATCTCATCTAAGACCAGTGTTAGTCCATTTTCAGCCTAACTTTGTATTTTGCATTGGAACTTCCTGACAAAGCTTTCTACCGGCAAAAAAGGAAAGTTAAGACCCAGAAGTGGGATTCTTGAAATGAGAATTGGAACCTGAGATTGAATAACATATCTTTGATGGATCTGATTCTAGCCACTCAACATATTTAGATTACTATACTTGCATGGATAAACATAAAAATATATCTGGATTGAGAATCATATCTAAAAATAACAAGGAAAATCTACCGTGGATTCCTTGATTCAAGTAGGTCATAGTCTTTTAGACATATGGAACAACTTTAAACGATTGTTTTAAGATGGAAATTATAGATTCTTTATTAAAATTTTTTATTTAAATGGTACAATATGTATTACAACACTGCAAGTTTGCAACTCAACATCTAATGCCTTTTTCGCAATCTTATTGGAGAGCAAGGTCTCGGTTTTGACAGTTGATTAATTTTCTGCTCTTAAGATTACATTCTCAATTTTTTTTTTTTCATTTTATTGTAAAGCTTGACATAGTATTTTTCTCATATTGTATTGCTAAATCCTCACTAACTTTGCCTTACGTCATGTCACCTCTTGTTCTCACAATTGATTGTATTTGGGTCATATGCACCTTCATTGATTTTTTTTTTTTTTTTGGCTATAAAAAACATAGTCTTGTCATTTTTCAATAGTAATTTTTTCCATTAAAAGACACTATTCTCAAAATATTTGTAACTCAGTAGAATTGTTATATTAAAAGTAAGCCTAGAAATAAAATAATTAGATTTTCCCGCAATTCATTCAAATAAACTCACCCTTCTTCGTCTCATAACTCTATTCCAATCCCCTCAAATTGCTACCCGTTCCCAAAAGCCAAACACTTCAAGTGTTTGAGAGACATAAAACCTTTTTAATTGTGCAGGTTATTGAGAGATACGAGCAAAATACCTACTGTATCCAAGTATACAGGCTCAAATCATGTTAAAGAAAGCGAGATTATGTATGCCTTCTCATTCCACTACACTTGATTTTATATAGTTCTCTAATTTGAAGGATAAAATTCGTAATGACACAAGTCATGCACCAAAAGATGAAGATAGATGGGGGGATTTAGGCATTGACGAAGGAGGCTAAACGTTTAATCAGATATCTTGCTTTCTCAGAGTCGGGGTTGTATATGTGAAAGCAATGGCCTTCTCCTTCAATATCAACCAGCTCCACTTCTCCTTTCCACCCACTTTTCGTCAATTCCTTCACATAACATGGAGTTGGTTCTCTGAACTCATCCTTCTCAGACGTACAAAGAAGCAATCTGGAACACCCCATTCTGGATAAACTAGGTGCATCATCTGCTAAAGGGTTTATCATGGGATTATCAATCCCATTAGGAGCAGATGGATAAGCAAACATCCAAAGTCTATATGCCAGGCTCTGCCCATTAACTACAGTAGAATCACCAGCAACACTAAAATTTGAGCCCCAGAAGTATGGGAAAGAAAGAAATCCACCCAAGATTTTCAGGTCTCCAAGTAAGCTTTGATGACCGGCTTTCATGGCTATATTATGCACTATATTGCCACCAGAACTGTCACCTCCTATATAAAGTTTGTCGAAGTTGCCATGGTCCATTAGCCATGGCTCTTTATCAGTATTGGAGCTGTCAATAGAATGTGACGCCACCCATTGAAGGGTTGCCCAGCAATCTTCATATTGTGCAGGTAAAGGGTGTTCGGGGGCTAGCCGGTACTCAACCGAAATTGCAAGTGCTATGGCTTCGGAGACTAAGATGTTCAAGTAAAGGTTGTTAGCAGAAGAGAAGGCAGATTCAAGACAGAAGCCTCCGCCATGGAAGTAGACTAAGATCGGAAGTTTCTGGGTGGGATCTGTCATCTTTGGAAGGTAGAGTCTAGCGGAAATTGCCGATGAAATTTTGATGTCTTTGGAGGATACACCGGTGGCTGGATCTTCTGGTGATGGTGGAACATAGGGAGTGCCATAGAGTCTCTCCACGGTGCCATCTTTGTAGACTTTGAGCACAGGAGAAAGATCTCTGACAACCTCACTGGAGCTTGAAGCCATGGATTGGCAACTAATCTTTCTCCCTGATTGTCTTATCTCTGTGTGAATGGTTGCCTCTGCAAGCAGGTATCCAATTTTCTGCTTTTAGATTAAGATTAATTTATTTGAATATAATAAAAAATTATTAAATTTGTAAGATAAATATAAAATTAAAAAAAAATATGATATGTTATAAATATATAATTATTTTTAAAAATTAAAATTTATTATTATTTTAAATTAAAATATTTTTTATTTAAACATGATTACAATCCACGCACAGCCTTAATTTAAATCAGGGCTGATGATGACTTGTCATAAATATTTGATAAGTAGGTGGACAGCAATAATTTTTTTTTTTAACAAGGAAACCTGCTGCCATTATTTGGAAGTTTGATTTTACCGTGCATATTTCGACAACTAAGGACTATTTATTTTTACATATCAATGAAAGTCATATTTCTACAATTAGTCTGGTAAAAAAAAAACACATCATCCACCTGTTAGGTCTTAAAATTTGAACTTTTCTCGGAATTTGAAAGGTACTTTTT
Organism: Voacanga thouarsii; assembly: GCA_026120185.1. Lineage (NCBI taxonomy): Eukaryota > Viridiplantae > Streptophyta > Magnoliopsida > Gentianales > Apocynaceae > Voacanga > Voacanga thouarsii. Next base: position 373,103 of record JANUWF010001558.1, read on the forward strand.
TTCCAATGTATTAAAAGAGTTTATTCAAAAACCATTTTAATTAAAAAAAATTGAAATCCCAAATCCCTCAAGAAATCAATGGTGCAGTTGCAAATAAGTCACTATATAAGAACGCAGAGAATGGAAATATGAAGCAGGTGATGGAGAGTGAAAAGAAAGAGAAATTCTTAATATTGGATCAGGTTATAGAGAGTCAAAGAGAAAGAAAAATACAATTCACAATGACCACAAGTTTTCAAGAGATGTGCCGAAAGAGAAGAGGTATGGATATGCATCAAGATATGCAAGTGGAGAGAAAAAGGCTTTGATTATTGACTTGTAATTTGAATGGGACCTTTGTATCATCTTATTCCTTTGGATTATTTGTGATAATTCCACACCTCATCTAAGACTAGTGTTAGTCTATGATCAATAAAGTTAAGCTCCAGGAATGGGATTTTTGAAATAAAATTTAAGATACATAGTGAGTTCCACTCGGTGGAGAGTTGAAATTTGATATATATATATATATGTATCAATTATTGAAATATTAAAATTTAATCACGATCTTTTACGAGTTAAATATTCAATTAATTAACTATTACATAAACAATAATAAAAATATATTTGAAAGACATAACTTTAATACTAACATTTTAAGATTATTGATTATAAAAATTATTATATTTTTTTAGAAAATGTAACATGCAATGCACATAATATAATAGTTTTTAATGCAATAATTTTTTTATACTTTTCACTTTGACAGTTTTTTGGGTTAAATATATACAAACCACACTCCTGGCTCTAGACTAATTGGGTTCATGATTGTGAAGTAAATATATTAGACGAACACCCCCCAATAGGGGCGACCCAGGTCTAACTCATTGGGGTTAATTGATGCCTTCCTCATCAAATTAATCTAAAAATATATATATATTTTATTTTACTTTGAAATTTGATTTTTACTATATTCATAACTGAAAAAAATTATTTCGTGGTAATTATATAAACTAAAAAAGTAAGAACAACGATTACTTCATAATATATATATAAATTTTAAACTTTATTATTTTGACTATCCATTAACACTTCAAATATAATAGATAATTTTTCAAAATAAAAAATTCGTAACACATGAGGAAAATAATCAAATTGCATTCTTAATTATATCATTTTACCTTCAATAAAGATTCACATTCAATAAATTTTTTTTTTACTATTACACTATTATAAAATTAATTTTATATATTTAGAGGAGTCAATTTATTTTAAATTTTAAATATATATTATACATACATATGTATATAGTTTTTTTTTCAAAATCTTGGCCCCCCAACCCTATATGTAGGTCCGCCATGGGGAGGTGGGTTGATAGCTCAAGAGAGCGAATCAAAATTTTGGAGCATTTTAAGGTTTCCGACCAAGAGTTTTGTAATGGGAATTGGGAATGATAAAATACCCAAGCAATAAAGCGAAAGATGAGGACACATGAAAAGGAAAAAAGAAGCAAAACTAAACAAACTTGGGCATTGGCGAAGGAGGCTAAACGTTTTATTAGACTTCTGGCTTTCTCAGAGTCGGGGTTGATGATTTGAAAGCAGTGGCCCTCTCCTTCAACATCAACCATCTCCACTTCTCCTCTCCAGCCACTTTTCTTCAATGCCTCAACGTAATCAATAGCTGTTTCTCTGAGAATTTCTTTCTCAGCGACACAGACAAAGATTCTTGAGCACCCTATTCTGGATATGATAGGTGCATCATCTGTTAAATGGTTTACCATAGGATTGTTAATCCCATTAGGGGCAGATGGATAAACAAACATCCAAAGCTTATATGCCAAGCCCTGCCCATTAACTACAGTAGAATCATCAGTAGTATTACATTTTGAGCCCCAGAAGTATGGGAAAGCAAGAAATCCACCCAAGATTTTCAGGTCAGAAGGCAAGCTTTGTTGACCAGCTTTCATGGCTATATTATGCACTATATTGCCACCTCCGCCATCACCCCCTATATAAAGTTTGTTGAAGTTGCCATGCTTGATTAGCCAAGATTCTTTATCCATAGCAGAATTTTCAACAACATGTGAAGCCACCCATTGAAGGGCCTCCCAACAATCTTCATATGCTGCAGGCAAAGGGTGTTCGGGTGCTAAGCGGTACTCAACTGAAATTGCAAGTTCTTTGGCTTCAGAGACTAAGAGGTTCAAGTAACGGTTGTTAGCAGACGAGAAGGCAGATTGATCAAGACAGAAGCCTCCACCATGGAAGTAGACTAAGATCGGAAGTTTCTGGGTGCGATCTGTCATCTTTGGAAGGTAGAGTCTAGCTGAAATTGCCGATGAAATTTTGACATCTTTGGAGGATACACCGGTGGTTGGATCTTCTGGTGATGGTGGAACATAGGGTGTGCTATGGAGTCTCTCCACGGTACCATCTTTGAAGACCTTGAGCACAGGAGAAAGATCTGTGACAATCTCACTGGAGATTAAACCCATGGATTGGCAACTAATATCTCTCCAATCTAAATGTTTTTGTGCGTGTGAATTGCTGCTCCTCAAGCATACATGCATTCTTCTGCTTACGCATAATCTTGGATTTAGGAGGGAGTCTCGAAGGCGAATCTCCCCACTCGAGCGTCGAGGTCCCACGACCGGGTGAGATGTAAATCGGGATATGCACCCGTGGTAAGTACCTGAGGAAGAGGACCTGCGAGCAATCCCCATGTGGGAATCGAACCCGCGACTTCGACCAGCCCATTACAGGCATGTCACCTCAGGCCTTGCTTACGCATAATCTTAAATCAGGGCAGATGAGGAGTTGGTGGAAAACAATAATTGATTGATTTAATATAAAAATGTCTATTACTTGGGATAACAATCATTTGATGATCACTTTGTAAAACATGTACTCAAGTAGTCACATTTCCCACCACAATTAATTTAGTCGGAAAATATAATCAATTGATGATCATTTCACTATCGATAGAGATGAATTTAGGCGGCGGGATAGTGTCCACCTCTCTAAAACTTTCAAATTTTATCAATTTTATAAAAAAATTGAGTTTTTTTTTTTTTTATAATTATATTACCTCTCTAAAATTTTTAAAAATTATACTGTTATCTTCTCCCTTATTCTTTCCCATGACTCTATCCCTCTAAGCTCAAGATTCTAATTACATCCCTAACTATTTACTTAATTATAGTTTATCAAGAGGAGTATATTAATTTGATTGACGTAACTTAGAAATTTATAAGAGTTTTATAATTATATGTAAAAGATTTTTCTAACATTGCAATGTTATAATTTCAAAATTGACTAATATTATCTTCTATTATTTACACATTCCACAAACTTACTCTCTATTATTATATGCTAAGTTCTTTCCATATTCAAATGTTGGACGGTGACTCAAATACTATTGTACATGGTTGATGAAGAAATTAAAAGAAATATTGCATTCATGAATAGATTCACGCCATTCATGAGGTAACAAATTCTGAAAGGATACAGGAATTATGCCTTTCAAATTTAATATTGTTGAATTGTGCCCCCTTGTTTTACACTTTACCAATTGCACCGTGTAAATGATTCGATTCTTTCAATTGTGTCCCTTTTTTTTCCTACAAAATCATCAGATTGGCACTTTTAAACATTATGTAATTTTAAACATGTATGTATGTATATGTATAAAATAAATGTTACCCTTTCATTGTTAATTATCAATTGAAACAAATGGCTATATAGAGATTGTTTTGACATTTGGAATGGTGCAAGAATGGAACGTACCTTACAAATTTTGGAGAATCTTAAGAGTTCCACCAAGAGCTTTGTAAAAGAAAAGGTACAATTTGAAGGTTAAATTGCAAATGACCCAAAGATTTGTTCTTTTAGGAGAAATGACTCAAAGGTTTCATCAAGAATTTTCATTGCAGAGGATGGGTAGATAGAAAGCATTATCGCATGCTTAATCCTAGGAATTCAAAAACTTCCAAGTGAGATCATCTATAAGTTTGTTTCCATATACTCATATTTGTTATAAGTTTCTTACTACTGCTTTTTCATCGATATTTATGATTGATTGAATTAGAAGTAAAAAGAATTGACAGGATATAAGAGTATTCCATTAATTTCATTTAAACTTTTAAGTTTTTTGCGCATTTGGTAAGACTTTTCTTCACGATCCCAATATAAGATTCTTCTTGTATTATAATAATAATAATAATAATAATAATAATAATAATAATAATAATAATAATAATAATAATAATAATAATAATAATAATAATAATAATAATAATAATAATAATAATAATAATAATAATAATAATAAGAATAATAATGTTATAAAATTAGGGTAGTGTTAGAATAAAATCTTCACACTACACACTAATAAAACTCTAACTATTTTGCACAAGAATTTCTCTCTTTCTTTTCTCTCACAATGTTCTCTAATCTTTCTTTCACTAATCTTTCTTTCACAAAATAATAGTGTATTACAAGCTTAGAGAATAGCTCTATTTATAGAGCTCTAATTAGTGGATTACATCATGGCATACATCATCTTCCACTAATCTTAATTAGTGGTGTCTCCACTAAATGGTGGACATCCATAAAAATCTTCTAATAATTCACATAAATCCATAATTAGTGGAGCCTCCACTAATTAATAAATATTCCAATAATTCATAATACTCTCCCTTGGATGTCCATCCATTACATAAAGAATATACCTCGTTAAAATCTTACTAGATAAAAACCCAGTGGGAAAAAAAATCTAGTGAAAGAAAAATAGTACACTATTCTATATGTTTATTTATTACTTCCCCCGATGAGATGATTCATTTAAATCTTTAAACCGACGCATACCGATTTTATATCTCAACTTTTCAAATGTTGCAGTCGGTAAAGTTTTCGTGAAAATATCTGCGAGGTTATCACATGACCGAATTTGTAGCACATCAATTTCACCTTTCTTCTGGAGTTCATGAGTAAAGAAGAATTTTGGTGAAATATGTTTTGTCCGATCTCCTTTAATATATCCTCCTCGTAATTGAGCTATGCAAGCTGCATTGTCTTCATAAAGAGGAGTTGGAATATCTTTGATTGATGATAATCCACAACTTTCTCGGATATAATGAATCATGGATCTTAGCCATACACATTCTCGACTTACTTCATGAATGGCTATAATTTCAGTATGATTTGAAGAAGTAGCTGCTATAGATTGTTTCGTAGAACGCCATGATATAGCAGTATTTCCACATGATATAGTTTGAGAACGTGCTTTATGTGGATCAGATAAATAACCAGCATCTGCATAACCTATCAATGTTGGACTAGTTTTATTTGAATAAAATAATCCGAGATCAATTGTACCTTGGAGATATCGAAGGACTTGTTTAATTCCATTCCAATGTCGTCGTGTTGGTGAAGAACTAAATCTTGCTAATAAATTGACAGCAAAAGCAATATCAGGTCGTGTATTATTAGCAAGATACATCAATGCACCAATTGCACTGAGATATGGTACTTCAGGACCAAGGAGTTCTTCATCAATTTCTTGAGGTCGGAAAGGATCTTTATCCACATTTAATGATCGCACGATCATTGGAATACTCAATGGATGTGCTTTGTCCATGTAAAATCTTTTTAGCACTTTTGCTGTATATGTTGATTGATGGATAAATGTTCCACTCTTCAAATGTTCAATTTGTAAACCAAGGCAAAATTTGGTTTTACCAAAATCTTTGATTTCGAATTCTCTTTTTAAATAATCAATTGTTTCTTGGAGCTCTTCAGGAGTTCCAATAAGATTAATATCATCAACATATATAGCTAATATCACAAATTTAGAACCAGATTTCTTAATAAAAACACATGGACATACCTGGTCATTTTTAAATCCCGCTTTCAATAAATATTCACTAAGACGTGTGAACCACATGCGCTCAGATTGCTTCAGGCCATATAATGATTTACGCAACTTGATGGAGTAATTTTCACGAGGATAATGTTTATATGCTTCGAGCATATGAAATCCTTCGGGATTTTCATGTAAACATCATTTTCTAAATTTCCATACAAGTAAGCGAGTGACAACATCTAATAGGCGCATATCTATCTTTTCATGTACTTGCTAAACCGATAATATATCGGAGTGTAATAGCATCAACAACAGGAGAATAAGTTTCATCATAATCAATACCTGGTCTTTGTGAAAAACTTTGGGCTACTAATCGCGCTTTATATCGAACGATTTCACTCTTTTCATTGCGCTTTCGCACAAATATCCATTTGTAGCCAACGAGTTTTACACCTTCGGTGTTCGGACTGCAGTCCGAAGACTTCACGTTTTGTCGGTGCATTTAACTCCGATTGAATCGTATCTTTCCATTGCGACCAATCTTTTCTATGTCGACATTCATCAATCGATATTGGTTCAGGATCATCATTATCCTGTGTAATATCAAGAGATATATTGTATGCAAATATATTATCAATAACAGCTTCTATCCGATTCCAACTTCTACCGAAGTGGTATAATTGATAGAAATTTCAGTGTTACTTTCATCAACTTCGGTTCTTTGTCATCGGTTCTCTCTTGGTCTTTATCATTCTTTTCTTCAATATGATCTTCTGGATCATTTAATCCTCTTTTCTTTCGAGGATTTTTATCTTTAGAACCAAGAGGTCGGCCACGCTTTTGGCGTGTTTTTGACTCAAGTAGCTATAGGTATAATATTTTGTTCTACTGGAACTTCAATTCGAATAGGAGCATTTATAGTCGGAATATGCGATTTTGTAACTCTTCCGGAGTCAACAAAAGCGTCGGCATTTGATTTGCAATGCTTTGCAAATAATTATCTTTTGAACTTCAAGTTCACATGCGCTTGTGCGCGGATCAAGATAATTTAATGATGTTGTCCAAGCAAGATCCTTTTTATGTCTGTTTTGGTTCTCCCCTAATTTAGGGAATAATGATTCATCAAAATGACAATCGACAAATTTTGTCGTGAATACATCTCCTGTCCGGGGTTCAACATACCCGATAATAGAGGGAGAATCATATCCAACGTATATCCCCTTTCTTCTTTGAGGACCCATCTTTGTACGTTGGTTTGGTGCAATTGGAATATATACAAGACACCCAAAAATTCTTAAATGAGCAATATTTGGTTCGACCCAAAAGCCAATTGCAAAGGAGAGAATTTATGATAACTAGCTGGTCTTATACGTACAAGTGTTGCAACATGTAGAATAGCATGTCCCCAGTGCAGATGTTGGGAGATTTGTTTTCATTAATAATGGTCTAGCAATTAATTGTAATCGTTTAATCAAAGATTCAAGAAGACCATTTTGTGTGTGAACATGAGCTACATGATGTTCAACATTAATCCCAATTGACATGCAATATGCATCAAAAGCATGTGATGAAAATTCACCAAGCATTATCCAAACGGATATTTTTAATGTGATGGTCCGAAAATTGTGCTCGTAATTTAATTATTTGAGCAAGTAATCTCATAAACGCCAGAGTTGCGAGTAGATAATAAACATACATGTGACCATCGGGATGATGCATCAATTAAGACCATAAAATATTTGAACGGTCCACATGGTGGATCAATAGGTCCACAAATATCTCCGTGAATCCGTTCGAGAAATGTAGGACTTTCAGCTCCTACTTTTACCGGTGATGGTTTAACAATTAATTTTCCTAGGGAACATGCAAGTACATGCGAATTTTTCTGATGTTAATATCCTTTTATTTTTTAAAGGATGACCATGTGTATTCTCAATGATTCTTCTCATCATGGTAGATCCCGGATGACCCAACCGGTCATGCCAAATGCTAAAAGTAATAGGATCAGTAAACTTCTGGTTTACTAGATGATGAATTTCAATTGTACGTATTTTTACAAAATATAGACCAGTAGAAAAAGACGGCAATTTTTCTAATACCGATTTCTTACCCAAATGTATTTGAGTAATAAAAAGATGCTCAATCCCATTTTCCTCATTTGTTTCAACATGATATCCATTTCTGCGGATATCTTTAAAACTCAATAAATTTCTTCTGGATTTTGAGGAAAATAGTGCCTTATCAATAATAATTGTTGTTCCTTTAGGCAACAATATACTAGCTCTTCCGGAGCCCTCAATTATATTTGTACTACCGTTTATCGTATAAATATTTATTTCTCCCATTTTGAGATTAGAAAAATATTTCTCATTTTTTTAGTATGGTGTGTGTAGTTCCACTATCAATAATGCATACATCATCATTAATAACAGCCATCTGAACACAAATATATATATGTAAACGTAAATATTATTAGAATAAAATGAAAATGAAAATACAAAAATATCAGGGTGAGGCTTTAGTTCTTCTGGACACTGCCATCACCAATTAAATGGTCTATCCTACCGTCTGGGTGTTCAAAAAAATCCGATACATCCATATGGGTAATATTGATATTAAGATCTTCAGGATCAATATCGTCATCCTCAGTATTATTTATTGGATGTTGAGAAAAATTTGCTTCCACATTTTTATTTTTCAATGAAACTTGATACAATTCAACTAAATATTTAGCCGTACGACAGTTTCGTGACCAATGACCTTTCATGCCACATCTATAACATATATCCTCATGTTTTTCTTCAATTTCTTTTTCTTTTCCCTTTTGATCTTTTCTGTTCCACTTCAGGTGGCCAATATTTCTCACATCGATCGTGTCTACGACCATAACCACGACCACGGTCACGGCCACGGCCACGACCACGACTATAACGATGGCTTCTGCTAGAGCCAACAGCATTCACTTCTGGGAGTGCTGTAGAGCCAGTTGGTCTGGCTTCATGATTTCTCAATAATAACTCATTATTTTTCTCTGCAATAAGGAGGGCAGTAATTAAATCTGTAAATTTTGTATACCCCTTTTCTCGATATTGTTGCTGCAGGACAATATTCGAGGCATGAAACGTGGAGAATGTCTTCTCCAACATATCTTCATCAGTCACTTTTTCTCTACATAATTTTAATTGAGATGTAATTTTATACATTGCGGAGCTATATTCATTCACGGTTTTAAAATCTTGCAACCTCAGGTGCAACCATTCATACCGTGCAGTGGGTAGTACGACCATCTTCAGGTGGTCAAATCTTTCTTTTAAATTTACCCATAGGCCATATGGATCTTTTTCGGTAAGATATTCCATTTTCAAATTTTCATCGAGATGACGACGAATAAAAATCAAAGCTTTAGCCTTGTGTTGTACAGATGCACTATTATTTTGCTTGAATAGTTTCACTAAGGCCTTCAGCATTTAGATGCATTTCTGCATCGAGAACCCATGACATATAATTTTTTTCAGAAATATCAAGGGCTACAAATTCGAGTTTAGCGATGTTAGCCATAGAGATCAATAAATGCGTACCTGTCTTCTGGCTTTGTAACGGCAGAAACTCGTGCTTAGTCTTCTAGCTTTTGTACCGGTAGAGACTCGTGCTGATAACGTGTTATAAAATTAGGGTAGTGTTAGAATAAAATCTTCACACTACACACTAATAAAACTCTAACTATTTTGCACAAGAATTTCTCTCTTTCTTTTCTCTCACAATTTTCTCTAACATTTCTTTCACTAATCTTTCTTTCACAAAATAATAGTGTATTACAAGCTTAGAGAATAGCTCTATTTATAGAGCTCTAATTAGTGGATTACATCATGGCATACATCATCTTCCACTAATCTTAATTAGTGGTGTCTCCACTAAATAGTGGACATCCATAAAAATCTTCTAATAATTCACATAAATCCATAATTAGTGGAGCCTCCACTAATTAATAAATATTCCAATAATTCATAATAAATAATAATAATTATTATTATTAGGAAAAGCCAAATTGAAAAATGAAAGCATACAATACTTTTAAAAGGTGAAATTATGAAACAACTAGATCAGACAATGAAGCCTTAATTGAAGTTAATTAGTTCCTAAGAAAGGATGCTAAACGGCTAATCAGATTCTTGGCCTTCTCAGTATCAGGGTTGAAGAGGTGAAAGCAATGGCCCTCTCCTTCAACATTAACCAAATCCACTTCACCTTTCCAGCCGCTGTTCTTCAATGCCTCAACGTAGAGGAGAATGGTCTCTGTGGGCTCATCTTTCTCAGCGCAACACACAAACAATTTCGAACAGGCAATTCCAGATAAGCTAGGAGCATCCTCAGCTAAAGGGTTCGTAATTGGGTTATCAATCCCACCAGGGGCAGATGGATAAGCAAGCGACCAAATTCTATATGGGTAGCTCTGTTCATCAGTTCCTCTGATAGCCTCAGCCTTTGACCCCCAAAAGTATGGGTGAGAGAGAAATCCACCGAAAATTTTCACATCACCTTGTAAGCTCTCAACTCCAGCTTTAATGAGTAGGCTGTGCACGATATTGCCACCGGCACTATCACCACCGAGGTAAAGTTTATTGAAGTCGCCATGGTTGAGAAGCCATGGATCCTTATCAGTATTGGAGTTGTCAACAACATGAGACGCCACCCACTGAAGAGCAGTCCAACAATCTTCATAACCTGCAGGTAGAAGGTGTTCTGGAGCAAGCCTGTACTCAACTGAAACTGCAACTACTTTACCTTGGGAAACTATGAGATTCAAGTAACGTTGATCAAGGAAAGAGAAGGCAGATTCAAGACAGAAGCCTCCACAATGGAAGTAGACTAAGATTGGAAGCTTTTCACCAGGTTCTGTGTTCTTTGGAACGTAAAGTCTAGCTGAGACATCCGATGAAATCTTGATGTCTTTGGAGGATACACCAGTGGCCGGGTCTTCAGGAGAAGGTGGAACATATGGTGAGCCAAAGATTCTTTCCACCGTTCCATCTCTGTAGACCCTGATATAAGGAAAAATATCTGTGGCAATCTCGATGGAGTTTGAAGATGCCATTGATACTGATTGTGATTATATGTTGGAGTCTCAATGGATAGGTTCTCTTTATATAGGGATGTTCAGAAGTGAAGAAGAACAAGTAAGCTCCTGTTTAAATAGTATGATAAGTCAGTTGTAATTTTTATTAATTCAAAATTTCATTTAAATTTAAAATAACTATAATTTAAATAATTTTTATTTCTTAAAAATTACTATATACTCACAACACATTATATTCTCTCTTTAACTCTTCTTGAATCCCATCTTGACCTCACTTTAATTTGTTTTTTTACAATTTTAACAACAATGTGAATTGAACTTAAATCGCTCCAGAAACTTAATTATTGACTGGTGGAAGAATAGGGGGTTTTAAAAGTAATAACATTATGCACAAAGCAATGTAAACAAGAATGATTTATTAGTCTGCAGTAGGGGCTCATGAATTTCATTTTTCTTGTTTTTCTTTAGACACCTTGACGGCTTGACCCCACTTTGATTTGTTTATTTAAAATTTTAAAAACATATATAAATTTGTTATGAATTATTGGAATCTCCATTAATTAGTGGAGGCTCCACTAATTATGGATTTATGTGAATTATTAGAAGATTTTTATGGATGTCCACCATTTAGTGGAGACACCATTAATTGAAGATGATGTATGCCATGATGTATTTCACTAATTAGAGCTCTATAAATAGAGCTATTCTCTAAGCTTGTAATACACCATCATTTTGTGAAAGAAAGATTAGAGAAAGAAAGATTAGAGAAAGAAAAAGAGAAGTTTGAAGAGAAATTCTTGTGCAAAGAATAGTTAGAATTTTCTTAGTGTGTAGTGTGTAGATTTTATTCTAACACTACCCTAATTTCATAACACGTTATCAGCACGAGTCTCTACCGGTACAAAAGCCAGAAGACTAAGCACGAGTTTCTGCCGTTACCAAAGCCAGAAGACAGATGGCTGTTGTTAATGATGATATATGCATTATTGATAGTGGAACTACACACACCATACTAAAAAATGAGAAATATTTTTCTGATCTCAAAATGGGAGAAATAAATATTTATACGATAAACGGTAGTGCAAATGTAATTGAGGGCTCCGGAAGAGCTAGTATATTGTTGCCTAAAGGAACAACAATTATTATTGATAAGGCACTATTTTCCTCAAAATCCAGAAGAAATTTATTGAGTTTTAAAGATATCCGCAGAAATGGGTATCATGTTGAAACAAATGAGGAAAATGGGATTGAGCATCTTTTTATTACTCAAATGCATTTGGGTAAGAAATCGGTATTAGAAAAACTGCCGTCTTTTTGTACTGGTCTATATTTTGTAAAAATACGTACAATTGAAATTCATCATCTAGTAAACCAGAAGTTTACTGATCCTATTACTTTTAGCATTTGGCATGACCGGTTGGGTCATCCGGGATCTACCATGATGAGAAGAATCATTGAGAATACACATGGTCATCCTTTAAAAAATAAAAGGATATTAACATCAGAAAAATTCGCATGTACTGCATGTTCCCTAGGAAAATTAATTGTTAAACCATCACCGGTAAAAGTAGGAGCTGAAAGTCCTACATTTCTCGAAGCGGATTCACGGAGATATTTGTGGACCTATTGATCCACCATGTGGACCGTTCAAATATTTTATGGTCTTAATTGATGCATCATCTCGATGGTCACATGTATGTTTATTATCTACTCGCAACCTGGCGTTTGCGAGATTACTTGCTCAAATAATTAAATTACGAGCACAATTTCCGGACCATCACATTAAAAATATCCGTTTGGATAATGCTTGGTGAATTTTCATCACATGCTTTTGATGCATATTGCATGTCAATTGGGATTAATGTTGAACATCCTGTAGCTCATGTTCACACACGGAATGGTCTTCGTTGAATCTTTAATTAAACGATTACAATTAATTGCTAGACCATTATTAATGAAAACAAATCTCCCAACATCTGCTCGGGGACATCGTTGTTCTACATGCTTGCAACACTTGTACGTATAAGACCGATTAGTTATCATAAATTCTCTCCTTTGCAATTGGCTTTTGGGTCGGAACCAAATATTGCTCATTTAAGAATTTTTGGGTGTCTTGTATATATTCCAATTGCACCAAACCAACGTACAAAGATGGGTCCTCAAAGAAGAAAGGGGATATACGTTGGATATGATTCTCCCTCTATTATCGGGTATGTTGAACCCCGACAGGAGATGTATTCACGAGCAAGATTTGCTGATTGTCATTTTGATGAATCATTATTCCCTAAATTAGGGGAGAACCAAAACAAGCATAAAAAAGATCTTGCTTGGACAACATCATTAAATTATCTTGATCCGCGCACAAGCGCATGTGAACTTGAAGTTCAAAAGATAATTCATTTGCAAAGCATTGCAAATCAAATGCCGGACGCTTTTGTTGACTCCGGAAGAGTTACAAAATCGCATATTCCATCTATAAATGCTCCTATTCGAATTGAAGTTCCAGTGAGAACAAAATATTATACCTATAGTCGCTTGAGTCAAAAACACGCCGAAGCGTGGCCGACCTCTTGGTTCTAAAGATAAAAATCCTCGAAAGAAAAGAGGATTAAATGATCCAGAAGATCATATTGAAGAAAAGAATGATAAAGACCAAGAGAGAACCGATGACAAAGAACCGAAGTTGATGAAAGTAACATCGAAATTTCTATCAATTATACCACTTCCGATAGAAGTTGGAATCGGATAGAAACTCGTTATTGATAATATATTTGCATACAATATATCTCTTGATGTTACACGAGATAATGATGATCCTGAACCAATATCGATTGATGAATGTCGGCATAGAAAAGATTGGCTGCAATGGAAAGATGCGATTCAATCGGAGTTAAATGCATCGGCAAAACGTGAAGTCTTCGGACTGCAGTCCGAACACCGTAAGGTATAAAACCTGTTGGCTACAAATGGATATTTGTGCGAAAGCGCAATGAAAAGAGTGAAATCGTTCGATATAAAGCGCGATTAATAGCCCAAGGTTTTTCACAAAGACCAGGTATTGATTATGATGAAACTTATTCTCCTGTTGTTGATGCTATTACACTCCGATATCTTATCGATTTGGCAAGTACATGAAAAGATAGATATGCGCCTATTAGATGTTGTCACTCGCTTACTTGTATGGAAATTTAGAAAATGATGTTTACATGAAAATCCCGAAGGATTTCATATGCTCAAGCATATAAACATTATCCTCGTGAAAATTACTCCATCAAGTTGCGTAAATCATTATATGGCCTGAAGCAATCTGGGCGCATGTGGTTCACACGTCTTAGTGAATATTTATTGAAAGCGGGATTTAAAAATGACCAGGTATGTCCATGCGTTTTTATTAAGAAATCTGGTTCTAAATTTGTGATATTAGCTATATATGTTGATGATATTAATCTTATTGGAACTCCTGAAGAGCTCCAAGAAACAATTGATTATTTAAAAAGAGAATTCGAAATCAAGGATTTTGGTAAAACCAAATTTTGCCTTGGTTTACAAATTGAACATTTGGAGAGTGGAACATTTATTCATCAATCAACATATACAGCAAAAGTGCTAAAAAGATTTTACATGGACAAAGCACATCCATTGAGTATTCCAATGATCGTCCGATCATTAAATGTGGATAAAGATCCTTTTCGACCTCAAGAAAATGATGAAGAACTCATTGGTCCTGAAGTACCATATCTCAGTGCAATTGGTGCATTGATGTATCTTGCTAATAACACACGGCCTGATATTGCTTTCGCTGTCAATTTATTAGCAAGATTTAGTTCTTCACCAACACGACGACATTGGAATGGAATTAAACAAGTCCTTCGATATCTCCAAGGTACAATTGATCTCGGATTATTTTATTCAAATAAAACCAGTCCAACATTGATAGGTTATGCGAGATGCTTGGTTATTTATCTGATCCACATAAAGCACGTTCTCAAACGGGCTATCTATTTACATGTGGAAATACTGCTATATCATGGCGTTCTACGAAACAATCTATAGCAGCTACTTCTTCAAATCATGCTGAAATTATAGCCATTCATGAAGCAAGTCGAGAATGTGTATGGCTAAGATCCATGATTCATTATATCCGAGAAAGTTGTGGATTATCATCAATCAAAGGTATTCCAACTCCTCTTTATGAAGACAATGCAGCTTGCATAGCTCAATTACGAGGAGGATATATTAAAGGAGATCGGACAAAACATATTTCACCAAAATTCTTCTTTACTCATGAACTCCAGAAGAAATGTGAAATTGATGTGCTACAAATTCGGTCATGTGACAACCTCGCAGATATTTTCACGAAGACTTTACCGACGACAACATTTGAAAAGTTGAGATATAAAATCGGTATGCGTCGGTTTAAAGATTTAAAGGAATCATCTCATCAGGGGGAGTAATAAACATACATATAGAATAATGTACTCTTTTTCCTTCACTAGATTTTTTTTTCCCACTGGGTTTTTATCTAGTAAGGTTTTAACGAGGCATATTCTTTATGTATGGATGGACATCCAAGGGGGAGTGTTATGAATTATTGGAATCTCCATTAATTAGTGGAGGCTCCACTAATTATGGATTTATGTGAATTATTAGAAGATTTTTATGGATGTCCACCATTTAGTGGAGACACCATTAATTGAAGATGATGTATGCCATGATGTATTTCACTAATTAGAGCTCTATAAATAGAGCTATTCTCTAAGCTTGTAATACACCATCATTTTGTGAAAGAAAGATTAGAGAAAGAATTGTGAGAGAAAGAAAAAGAGAAGTTTGAAGAGAAATTCTTGTGCAAAGAATAGTTAGAATTTTCTTAGTGTGTAGTGTGTAGATTTTATTCTAACACTACCCTAATTTCATAACAAAATTAAACTTAAAAAGTTTACAGAACTTATTGACAGGTGGAATAAGGGCTTTTAAAACCAACAACATTGTGCATAAAGCAATGTAAACAAGAATGATTTATCAATCTGCAATAGGATCTCATGAATTTCATTTTTTTTTGGGGGTCCCTCTTTAGACACCTTGATCCCACTTCGATTTGTTTATTTAGGTTCATGAATTTAATTTTTTTTGTCCCCCTTTAGCCACCTTCACCCCACTTCTGTAGAATACATAACACTCTCCTGTATTGACACTTTCTTGTATTGACATTAGGTACTGTGAATTTAGAATTTTTTTCTCCAAGTTTTAAGATTTTTTTTTTAATATTAAGATTATTTGCGTTCAATGAATTTAGATAAGATAGAACTAATCAGTGTTAATAAATTCAGATAATATATAACTAATCAAAATTATCTTAATTCAATGAATTTAGAAGCTTGTTTTCTTGATTATCTGAATTCAATGAATTCAGAGGCTTGCTTCTTCTATTTAAGAATATCTTTCAAAGGTTAACTGAATAAGGGAAAATCTCAACGCAAAGTCTAAATCGAAGAGTGTGGAGGAGACCAATTTCTAAACCTTGGTGGGTTGTGTAATAAGGAGGAGCAAATCGATGGCGTGGGTGATGTTGGAAGCATTTTTGCCTTTGAGAATCATTGCCAGCATGCTTTGCGTTATGGGCAATGCTCAGTATTTCATTCACAAAGCCGCACATGGTGTTTGTTGAAATATGCTTCCAACATAATTAAAACAGATATAGGATTGAAAGGCATCAGAGGTTGTTGCTGGAGCAAGAAGGGGCATGAGTTTGGGGCCTGCAGAGATTTTTGCAGGTGTGAAGTCAAGGCAAATTGGTAAGCAAGAGTCTACGATTACACCTATTCAAAATAGGCGATAATCTTACTTTTGGAAGCTGCAAGATATTGATGAAGAGAAGGTAACTAAAGAAAGGAGAAAGAACCTAAGCCTTAGTTCAAAATCCAAAAAGCCCAATGCCAAGATTCAAGCTTCAAGGCAGGCTGTTACAACAGTTGCATCAAGCTAACTGTTGTGATGCAGTTGATGCAGTCTAATTTACAACTGTCGCCTATTTTGGGAACCGAAAAGTGTGGAGGAGACCGATTTCTAAACCTTGGTGGGTTGTGTAATAGGGAGGAGCAAATCGATGGCGTGGGTGATGTTGGAAGCATTTTTTCCTTTGAGAATCATTGCCAGCATGCTTTGCGTTATGGGCAATGCTCAGTATTTCATTCACAAAGCCGCGCATGGTGTTTGTTGAAATATGCTTCCAACATAACTAAAACAGATATGGGATTGAAAGGCATCAGAGATTGTTGCTGGAGCAAGAAGGGGTATGAGTTTGGGGCCTGCAGAGATTTTTGCAGGTGTGAAGTCAAGGCAAATTGGTAAGCAAGAGTCTACGATTACACCTATTCAAAATAGGCGACAGTCTTGCTTTTGGAAGTTGCAAGATATTGATGAAGAGAAGGTAACTAAAGAAAGGAGAAAGAACCTAAGCCTTAGTCCAAAATCCAAAAAGCCCAATGCCAAGATTCAAGCTTCAAGGCAGGCTACTACAACAGTTGCATCAAGGTAACTGTTGTGATGCAGTTGATGCAGTCTTATTTACAACTATCACCTATTTTGGGAAACGAAAACTTAAGGTAATTGTTGTAATCATCCATGCAACTGTCGAGTATGTTTCAGAGCCAGAAAACTCAAGTAGATCTCAATGATTTTGGGAAACGAAATTGATGAGAGAAAACAGAGAAATCAAAAATTAAACCAGAGAATGAAGTAGAAATCGAGAGTTGCATGGATGATTACTAGATCAACAGTTTCATTCTTGATCTCTTCAAGACTGATATTCTTATCTCCACCCATGTTGGTGGTAGTCTCAACAACTTCACCTCACGGCAGAAGGTGCAGCAGTGGCGGTGGAGAACGAAAGCTCAGCCTCCAGCAAAAGTAAAAGAGTTGAATTAGGAGAGGATGAGGACAGAGAAAAAGAGATGAAAATGAAAGATAAGGAGTCTATGGTTTTAGTGATTCATTGAATGAGTTTTTGCAATCCCCTAGGAAAGCAAACTATTGAGAAGCAAGAGGAAAGTGGGCTAAGCATCCCTTCAAAATCAGCTTCTCTGCCTCTCTACATATACCTCACCACACTCGAGATGATACTTCCTCAACTGACCCGTTAATTTCTCCCCCTGTCCCTCTCATTCTGTCCTTACCCCTTCGGCCCTACACTTGAGCCACAACTCTATTATACACAAAACAAAAATACGAAAAATTAACTTATTTGTTGTAAATATTTGAATTAGTGGAAGCTCCACTAATTATGAATTTATGTGAATTATTAGAGAATTAGTGGAAACTTTACTAATTATGAATTTTTATAGATGTCTATCATTTAGTGGAGACACCACTAATTAAGATTAGTGGAAGATGATGTATTCCACTAATTAAGAGCTCTATAAATAGAGCTATTCTCTAAACTTGTAATACACCATCATTTTTTTGAAAGAATTGTGAGAAAAAAAAAAATAGAGAAGTTTGAAGAAATTCTTGTGCAAAAATAGTTAGAGTTTTCTTAGTGTGTAGTATGTAAATTTTATTCTAATACTATCCAAATTTTATAACACGTTATCAGTACGAGTCTCTGCCGTTATTAAAGCCAGAAGATAGGTACGCATTTATTAATCTCTATTGCTAACATTGCTAACCTCGAATTTGTAACCCTTGATATTGCTGAAAAAATTATATGTCATGGGTTCTCGATGCAGAAATGCATCTAAATGCTGAAGGCCTTAGTGAAACTATTCAAGTAAATAATAGTGTATCTGCACAATACAATGCTAAAATTTTGATTTTTATTCATCGTCATCTCGATGAAAATTTGAAAATGGAATATCTTGCCGAAAAAGATCTATATGTCATGTGGGTAAATTTAAAAGAAATATTTGACCACCTGAAGATGGTCGTACTACACACTGCACGGTATGAATGGTTGCACTTGAGATTGCAAGATTTTAAAACCGTAAATGAATATAGCTCCGCAATGTATAAAACTACATCTCAGTTAAAATTATGTGGAGAAAAAGTAACTGATGAAGATATGCTGGAAAAGACATTCTCCACCTTTCATGCCTCGAATATTGTCCTGCAACAACAATATCGAGAAAAAGAGTATACACAGATTTAATTACTACCATCATCATTACAGAGAAAAATAATAAGTTATTATTGAAAAATTATGAAACCAGACCAATTGACTCAATAACACTCCCAGAAGTGACTGCTGTTGGCTCCAGTAAAAGCCATCGTTATAGTCGTAGTTGTGGCAGTGGCCGTGATTATAGTCATGGATACACTCGATATTTTCCTTAGCACAGAGCAATACTGGCCACTTGAAATGGAACAGAAAAGATAATAAGGGAAAAGGATATTTCCATTAATAATAAGTATCACATCTTTGAGATGTTACATTCGAATATCAATATGTACTATATCTCCTCTAGATCATAAGTCTTGTGTTCACTTGCATTTCCTTTATTCATCTCACTGGTGTTCACATGAATTTGATGATGCATGCTTGTAGTTGCTCTTTTTCAATTAAGTTGACAAATTGATGATGAATATACGTAGTTGTTCTTTTTCCATATTTGCATTAGAGGAAGACAAACAGGTAGCAATTATGGATTCCAATTCCTCTTTTTCAGCATCCTCCTTTTTTTCCTTCTCCCTTGGGCCAGTATCTAGACTAGCAGCAGAATTAGCCGTGACGTTACTGCACAATGAGTCTTGGAATTTTCTCATCCCCTTAAGTATTTTATTATATTTGGCCTTGAAGCATGCTTGTCTCAATTTCTGTGTTTGGTCCTCCAACTGCGTATTAAGACTTTCTTCCACCAACTTCTTCTCACGTTCCAGTATCTCAATGGCTTCTCTTAAGTTATGTCCTCCTTCGTCTTTATTTCGCTCTTGTAAATCGAAGTGATATCATCGGTGGAGATACATTCATTCCAGTCATTATTTACTTATAAATCTTTCATACTTTCAGCAAATTACAAGTGTGTGTGTGTGAGAGAGAACCTGAACATTCTTGATTAGGGTCTCTAAGCTTATCAACTTCTTGTAAAACCATCGACGAATTCCCAACTCCCTATATCTGTTCTTGAAATGGGTTAAGCCAATATTCAATTCTTTGGCCGCGCTCTTGATTGGCAGGTAAAAGTACTGCGAAATGATTTCTTTTGATAGTGTCTTAGAGCTATTGCCCTTTTCCTCTCTCTGCCTTCTAATCCTCTCATTCTCCATAGGAATTTCATCTGCAATAATATCTTGAACTTTGATATTATGCATTTCATGGGTCCTCACTCCAAATTCGTTGCCAAGACCACTTATTATTTCTCCTAGAAAAGGAAAAACAATATCAGTAAATGTAATACCATGCAAAATCCATGTTTGAATGTATGATAACCTGAAACCAAATTCTGGCTTTGTTTAAAATCCATTAGGGAGTAGAAAGGATCATACACAAGCATATCCTCATTCAGAGGAACAACATCAAAAGCAGTCTCTTGAATGGGTAGATTAACAGCATCAAAAGTAGTCTCTTGAATGGGTAGATCAAATTGAAAATTCAAAGTAGCATGTCCAGAACTACCACTGATTTACATCACAACAAACCAAAAGATATCTCACTTGAAAAAAAAAGGAAGTCCTCAAAGGAAGTCCTCAAAGATATCTCACTTATTAAGCACACTAAAAAAAAGGAAGTCCTCAAAGGTATCTCACTTGAAATTAGGCGGAAGCGGTTGGCTTGGAAAGGAAAATAGATCAAAATCTTCTGCGTTAGACCTGACATTAGGCGGAAGCGGTTGGCTTAGACAAGAAAACACATCAAAATCTTCTACGTTAGAAACCAAGTTAAAATTTGACCATGTCTCAAATGAATTACAAGTCTCTATATCTACTTTGTGATTTTTATTTTTTGATGTTTCCTAATGACTGATGATTAAGATATATATCGATACACATATACATACATACATACATATATATATATATATATATATATATATATATATGTACGAGGAAGAAGAATATGTAGATGATAGGTAGAGGGACGGAGGAGAAGAAAAGATAAGAATGAAGGGGAAAAGATGGTACCGGAAAGAGTAAAAAAAAAAAGATTTTTTTTTTTTAGCATTTTTTACTTGTCATCATGTTCTTGCATTTCTTTTTCTTTTCCCTTATTCTCTTGTAAAATCATTATTCCCTAAATTAGGGGGAGAACAGAAACAGTATAAGAAAGATTTTGATTGGACAACATTATCTTGATTCGCGTACAAGCGCATGCATAATTTATTGGTAATGCATTGCAAATGAAATGTCAGACGCTTTTGTTGACTCTAGAAGAGTAACAAAATCGCATATTCCAGCTATAGATGCTCATATTCAACTTGAAGTTCCAGCAGAACAAAAAGATTATACTTATAGCTGCTGAGCCAAAAGCACGCCAGAAGCGTGGCCGACCACTTGGTTCTAAAGATAAAAATCCTCAAAAGAAAAGAGGATTAAATGATCCAGATGTTCATAGTGAATTTCTATCAATTATACCACTTTCGGTAAAAGTTGAAATTGGATAGAAACAATTATTGATAATATGTTTACATACAATATATCTCTTAATGTTACACAGGATAATGATGATCCTGAACCAATATCAGTTGATGAATGTTAGTATAGAAAAGATTGGCTGTAATGGAAAGATGTGATTCAATCGGAGTTAAATGCACTAACAAAACGTGAAGTCTTCGGACCTATAGTCCAAACACCAAAAGGTGTAAAACATGTTGGTTACAAATCGATATTTGTGTAAAAACGCAATGAAAAGAATAAAATCGTACGATATAAAGCGCGATTAGTAGCCCAAGGTTTTTCACAAAGACCAAGTATTGATTATGATGAATCTTATTCTCGTGTTGTTGATGCTATTACACTCCGATATCTTATTAGTTTGGCAGTACATGAAAAGATATATATGCGCCTATTAGATGTTGTCACTACTTACTTGTATGAAAATTTAGAAAATGATGTTTACATGAAAATATTTGAAGGATTTCATATGCCTGAAGCATATAAACATTATCCTCATGAAAATTACTCCATCAAGTTGCAGAAATCATTATATGGCCTGAAACAATCTGGGCGCATGTGGTTCACTCATCTTAGTGAATATTTATTGAAAGCGGAATTTAAAAATGACAAGGTATGTCCATGTATTTTTATTAAGAAATCTGGTTCTAAATTTGTGATATTAGCTATATATATTGATGATATTAATCTTATTGGAACTTCTGAAGAGCTCCAAGAAATAATGGATTATTTAAAAAGAGAATTCGAAATCAAAGATTTTGGTAAAACTAAATTTTGCCTTGGTTTACAAATTGAACATCTGGAAAGTAGAACATTTATTCATCAATCAACATATACAGCAAAAGTTCTCAAAAGATTTTACATGGACAAAGCACATCCATTGAGTATTCCAATAATCGTTCGGTCATTAAATGTGAATAAAGATCCTTTCCGACCTCAAGAAGATAATGAAGAACTCCTTAGTCCTAAAATACCATATTTCAGTGCAATTGGTGTATTGATGTATCTTGCTAACAATACATGACCTGATATTATATTTGCTGTTAATTTATTAACAAGATTTAGTTCTTCACCAACACGACGACATTGGAATGGAATTAAACAAATCATTCGATATCTCCAAACAATTACTTTTTCAAATCATGCTGAAAGTATAGCCATTCATGAAGCAAGTAGAGAATGTGTATGGTTACAATCAATGATTCATGATATCCGAGAAAGTTGTGGATTATCATCTATTAGAGATATTCTAACTCCTCTTTATGAAGACAATGCAACTTGCATAGCTCAAATACGAGGAGGATATATTAAAGGAGATTGGACAAAACATATTTCACCAAAATTCTTCTTTACTCATGAACTCCAAAAGAAATGTGAAATTGATGTGCTACAAATTCGGTCAATGTGACAACCTAGCAGATATTTTAACGAAGATTTTACCGACTGCAACATTTGAGAAGTTGAGATATAAAATCGGTATGCGTCGGTTTAAAGATTTAAATGAATCATCTCATTAGGGGGAGTAATAAATAGACATATAAAATAGTGTACTCTTTTTCTTTCATTAGATTTTTTTTCCCACTGGATTTTTATCTACTAAGGTTTTAACGAGGCATATTCTTTATTTAATGGATGGACATCCAAGGGGGAGTGTTGTAAATATTTGAATTAGTGGAAGCTCCACTAATTATGAATTTATGTGAATTATTAGGAAATTAGTGGAAGCTCCACTAATTAGTGAAAACTTCACTAATTATGGATTTTTATGGATGTCCATCATTTAGTAGAGACACCACTAATTAAGATTAGTGGAAGATGATGTATTCCACTAATTAAGAACTCTATAAATAGAGCTATTCTCTAAGCTTGTAATACACCATCATTTTTTGAAAGAATTGTGAGAAAATTGTGAGGAAAAAAAAAAAAGAGAGAAAAGTTTGAAGAAATTCTTGTGCAAAAATAGTTAGAATTTTCTTAGTGTGTAGTGTGTAAATTTTATTCTAATACTATCCAAATTTTATTACATTATTTAATTATTTATAAAATTTTTATCTTTAATAATTTTTTTCATCAATATAATTCTTAATAAAATTATAATTTATTAAATAATTTTTAACTTTCTTTTCTAATATAAGACATCAAGAACTATAATGACACTTCTTAATTTATTATAGACTATAATAATAGTAAAAAATATTAAAGATGAAAATATTAAAGTTTTAAATTTTAGAAACTCAATAAGTTAATTTTTTTAAAATTACCCAAAAAAAGTATTAGCACGTGAACATATACCATCACTTTTTTTTTTTTTTTTACCTTTTTGTAATACAAAATATTTTGTGAGAATATAAGAATTCTGAATGTAAAATTTTGTGAAGACATTGCATGATTTTAAAAATAAAAATAGTGAATCATGTTGAATTTTTTTTAAACCCTAGTATCAATCCAAATGCATTCTTAATATTGAATAGTGATTCTTAATATTTTTAATGAATGAAAAGGGTGAAGGCAAGGAAGGTAGTTCCAGAAGGTAGTTCTAGACAACTACTCTACAAATGTTAAAAAAGTCTTTTACAATGTGGAGAAAAAATAGAAGAAACATTCCAAGAAATTTGAATTATTTGTTTTTTCTTTTGGACAAATAAACTATACTCATGCAAATACTAAACTTAATTGTTTGGTAGATGGATGTATGCTTAAATGCTTTTAGATATGAGATACCCTATATAATTTTAAATGACAACTTCAATGGTCATCCACTAGCTCTTCTTTATTATTTTTTTCCCTGGGTTGAGAGAGTCATACACCAACTATTGCATTAGAACTATTTCCACCCGCACAAAAGTGTGTTTCAATCTTTTTTTCCTCATTTGAGTAGAAAGTATATTATTAAATTTTTGCCATTGCAATTACTTGACCAAGTTTAATTTGAAACAAAAATTCTTTTATGTTGAATTGTTTTAGACCGACAGCAAAAGGGATAAAATCCTTGACTGGATAAGAATGAGAAAATTCAAATAATAAAAGGCAAGAAGATAAATTTAATTTCTCATTTTAATTTTTATTCTTTTTAATTTCTCATTTTTTATCTTTTTGAGAATTCCAAAAGTATTATTCCATATCTCTATACATTCCAACCTTCCAAAAATTTGAAGTTTTCTTTTTAAATATTATGGTTACATAAATTGATTTTTTTTTTAAATTAAAGTTCTTTGAAGTTTTTAATTTTTAAAATATTAGAATTATTAAAAAAAAATGTGAATTGAATTTAAATCGTTTACAGAACGTATTGGCTTATGGAATAAAGGCTTTTAAAGCCAACAACATGCGCATAAAGCAACGTAAACAAGAATGATTTATCACTCTGCAATAGGGGCTCATGGAACACAGGGTGTGCTATAGGGCCTCTCCATGGTACCATCTTTGTAGACCTTGAGCACAGGAGAAAGATCTGTGACAATCTCACTGGAGCTTAAAGCCACGGATTGGCAACTACAATATTTCTCCAATCTGAATGTCTCTCTGTGTGTGAATCGATGCTCTTCAAGTATCCATTCTTCTGCTTATGCATAGGGATGGCAATTAATATTCCCACATAAACCGGGGACTCGGTCCAATTAGGTCAGGAATTTCTTGATTTAAGTAGAAACGGAATTGGGAACAGACTTCATTTCTTAGTCCACCAATCGGGGGTGGGTTGAGGACGGGAATTGCATGATCTCCACCCCAACTGACCGGTCCCGTCTCACATATATTTTACATTATATATATTTTATGTATTATATTATATTATATTATATTATATATATAAAATCGACCTCTGTATGTATGTATGTATGTATGTATGTATGTATGTATGTATGTATGTATGTAAAATAAAAAAAATAGAAGAGAAGAGAGAAGAAAAAAAAGATAAATTATAAATTATAAATTTTACTTTTACTAATTTAGTTATATGATTAATATGTGAACCATTAAAAATCACCCAAAAAAATTTCAAAATGATTAAAAAGTTTTAAATAAAAACATATCGGAGGTTTAAAAAAATTTCTAAAAAAAAAAATCTTTAGAAAATTTTTCAGGTCAAGCTGAACTCCCACTTCCCTGCTTTCCCACTGGATCAGGGATCGGGGATTGTTTTGTCCCCGACGAATTGGGGGCGGGGACCCCCGACTTTTCCCATGACAGGACAGGGAAACGGGTGGTATGTGGGGGTAGGGCAGGGCTGGAACTTCTAGTCCCTAGCCTGATCCCCTTGCCATCCCTACCTATGCATGATCTAAATGAGGGCAAATGATGAGTGAGGGCTTGCCTAATAAAATTAAAATCTGAATATTTAAGTATTGAAATCTGAAATTTGAATTAATTATAATTAAATTTTATACTATATTTTTTTATAATTTAAATTAAATATAAAAATATTAATAATTCGATAAATATTTATCATACTCAAATTTTAAACTTACGTATTTTTTAATTCACTTAAAATTTATAATAGAATTTTAGGATATCTTAATCAATTAAGTAATAACAAAAATATATTATCAAATGTACTTAATTAATTAAGTAATTAATATTAATCTTTATTAAACATATTTAATAAAATACATACTTATTTAATTAATTTCAAATATTTAATTAAATTACTAAACAACCTTTGTTGGAAAACAATAATTGATTGATTTAATATATAAAAGTCTATAATTTGGGGTAATACTTATTTGATGATCATTTATTTTATTAGATGTCTAAGTGGTCACATTTCATTTCTGCAATTAATTTGGTCAGAAAATATAATCAATTGATGATCGATTTCACCATTTATAGAGACGGACTTAGGTGGCAAGATAGTATACACCTCTCTAAAACTTTTAAAAATTATTTATTTATTTAAAATTTAATTTTTTAATATATATTACCTTCTACATTTTTAATTTTTTTAAAAAATTATAATATTATTTTTTATCTTTTTTTTTTCTACGACTCTATCCCTCTAAATTCAACATTCCGATTACATCTCTACTATTTACATATAGTTTATCAAGAAGAGTATATTAATTGGTCACTGTAGCCAAAAACTTATAAGAGTTTTATAATTATATGTAAAAGCATTTTCTAACAATGCAGTTTTAAAATATCAAATTTGACTAATACTTTTAGTTTATAAAATTTATTTTTAAATTTCACAAATTTACTCTCTACTATTATTTGATAAGTAGTTCTTTCCATATTCAAATGTTGGATGGTAACTCAAATACTATTATACATAGTTGATGAAAAGAAATTAGAAGAAATATTGCATTCATTGATAGATTCTCGTCATTCATGAGGTAAAAAATTCCTGAAAGGATTCAGGAATTAATTTTTGCCCTTCAAATTTAATATTGTTGAATTGAACCCCTTGTTTTACACTTTACCAATAATTGTACCTTCTAAATGATTCAAATTTTCCAATTGTGTCCCCTTCTTATTTATTTATTTATTCGCCCTGTAGCGACACGTGACTTTAAATGAAACTTCATTTTTCAACACGTGGTATTGTCTTCAAGTGACACATGACTTAATATTAAATTTAAAGAATTATTTAAATTTATTTAAAATCTTAATAATTAAATAATTAATTTAATTAACTAATAAGATATATATGTATTTAATATTCATACATCGAATCGTAAAAATACATTGAGATTTGATTTTAAAATTATCAGAATTCATTTAAAAATTTAATTAATTAAATAATTAACAGAATTATTTAATAAGTGTTTTGAACTCAAAATGGATTGACACGGGTGTTTTGAACTCAAATGGATATTTTTCCTTTTTTTTTTTTAAAGACAAATGGCAATTCTTTTTGTCTTCCAAAAGCGGTACTCAAATGGATTTTTTTCTTTTTTGGGGAGAAAAATGGCAATGCATTTCGTCTTCCAGCAGCGATATGACGTTTAACCTCCACCCCTTGGTCATACTTACTATATCAAATCACTATACTTGATCGAAGTCGTAACCACAACTACCGTCTCATTCTTCAACTCACGCCTCCAACGGTGGCGGTGATTCTTCCTGTGCTGCTGCTTCTCTGCAACCTTCTACTCCTACAGTCTTTGGCGGCGTAATCAGGGTCCAAAGAGCACATTTGTACAAGAGACAGTTGTTTTCTAATCGTAAAATACTTGTACAAATAACTATATTAAATAGAAATTGTCTTTATATGATTTCCAATGAGATAATAAAAGAAGTAGATTGTAAAGAATCTATCGGAATAACTTAAACGGAGTTTCTCGGGGAATGAACTCCAGGAAGGTAAAGTAGAAATTACTAGGATAAAATAAAATATGCTAAAATAATCAGATTGAATGAACACGCTCAATAGAAAAAGCTTTCACCAATTCTTTTTTTCCTTATGACTTGATAATCAAATTTGGATTCTCGGAAAAATACCAATTCGCGTTTGAGTTTGGATTCAAATTATGATTCCAAAGTAAGCCTAATTATTTCTGCCAGCAGTTCTAGTAGTCAACTTGTTTCTTTCAAATTGTTTCTCGTTATTGAGAAAGGGTAACAAAGATAAAATACGAGCTTGTTTTATAGCAATAGTAATTAATCGTTGTTGTTTCAAGGTCAATCTATTCACTCGTCTAGATAATATTTTTCCTTGTTCACTAATAAATCGACTAATTAAACTCATATTTCTATAATCAATCTGATCCCCCAATTGAATCGAGGGCAAACGCCTACGAAAATATCGCTTCGATTTAAGAAAAGGTTGTTTGGATTTATCCATAGTTTGTTTTAGTTTATTCCTTATCTTTATTTTGAAAATCCTATATCTTAATTCTAATTTTTAAAGTTACCCCATGTTGACGTCATCTTTGCCCAGCCGATATAACGGCTACTTTGAACCGATGCTTGATTGAACAAATTGGGACGAGCCGATGAAGTCAACCTTTCAAACAGCCGATGGTCATGGTCAACATCGGCACCACGGAATCGATAAGAAGGAAAACAGATTCCTGATCTTTCGGCACAAGGAATTCTGCACGATCGTTGGGAGTATTCTTTGGCCGAAAGAAACTACACGATCTATTAGTGGCTCATTTACAGCAAGTATAAAATGAGGAGCATCGCCCAAAATCGGAGACAACCAATCAAACCATCAACCAGCAGAGTTTAATTTCATTTCCTTTTACCTCATCATCATTTCCAGTTTTCTAGTCTAGAATCTTAGTTCTTTACAGCTTTCTTACTGCTCTGTTACAGCTTACCAGCATTGTTTACAGTTTTTCTTACAGCTTTCTGTTCATATTTTCAATATCGGACCTTTTTTTCTGTATCTTCCATTAAGTTAATTAATACAACTATCATCTTATTCTTCCAGAAAAGTCCTTCCATTTAGTATGCTCAGCCGACCTTCTTGAGTCCTTTTTATAGTAAGCTCAAGGAACCCAGTCCCCGATTCAAAAAAGATCTGATACCATTTTCTGTTGCACCATATCGGATCGTTTGTGTTTGTTGGATACGAAGCTGATTTTCGTTTGCATCGGTTCCCTATCTTGACAGCAACACCCCAAATAGGATTTATTTAGTTTCTATTTAAATATGTTATATATAATGTTAATGTCATTTTTTACCCTTCCCGGAAAGGGTAACATACAGGTACTCAGTTCGTTCTATTTCTTTATCTCCCCATGAATCATATATTCATAACAATACGGATAGAATTTTCTCAATTCTAATCGATTAGGCGTATTGTGACGGTTCTTTTGAGTAATATATTTGGAAATACCTCTTGATACCTCATCAACCTCCTTTTGGCCTAAAAAGCGCTCGGGTGCTCTACGTACGATGTAGACTCCATAAGATACAAATCGATTTCTTTCTGATGGATCAAGAATAGATAGTTGTCTCATCAATAGATAGAAATAGGAGATTCCCCTTTATTCTTGATAGATTCCCCTTCTATCTCTTTTGATCTATCAGAACAGATTAGGCTATCTATCAATCGATTTGAAAATAGCACGTTTATATCGCATTTCGTTCATTTCCACCACGAAAACATAGCCGCCATAAAATAAATAATATAATATAATAAGAAGCAGGCGAAGCAGCTAGAAGCACTCGCTTCACGCCCTTGAATTCTTATTCACGAATGAATTGGGAAAGCCAACAGAAAGATTCGATTCTGACTTCGTAGAGCCGGTGCTGCTGTTGCCTGCGCGTAGGGCCGTCCCCCACTCCCGTCCCGGGGCGCTAAGGGGCTTTTGTTTTTGGAACAGACGGCAGTGTTTTGCTGACGCCTCGAATCAAGCTTTTATTGCGACATGCTATGTTTTCTCCCCCATTGCTAGTAGGTTGATGGGTCGCACGCCCGGCACACATGTTTTGGCCTTGTGTGTCCATAACTCAAAATAGGTGACCTAACGGCCGCCGCCCGACTAAACATACCAATAGTCACCAGATTCATATGAGCTACTGAGGAGTAAGCAATGATCTTCTTAAGATCGATCTGTCTTAAAGTGGTCGAGGAAGTATATATTATAGCAATCGCGCTTGAAGTATAAATGAAAGGAGTGGAACAAAGTGTCGCTTCGGGAAACATGGGTATTGAAAATCTTAAAAACCCGTAGGTTCCCAATTTTAAAGGAATTCCTGCCAAGATGACGGATCCTGCCGTAGGTGCCTCTACATGAGCTTCGGGTAACCAAATATGAACTGGTACCATAGGCACTTTGACGGCGAAAGAGGCGAAAGAAGCAATCCATAGAAAGATTTGGCGCCGCTCACTAAATTCTGTGGTTAATGATATTTGTAAATCGGTTGTTCCTGTTTGGAGAAGAATCAACAGAATAGCTAATAGCATAAAAACAGATCCAAGTAAAGTATAAAGGAAAAACTGATATGCTGCCTTGATCTTTCTTTGTCTCGAACCCCATACCCCTATAATAATGGTAGAGTAAGGGGTGACCCCAAAGCGGAATTGACCGGTGGTGGTTGGTCGAAGCTCCAGTAGGTAGCCACTCCCTTCTCAGAGAACCGTACGTGAGACTTCCGCCTCATACGGCTCCGTCCCGAGCTTCAGTCGTCGGCCTTGGCATTAGACCACTATCTATGCATGTATTTTAAGTCTGGACCCTCGAATCTTTTGCTTCTCGAGTGGTGGCGAACAATGGTGCTTGCGTTGCAAGGGATGCCCGCCCGTAGGGCCCAACCTGCTTCCCGCCTGAAAGAACCACTCACTAGCTAGCCAGACTAGTAGGGCCCTATTTGGAGACATACTGAAAACCATGCCTTTCGAACCGAATGCAACGCTCGTCTTCAAAATCAAAAGAAAATGGGCTCATTGGCAAAAAAGATGGAGTGCGGCCTATAGAGCACATGTAAGGCACGGTCGGGTTGCTCACGCAGCGGATCTCTCTATCTATAGATAGGGAGAGAGGTGTGAAAGTAATAGCCTTTTATGGCTGCCCCCTGACTTACGACCTTTACGCTACTACTACTGTGATGTGAGCGATTCAAATTAGTTTGATCTTCCCAATCATCCTAGTCGGAACTTGTATGGAGGTAAAAGTTTGTAACTCTTTTCTTATCTAAATCTTAAGGACAGGACCCTACTCTATTCTCGAACCCTCTGCTGAGCTCTACCCTGCCCGTATTTCCTTTTGAAGGGGCAAAAAAAAAAAAATGTCTCCACCTACTGCCAACAGTCTTTCTTCAAAATTTTACTAAATGGGTCGCTCCTCCCGCCTTTTATTTTAGCAACTTATCCTAAGGTCTCCTCGCCAACTAGCTCCCCGGTGACGACAGAGGAAGCAACCCGCCTGCTATGGCGGGGCGGCTTTTTTCTTTCACAATAAGACTTGGATGATTACCCCTACCCTCGGTAGCTTATAGGTTTACGTCCATCCTTGGTCAGGTACAGTTTCCTTTTGATTTCTGCCTTGTAGCCGTTACCCGAGTTTGTGCAAGTGTGTCCACCCCACCCAAACTGACTTGACAAGGAATCCATTCTCGCGAACAAACACAACCCCTACACACACCTAGGAGCACCCCTTCCTGCGTATCCATACAAGACCCGACGAGGAGGCTGGTTGAGGTCCTACAAGGTACCCACTCCTCGGAGTACCCTCCCAAAAGGAAAAAGATGTGTCTGTCAGGTTCGGTTATTCTTAGTTGGGTTGGGCGGGTTCGACCAGAAATGCTATGCTTACACACAAAACTACCCTCTTCCCGAAAGCTTCGTGGGGACTACTTTACGAGACCACCCGTAGGGGTTTACTGCATAAGGCCCTTGCAGAGGAAAAGCTTTATCCCAATGAATAGAAGATGCTCAGCTCCGCACAACATAGGAATTAGCACACTTTCAGGAAGAACATAGAATAGTAGAGGATCCAGCATGCAGAACACGACAATCATTAGAAATTCACGGCAATAGATTTTAACTGTTGCTAAAACTGGCGTCGCAAACAGCGACGGATTAACGACGACCAACGAATTTTATTTTTTTAAAAAATTAATTAGCCGCGACCCGGCCTAATCTGTTTGGCCCGACAACTAACCCAACAGATAATTTTATGAGATTATGTCGGACGCATGGCTCAAACCCGCGTCCTTGTTGTGGGGGAGTATGTGCTCCACCACTAGGCTATTAATATTCTTGTGATTTTTTGTTCTTTATTTTAATTATATAGTATATTTTTTTGTAGATTAGCGATGGATTTGCAAAGGATTAGCGACGAATAGCAACGACCTAATTTACCATCGCTAATTACCGACGGATTAGCAACGGTATTTTAACAATTATTTAGTATTAATCAATAATCACAAATGTCGTAGCTAATCCCTAGCTAATTATAAAGGGATTAGCTATGACATTTGAACAATTAATTTAGTATTAGTGTTAATTATGTACATCGTAGTTAATCACTCACTAATTAGCGAGGGAAGATAAGTCCCTCGTTAATTGGTGAGGTAGCGAATGATTAGCTACGGCATACGTAATTAATGTTAATACTAAATTAATTATTCAAATGCCGTAACTAATCCCTCGCTAATTAACGAGAGACCCTTGCTAATTAACGAGGGATTAGTTATGGTTATTTGACAAATTTTTTTAAAAAATAAATTTAAATTGAAAATTTTCTGTGTTGTCACTATTTTGTTGCAAATTAGTGACGGCAACAAAGCCATCACTAAAGTTCATTTTTCTTGTAGTGGAGGCCACACAGATGAGATCTTCAACAGTTTTGAACATCTGTATGATCCCGTCACCCCTTCACTCGACCGTGTCTTGCAAGAGTTTTGTAAGACCCTAACTATACAATTTCCCCTATTTGCTCTAAAAGAATTAGTCTTTTTTGTTTAGAAGACTGAAGACTCTTGCTGTAATAATGTGTGAAAATTGGAGCAGATAAAAGGTTTTTTCCAAATTTTATATACTGAAATGGTATTCAACCAGGAGTGATGCACAAGAATCAAATATGCATATTCACTAAGCAGTGAGTTTGCTTCTTCTTCTTTTTTTTTTTTTTTACCTTTTCCTTTCTTTTTTACACTATAGATGGATATTCTTCTTTTTTACAAGAATCAGTTTTTTTTTTTCGGCTCTAAAATCTTTTTAGGAGTTCAAGCCCAAGATTTGTTGATTTAATATTACCTAAAAATTTTGCAAATGGTTACTGGTTTTTTTTTTTTTTAATGTTGGTTTTGGATGATTTGTTGAATTTGCAAGAACTGAAGTATATCGATCCAATCCTCATGTTGGATGAATTTCCAGGTACAACAAATATACTACTTACATAAGCTTTAATGTTGGATGGAAAGTTTGATTTAGCAATCTTAATTTTTATGTTTGGATTTGAATAACCAAACATGATTTGTTTGATGGAAATTCGGTGTAGCAATCTTAATTTTGCTTTGCAGAGATTTTCTTTTCTGCACAACGATCTTATATCTAACTTACTGTTTAACAGATTTTAAGACAGTTACATAAAGTTCCAAGTATGTAACCTTCACAAATTTGATCACTACTTACTTAAGTCCACAGAGAGTAAGGGAATGGTTAGCTTATCACATGAGGCTATTGGGTGAGAAATCTCATTTTGTTATCCATTATGCTGGTGGTGTACATAAAGAAGTAATGGAGGTTTTGAGGCCATAGATGGAGAAATGCTACATAATTATTGTTATGTCTAAACTTGAAAATCTATAATTACTTATCTTCTATAGAAATAAAAGCATAATACCTTGGTATCTGAAGTCTTGAAACAATTTTTTTCAAATTATTAGCAAAATCCAAAGCATTATCGGATCTGTCACTAATACCCTCTGACTCTTACAAAGGTACCAAGTCGTGGTTTAAGCTTTCCCTGCTCTTAGTAAATTAATACTTATTTATCCCCAAACTTCCTGAACATTGCTATTTTTGTAGTTGTTTTTTTTTAAGTGAACATTGTTTTGATTCAATATGTTCTTTTACGTTACATGAATAAAATACCTCTTTAGCTTACTGATTCAGAAGTTGAAGGGATAGCCAAATAAGAGTTAGTAATACTACAACGTTACGATTTCATTTGTCGTTTTGCAAGCTAGATACTTTGAATTTTCACTACCATTTAACTCACAAATGGAAGTGGAGCCTTATATGCGAAGGCATGAAACAAATTGTCACAGTGATAGTACTATTAGCAGAGTTTGGAAGATCTTACTTTTTCTATGTTGCAGGCATTTAGTAAAGTTATTAGGAGCTGGGCCTCTAAGAAGTTTATGTCCGGTTGGTCAGTTCTCTTCTACTTTAGTAAAGTTATGGTAGTCTATATTTGATGCATGCCAATCCAATGCCAATCCAACTGGAAAAACTAACTATATAAAGATCATCTAGTAATACCATCCAATGGTTATTACATTGTTTTTGACAAAATCATAAGTATCATATGCTATACGAGAAATTGCAAGTGAGAATGGGACCCTAAATTCCATTGAGTTGACATGAAATGTAAAACTTTTCTTTGGGTTATTTTACACTTTACAGTTACGGGTCGTTCATTTTTATTTTGGAAAATGTTAAAACTTTGGGCTAATCGGTTCAAAGGAAGATATTATACTCCATAAGCCCTAAGGAGCATAGCCTTTTTTTTTTTTTTTTGTGAGTAGACTCTTGACAAGTTATTTCTTAGATTTCTATTAACATGATATTGTTATTATTTTGCAGTGTCATGTTGTTTCCCATATCCTTCACATTTTATGTCACTTGGTGGTTCATTTATTTTGTGGATGGGTTCTTCTCCCCAATTTATACACATTTGGGGCTTAATATATTTGGTCAATATGTTAGCTTTTTATTCGTCTTCAACTATAATTTAACCCTGTAGACAAATACCAAACAAAGTTTAGCTATGGCTGTCCTTTTTCTTTTTTCAATGAAGTATGAATCTTTCTAAAAAAGGATGGAGTGTGGTACCACGAACAGAAGAATCAAATAACATTTTAGATATAAATCTTCTTTGGAAAAGAAGATTTATGCACTGATTTGATGCCCTTTATTTGTTTGATGTGAATCAGTGTGTGATTCTCATGATTTGCTTCTTCTTTTGGTCTGATTATTTATTCTGCTTCTAATCCATGTTTGCAAGCCATAAAGGCTATGTGAAATTTCTGATCCGGGAAACAAATCCAAATCTGCGAGTTGTACTTTTACAGAAGGAAGATGATAGGTTAATCTGGATTTGGAGGTTAACCAGTTGAATAACCTTTGAAGTTCTAAGAATTGGTGTCAATTTTGAAGGTCTACTACCTGATGAGATGATGATGTTTAAGGATATGGGAATGGTTTTTTTTCTAATCTTAAGTTACGGATAATGCTACTAATAAGAAAGCTATTAGTTTGAATAAAATTATGATAGTAATTAATGTCCCAAGAGGGCAATGAAGGATCATGAGAATTTTGGTATATTTACTGTATTTATGAGGATTTTTGGCATATTTATTGCATCCATTAGGGAGGGCATTAAAGGATCTCAGAAACTTTAGTATATGAGGAATTTTGGTTCTAAATATAGTTTATTTCAATCTATTTCAAGATCTGATAATAGGTTTGTCTCTCAGTTTCAGTTCTCTCTTAGAAACTTCTACTGTTTTTTTTATTTAAAGATTATTACATATTTTGCATTCCCATTGAAAAAAGGGAACCTAACAATTGGATAGAGTTATCGTGACAGACAAAGTAATTTTATATTGGCCATGATGTGTAAAACTTTTGCAAATTTTAGAAAGCATATTTTGGAGAAGTCAAGTCAAGACTACCATAGAATTTTAATTCACAATGAAAAGATCATTTGGCTTTAAAAAAAAAAAAACTCATAACAAGCAAAACTACAATGATGAGAAAAGAATAGAAACTTAGCACATAAAGAATGAGCTCAGATATTGTGGACCCTGCAAAAACAGGAGCAACAAACAAGAAATCTCTGGTCCAAAGACTGCTTGACCTTTTCTTGCCTTTTTGTTTTTTCATGGTTGAGTATCAATTTTGTACAACCCACATCACCGATGACATCTAGTCTTAAAAAAAAAAAAAATGAGTCATAAGTGGGTGACAAAAGAATGCAGAAGATCCATTGAATAACCCCATGCTTTACAGTTATAGTCAAAAGTAAGGATCCATATTCTTCAACATAATTTCCCTTCAACAACGAATTTGTTTATAATTAAATGGATATCCGTTATTGCATAATAGATTTTTAAGTTTCATATATTTTAGAAGACGAAGTTTCAAACAAAGTATCTAACAAATATTGCTTTCACTTAAAAGAATAATTTAATACAAATATACAACGCATGGGCATCAAACTAGTCTATAGTAATAGAGAACTACCACACTCCTAACCCTAGGTGAGTATAGTACAAAAATCGAAATATAAACAAAAAAGACATACAACAACTGCTTCCGTAACTTTTAAATCACTAACCACAAAAGTCTTAACATGCGAATAAGAGGTCTCATTTTGCCATCTAGTGCCATGAAATGCAAATCAAAAGACCATCACTCGTCTTGAAACTTACCTAGGAAAAGGAAGAGAGATGGGAAGATGGCCCAAACCAACATTGGATAAATAAACTCCAAGAGCATGGAGGAGCACAAACAACATGCCAAAGCCTTGTAGATTAGGGGGGGAAAAGCCAAAAAAGAATCTTGTGGAGTTTGCAGAAAAAATAAAGGGTGGGAGCACAAAATAAGAGAAGAAAATGAAGAGTTGGACTTAGATCCAAGTTCCGAACAAAGTCAAGCTTGGATCTGGCTGTGACACAGGGGCGCGATGAAAATGAAGAAGGGGTGACTCCCCTCTCCTTTTTTTTCCTTACAAAATCATCAATTTTGTACTTTTAACATTAAGTAATCTTAAAATTACCTTTCATATATATATATATATATATATATATATATATATATATATATATATTAGATATATATTAAAAATTATAATCAATGTTACCTTTCAATATTAATTATCAATTTAAATAAAGTTAACATTGCAAATGACCAAAAGATTTGTTCTTTTAGGAGAAAGGACTCATGGGTTTCATCAAGAATTTTCGTTGCAAAGGAGGGGTTGATGGGAAAGTATTATTGTATTTTAATTCTAGGAATTCAAAAACTTCCAAGTGAAGATCATTTATAAATTTTTAGTTTCTGTTGTAAATATTTGAATTAGTGGAAACTCCACTAATTATGGATTTATGTGAATTATTAGGAAATTAGTGAAAACTCTACTAATTAGTGAAAAATCCACTAATGATGAATTTTTATGAATGTCTATCATTTAGTGGAGACACCACTAATTAAGATTAGTGGAAGATGATGTATTCCACTAATTAAGAGCTCTATAAATAGAGTTATTCTCTAAGCTTGTAATACACCATCATTTTGTGAAAGAATTGTGAGAAAAAGAAAGAGAGAAGTTTGAAGAAATTCTTGTGCAAAAATAGTTAGAGTTTTCTTAGTGTGTAGAGTGTAGATTTTATTCTAACACTATTCAAATTTTACAACACGTTATCAGCACGAGTCTCTGCCGTTATTAAAGCCAGAAGACAGGTACGCAGTTATTAATCGCTATGGCTAACCTTGTTAACCTCGAATTTGTAGCCCTTGATATTGCTGGAAAAATTATATGTCATACAGAAATGCATCTAAATACTGGAAAAAAAAGATCCATATGTCCTGTGGGCAATTTAAATTTGACCACTTAAAGATGGTTGTATTACTAACTGCACGATATATATGATTACACTTGAAGTTGCAAAATTTTAAAACTATGAATGAATATGGCTCCGCGATGTATCAACTTACATCTCAATTAAAATTATACGGAGAAAAAGTTACTGATGAAGATATATTGGAGAAGACATTCTCCATTTTTCATGCCTCAAATATTGTCCTGCAGCAACAATATCGAGAAAAATGGTATACACTGATTTAATTACTGCCATCAACATTGTAGAGAAAAATAATGAGTTATTATTGAAAAATCATGAAGCCAGATCAGCTGGCTCAACAGCACTCCCAGAAGTGAATGCTGTTAGCTCCAACAGAAGCCATCGTTATAGTTGTAGTTGTGGCAGTGGCCGTGATTATGGTCATGGAGACACTCGATATTTCCCTTAGCACAGAGCAATACTGGACACCTGAAGTGAAACAGAAAAGATAATAAAGGAAAATGATATTTCCATTAATAATAAGTATCACATATTTGAGATGTTACATTCGGATGTCAATATATACTATATTACTGCTAACAGTTTAGAAAAAAAAAAAATCTATCTCCTCTTGATCATAAGTCTTGTGTTCACTTGCATTTCCTTTATTCATCTCACTGTTGTTCACATGAATTTGAGGATGCATGCTTGTAGTGGCTCTTTTTCAATTGAGTTGACAAATTGAGGATGAATATTTGTAATTGTTCTTTTTTCATATTTGCATTAGAGGAAGGCAAACAGGTAGCAATTATGGATTTCAATTCCTCTTCTTCGGCATCCTTCTTCTCTTCCTTCTTCCTTAGGCCAGCATCTAGACTAGCAGCAAAATTAGCCGTGACGTTACTGCGCAATGAGTTTTGGAATTTTCTCATCCCCTTAAGTTTTTTATTATATTTGGCCTTGAAGCATGCTTGTCTCAATTTCTGTGTTTGGTCTTCCAACTGCGTATTAGGACCTTCTTCCACCAACTTCTTCTCACGTTCCAGTATCTCAATGGCTTCTCTTAACTTATATCCTCTTTCGTCTTTATTTCACTCCTGTAAATAGAAGTGATATCATCGGTAGAGATACATTCATTCCAGTCATTATTTACTTATAAATCTTTCATAGTTTCAGCAAATTACAAGTGTGTGTGTGTGTGAGAGAACCTGAACATTCTTGATTAGGGTCTCCAAGCTTATCAACTTCCTGTGAGGCCATCGACGAATTCTCAATTCTCTACATCTGTTCTTGAGAGGGGTTAAGCCAATATTCAATTCTTTGGTCGCGCTCTTAATTGGCAGGTAAAAATACTGCGAAATAATTTCTTTTGATAGTGTCTTAGAGCTATTGCCCTTCTCCTCTCTCTGCCTCCTAATCCTCTCATTCTCCATAGGAATTTCATCTGTAATAATATCTTGAACTTCGATATTATGCATTTCATGGGTCCTCACTCCGAATTCGTTGCCAAGACCACTCATTATTTCTCCTAGAAAAGGAAAAACAATATCAGTAAATGTAATACCATGCAAAATCCATGTTTGAATGTATGATAACCTGGAATCATATTCTGGCTTTGTTCAAAATTTATTAGGGAGTAGAAAGGATCATGCACAAGCATATCCTCATTCAGAGGAATAGCATCAAAAGCAGTCTCTTGAATGGGTAGATTAACAACATAAAAAACAGTCTCTTGAATGGGTAGATCAAATTGAAAATTCAAAGTAGCATGTTCAGAACTACCACTGATTTACATCATAACAAACCAAAAGAGAGTTTAATTTCATCATTTCATTATTAAGCACACTAAAAAAAAAAGGAAACCCTTAAAGGTATTTCACCTGAAATTAGGCGGAAGCGGTTGGCTTGGAAAATTAAGCGAAAGCGGTTAGCTTGGAAAGGAAAATAGATCAAAATCTTCTGCGTTAGACCTGACATTAGGCGGAAGCGGTTGGCTTAGAAAAGAAAACACATCAAAATTTTCTGTGTTAGAAACCAAGTCAAAATTTAACCATGTCTCAAATGAATTACGAGTCTCCATATCTGCTTTGAGTTTTTTTTTTATTTTTTTTATGTTTACTAATAGCTGATGATTGAGATATATATCGATACACGTATACATACATATATATATATATATATATATATATATATATCTGTACAAGGAAGAAGAAGAGGTAGATGATAGGTGAAGGGACGGAGAAGAAGAAAAGACAAAGAGGAAGGGAAAAAGATGGTACCGGGAAGAGTAAAAAAAAAAGAAGATTCTTTTTTTTTTTTTTTTTTGCATTTCCTACTTGTCATCATGTTCTTGCATTTCTTTTTCTTTTCCCTTATTCTCTTGTGAAATCATTATTCCCTAAATTAGGGGGAGAACAGAAACAGTATAAGAAAGATCTTGATTGGACAACATCATTAAATTATTTTGATCCGCGTATAAGCGCGTGTGAACTTGAAGTTCAAAAGATAATTCATTTGCAAAGTATTGCAAATCCAAATCAAATGCCAGACACTTTTGTTAACTCCAGAAGAGTTACAAAATCGCATATTTCAGCTATAAATGCTCCTATTCGAATTGAAGTTCCAACAGAACAAAAGATTATACATATAGTTGCTGAGCTAAAAGCATGTTAGAAGTATGGCCGACCTCTTAGTTCTAAAGATAAAAATCCTCAAAAAAAAAGATGATTAAATTATCCAGATGTTCATAGTGAATTTCTATCAATTATACCACTTCCGGCAGAAGTTGGAATTGGATAGAAACATTTATTGATAATATGTTTGCATACAATATATCTCTTAATGTTACATAGGATAATGATGATCCTGAACCAGTATCAATTGATGAATATCGGCATAGAAAAGATTGGCTACAATAGAAAGATGCGATTTAATCGGAGTTAAATGCACTGACACAACGTAAAGTCTTCGGACCTGCAATCTGAACACCAGAAGGTGTAAAACTTGTTAGCTACGAATGGATGTTTGTGAGAAAGCACAATGAAAATAATGAAATCATACAAGATAAAGCACGGTTAGTAGTCCAAGATTTTTCACAAAGACCAGGTATTGATTATAATGAAACTAATTCTCCTGTTGTTGATGCTATTACACTCCAATATCATATCAATTTGGTAGTTCATGAAAAGATATATATACGCATATTAGATGTTGTCACTGCTTACTTGTATGAAAATTTAGAAAATGATATTTACATGAAAATCTCCGAAGGATTTCATACAAGATAAAGCACGGTTAGTAGTCCAAGATTTTTCACAAAGACCAGGTATTGATTATAATGAAACTAATTCTCCTGTTGTTGATGATATTACACTCCAATATCTTATCAATTTGGTAGTTCATGAAAAGATATATATACGCCTATTAGATGTTGTCACTGCTTACTTGTATGAAAATTTAGAAAATGATATTTACATGAAAATCTCCGAAGGATTTCATATGCCTGAAGCATATAAACATTATCCTTGTGAAAATTACTCCATCAAGTTACAAAAATTATTATATGGCTTGAAGCAATCTGGGCACATGTGATTCAATCGTCTTAGTGAATATTTATTGAAAGCGGGATTTGCAAATGACTAGGTATGTCCATGTGTTTTTATTAAGAAATATGGTTCTAAATTTATGATATATATTGATGATATTAATCTTATTGGAACTCCTGAAGAATTCCACGAAACAATTGATTATTCGACATCAAGGATGTTGGAAAAATTACATTTTGCTTTGGTTTACAAATTGAACATTTGGCAAGTTTCATCAATCAACATATACAGCAAAAGTTCTAAAAAGCTTTTACATGGACAAAGCACATCCATTGAGTATTCCAATAATCGTCCAGTTATTAGATGTGAAGAAAGATTTTGACCTCAAGAAGATGATGAAGAACTCCTTAATCCTGAAGTACCATATCTCAGTGCAATTGGTGCATTGATGTATCTTGCTAACAATACATGACCTGATATTATATTTGCTGTCAATTTATTAGCAAGATTTAATTCTTCACCAATACGACAATATTGAAATGGAATTAAACAAGTCATTCAATATCTCCAAGCAGCTACTTCTTCAAATCATACTGAAAGTATAACCATTCATGAAGCAAGTAGAGAATGTGTATGGTTACGATCAATAATTCACGATATCCGAGAAAGTCGTGGATTATCATCTTTCAGAGATATTCCAACTCCTCTTTATGAAAATAATGCAACTTGCATAGCTCAAATACGAGGAGGATATATTAAAGGAGATTGGACAAAATATATTTCACTAAAATTCTTCTTTACTCATGAACTCCAGAAGAAAGGTGAAATTGATGTGCTACAAATTCGGTCATGTGACAACCTCGCAAATATTTTCACGAAAATTTT
Source organism: Voacanga thouarsii (assembly GCA_026120185.1). Taxonomy (NCBI): domain Eukaryota; kingdom Viridiplantae; phylum Streptophyta; class Magnoliopsida; order Gentianales; family Apocynaceae; genus Voacanga; species Voacanga thouarsii. Next base: position 415,241 of record JANUWF010001558.1, read on the forward strand.
ATCGACTGCAACATTTAAGAAGTTGAGATATAAAATCGATATACGTCAGTTTAAAGATTTAAAGGAATCATCTCATCAGGGGGAGTAATAAACAGACATATAGAATAGTATACTATTTTTCCTTCACTAGATTTTTTTTTCCACTGGGTTTTTATCTAGTAAGGTTTTAACGAGGCATATTCTTTATGTAATGGATGGGTATCCAAGGGGGAGTGTTGTAAATATTTGAATTAGTGGAAGCTCCACTAATTATGAATTTATGTGAATTATTAGGGAATTAGTGGAAGCTCCGCTAATTAGTGAAAACTCCACTAATTATGAATTTTTATGAATGTCCATCATTTAGTAGAGACACCACTAATTAAGATTAGTGGAAGATGATCTATTCCACTAATTAAGAGCTTTATAAATAGAGTTATTCTCTAAGCTTGTAATACACCATCATTTTGTGAGAAAATTGTGAGAAAAAGAAAGAGAGAAGTTTGAAGAAATTCTTGTGCAAAAATAGTTAGAGTTTTCTTAGTGTGTAGTGCGTAAATTTTATTCTAACACTATCCAAATTTTATAACAGTTTCCAAATACTTATGAGTTTATTACCACTATGTTTTCAATTTTTCATCGATATTTATGATTGATTGAATTAGAATTTAAAAAAAAAAAACCGATAAAATGTAATAGTAGTCCATTAGTTTCTTTACCTAATTTCTTCTAATTGTTTAAGCTTTTTGAATATTTGGTAGCAGGATTTTTTATCATGATCCCAATATAAGATTCTTCTTGTGTAAATCTCTTTTTTTTTTTTTTTAAGTCTTATTGTAACAGAAAGAACTAGGAAATGCCAAAGTGAAAAATGAAAGCATACAATACTTTTAACAGGTGAAATTTTGAAAAAAGCTAGATCAGACAATAAAGCACTAATTGAACTTAGTCCCTAAGAAAGGATGCTGAGCGGCTAATCAGATTCTTGGCCTTCTCAGTATCAGTGTTGAAGATCTGAAAGCAATGACTTTCTCCTTCAACCTCAACCAAATCCACTTCACCTTTCCAGCCGCTTTTCTTCAATGCCTCAACGTAGAGGAGAATGGTCTCTCTGAGCTCATCTTTCTCGGCACAGCACACAAACAATTTCGAACATGCTATTCCAGATAAGCTCGGAGCATCCTCAGCTAAAGGGTTCATCATTGGATTATCAATCCCACCCGGAGCAGATGGATAAGATAACGACCAAACTCTATACGGGTAGCTCTGTTCATCAGTTCCTCTGGTAGCCTCAGCCCTTGACCCCCAAAAGTATGGGTGAGAGAGAAATCCACCAACGATTTTCACATCACCTTGTAAGCTCTCAACTCCAGCTTTAATGAGTAGGCTGTGCATTGCCACCGGCACTATCACCACCGAGGTAAAGTTTATTGAAGTTGCCATGGTTGACGAGCCATGGATCTTTATCAGTATTGGAGTTATCAACAACATGAGAAGCCACCCACTGAACAGCAGTCCAACAATCTTCATAACCTGCAGGTAGAAGGTGTTCTGGAGCAAGCCTGTACTCAACTGAAACTGCAACTACTTTACCTTGAGAAACTATGAGATTCAAGTAACGGTGATCAAGGAAAGAGAAGGCAGATTCAAGACAGAAGGCTCCACCATGGAAGTAGACTAAGATTGGAAGCTTTTCACCAGGTTCTGTATTCTTTGGAAGGTAAAGTCTAGCTGAGACATCCAATGAAATCTTGATGTCTTTGGAGGATACACCGGTGGCAGGGTCTTCAGGAGAAGGTGGAACAAATGGCGAGCCAAAGATTCTTTCCACCGTTCCATCTCTGTAAACCCTGATATAAGGAGAAATATCTGTAACAATCTCGTTGGAGTTTGAAGAAGCCATTGATAATAGCTATTTCTGATTGTGATTATCTGTTGGAGTCGCCATGGATGGGTTCTCTTTATATAGGGATGTAAGATGTTCAGAAGGGAAAAGAAGATCAAGCTAGCCAGGAACGGGAAGCCCCATGGACCCATACTGGTCATGTCTTGTTGGGCAGCAATGGAGGAAGCGGCATTCATTAATTGACCGAATGCTTTTTAGCCTCTTTATTTTATTATTTTTTTTCACCTTTCGGACTTTTTTGACCCACAGCTTAGCGGGAATTGCTAAATAACTGGCCCCAATTGGTGGAAATTTTCCATGGCCACGTGGACCTTTTATATTGGCCATGTGTTGTGGATGTCTGTTTTTTGTTTTTTGTTTTTTTTTTTGTTGCGGTCGGAGGAGTGAGAGATCTTCTCGTGGAGGAGAAATTATGAGAAGGTATGCATTATAAAACAATATTAAAAATTTTTAAAGATGAAATATAAAATATATAAGTAATTTTTTTAATTTTGAAATTTTTCTCTAGAGTAAAAGATAATTTTAAAATTTTCAAAAGTAGGGTCATCACTTTTTACCCCAAGATCTGTCATTTTGAATTTAAGAACTAAAGTAGAAAAACGAATATGTTAGTTATTATTTTATTATATAATTGAAATTTGTTGAGTAAAAATGTTCAAAATATTCTATTAATATTTATGCATCCATTACGATATATGTTGATAGTGGTCATGAAGGCCATATTTCTAATATTTTCTCACTTAGACAAATAATCACTAACAGATACATAAAATTAATTCATAAATACTCACAAATATTAAAATATATTATTAAAATGAATTATGGGGGTTATATATTAATAAAATATATTTCCTTCCGTATATCACAATTCTAATAACTCAAATGCGGATAAATAAAATCAATGAAGAAATAAATATGATCTAAAATGTTAATCTTGTCTAATCATTCAAATAATGTGTACAAAACAAGAATAACATTAACACCTTTATATGTCCAAATACCAATCATAACATAATATTGGTTAAAACCCTTTGAACAAAGATGTTCAATAAATCATTTATTTTAGTACCAAAATTTTTATAGATATGACAGCTTACTTTACTAAAATTTTCTCCCAAACATTCATAAGAAAAATAAAGTAATAAAATTATTATAGAAGACAAATTAATAAGTTTAGAAAATCTAAATGATTCTAAGCTTTTCGACAAATTTTGATAAAATAATTACCTTAACAATTAAATTCTCAGCTTTATAATTAAATTAGTCCATAATAAACATAATATAAAATCTTCGATGTGCAAAATTCATGCACATGTACAAGAATATAATATTACTTCCACTAAACTTTGGGTATATACAAATATCAATATCATTATTTTTAAATTCAAAGACATTGGAAAATATATATTTACGAATGGGGCTAAAATACTTCCTAAATAAAATTATGAAATTTTAATAACTAAAATCACCTCAACAAAAGTCATGAATTTTCAAAAAGTAATCTAATGCATCATTAATTCTGACCTTTCCATTAGCTCAATGTAAAATTTTTTTGGGGGGAAAAGGAGTTTCACATGTTCTTACCCCTAGGTCTGTCTTTAACGATGTAATTTGAATTTAAGACTTATATAAAAATAAAGAACATTTTATACCAATTGAGTTATTATCACCAGTTCAATATTAGTTTGTCTTCAAGAAGTTATTTGCCCTATTTACCGGTGTGATGGGTACATCAACTCTTCCTGCAGGATAAAACGGTCTCAAATCGCCGTCGACACACACCAACTGTGATCACCTCAAAAATCTCCTCAGTTTGCCGATCCTGTCAAGTCAGAAAAAATATAGAATGCGAGAGGGACAACAGAAGAGGCGATTTTTCTCAAGGAAAAAACGAAACAAAGGAAAAACTCAAGTTATGGCTCTGTTTCGTTTTTTCCTTTTAACATAGCCTCCAAAAAAATCCTATCTCAATCCGAATTAGGAGACCCTAATTCTTATTAGTTTTGATCTTTCCTTTTTCTATACAAGTTAGAATTAATTAGGCAAAATAAAAAGAGTGGAACGAAAAAACAGGGCCAAGCCCAAGCCAGGCAGGGCAGGCGGTGCACGCGTGTGGTAGTCTCACTACCCTGGGCTTTTCTATCAAGTCTATAGAAAAAGCCTTTTAGTATATAAAGGCTTCCACACTCCTCAACTTTTTCCGTGTAGGACTCATGTATAACATAAGTTCCCAAATTGTTAAACACCCAACTTTAATGATATTTAATTATGGATTCTCACCATGAAAATGACTTCTACTATAATTAAAACAATCTCTAACATGTTAAGAATAACTCTCATTAATTGTTTTAGGCTAACTAATCGTGAGTTAAAAATTATTAACTCCCAAAGTTTCCATTTTCAACAATCCCTCACAAATTCATAGTTAAAGGCTATTCAGAATTTACATAATCTGCTTTCGATAATAATACCTTCCGATTTGAACCACTACTTAAGTTATCCAACATATGCCCCCACAGGAACAGATAGACTTAAGTCTTGAATCTGAACTTTGAATATGACGGCGTCCATTGGTAACAACACATTATCGTCTATGGAAACAATCTTTAGGGTTAACACGTTATGGCCATGTGTCCTGATCTTGTCTCATAAGTGTAAGAGAAAACCCAATTTCCTTTAGTTACAGCCTCACAACACCATTCACATAGTTGACAATCTCTAAGGATATACTGCTAGCATCCGGTCTAAAAGACTTGATCCCATTCAGAGTCAACATCTCTTACTAAACTTACAGTAAACACACCATAGACTTTTAGAGAAAGGGTCTAGATACAAAAGTATTAAAATAAGTGTCAAATTCACTCAATCAGCTTGTTTATACCACATTGAACTACCTTGTGGGATCTCCACTTGGTCAGTTGGGTTGCCACTGTAGGTGAATAATTGTTAAGTTATCAGTCTCATTCTCAACCTAAATTTAAGGAATAAGGATGTTTCCAATCTCTTAGTTAGGGGGTTTACAATGTTATCTTTGGATCCAACAAAGTCAATAGACAGACATTAACTCCTTTATAGACTTAAATCTAACTTAGATATGTCTCTTAGTCTTTTGATTATATTTGGTACTCTTTATCTTTACGATTGTGGTTTGACTATCACAATGAAGGACGAAAATGGTAAAAATAATGAAATCGAAAGTATGCTTACAGAACGAAAAAAATTTACCTCTGTGTTTGAATGACTTTATTGGGACTGAAGAAGATGTCTGTACCAGGTTGCTTGAAGCTACTGGATCACGTCCTTATAGACGTTGACTTTGTCTTATTCACGTGAAACTTTTAAACTTCCGAAATGATGTCATTTCCTCTGCCAGTGAAGGCTTATAGAATGTTGGGTTTACTTCTCTTTTGCCTCTGTGATTTGCTTCACAGACTTAGCTATCCCATTTTCCTTTTGGTCTTGATTTTCTATTCATTCATTTGATTCAAATCATTTACCGAGAGAGACCAAAAGAGTCAAACCAAAAAGCTCCATGCTTTTGTTATCCTCTCATGCCAAATAATACGGGATTCTTCCCGTGTTATTTTTTTAATTAATTATTTTATTTTATTTTACCCTTAGTCTTATTCATTGAGTCAGATAAAATTATTTATTCTTGGGTTTGAACACCCATAAATAATAAGTCTCAAATATTTATTTTCTGAGCTTCATAAAACAGCTCAATAAATAATTAACAAGCCAAAATAGACCAATATAAAATATCATGTCTTTTATCTAATTTATACTTAGATTAATTTTCTAATTATTTAATCTGAGCCTTGTGTCCTGAATAATTAATTAGCCAATTAAACTAGATAAAATATATATACTCTCTCTTGGGCCTTTATTTTATTCTAATCCAATAATAAATTAGACTACTTAAACAAAATAAAACACATAATTATTAAGACCAATTCCTTAACCCAAATATGTCAGGACTTAAGGACTATTCCGGGGACCAAAAGACACATCGCATTACCAAAATACCTCTATTATATAAATAGCTATATTTTACATTTTAAATATTTTCTAATATCACCATAATAAAATATTGACCCCAAGGATGATACTGCGTTAGCAAAATCTACTACCTACAGGTGTAATGATTAAAATATCCCTCTACGCATCGCTATGCATTTAGAGATGAGGAATATACTAACACCTCTCTAATAAACATCTATTATCCTTAGATCTCTAATCTAATGATTCACGACTCCTGAAATATTTCCACTTTCCAATGGAGCTACTCTAAAATAAATATTCAAGTCATACTCCCCAGGATTTTGGATATTTAAATCATTTGAACAGTCACAAAAAGCGATATAGCGCAGCAGCTATCTTATACAAGTCTATCTTAACTAACTAGTCACATATACCAAACATACAAGTATATCGACTCTACGAAAGAACCTCAACTACAGCATATCAAAATACATGCTTCCAGCTTTATCGGATTACTAACTCATACTCAAGCGGTAGAGTATTAGTCCACGTTGTAGCAGTAATAGTTTGGGTTTCTTCTTAATAGTACTTTTAGAAACTATTATTACAGGTCATGTTTTACGTATTCGAAATACGCTCATATTATGAAATGAGTGAACTACTCACTGGCTAAAGGTAAGTCATTCCCCATTTAAAATTCATAACACAATAACTTAAATATGATGAGATTCCCATTCTCATCAATCAGTTAAGAACAAACATTTATGTGTTAAGTAACCCATGATCCATATCTTACTGTAACAGACCACCATTCACATAGATTACTTACTTAAATACAATAGATCTTTTCCAAATATAAATCGTGTACAAATAAAATGTAAATTCACAAACAAAATTTGATAATAAATTCTTTTATTAATAAATTCAATAATTACATCAGAAAACTAGTCTAGAGGGCATATATTCTAACACGCAATGCACAAATATAGCAGTAACATGCTTACTGATCATTGGCAAAGAGGACAATAGTCCATACACCCATTCAGCTTTCGTTCCAGTAGTATCCAAGACACATAATTCAGCTTCAAAAGTTGACCGAGTTATCAAAATCTGTTTACAAAACTTTCAGGCAACTGCTCCGCCGCCTAATGTAAAAACATATCCAGTGCAACCATTGCTGCTGGAGTTCTTGGCAATCCAGCTTGCATCATTATACCCTTCAAGTACAATAGGGAATTTTTCATAATGCAACACAAGGAAAATTGTTCCCTTTAAGTACCTTAATACTTTATCCAAGGTCTCCTAGTGAGTCCGATTTAGACAACTTATATATCTTGTCAACTTAGATACCGAAAAATATCTAGTCTTGAGCCATTTGCAAGATATTGCAAGCAACCAATAATCTTAGAATATCTTAATTGAGACATAGGAATACCACTTTTATTCTTGAACAAAGCTACAAAAGGGTCACTTGGAGTTTTAGCAATTTTACAATGTTAATAACCATATTTCTCAAGAACACTCTTAACATAATGAGATTGAGAAATAGTTATTCCCTCAGTAGAGCGAACCAACTTTAGGCCAAGAATCACATTTGCTACTCATATATCATTCATTTCAAACTTACTTTTCAAGAATAATTTAGTCTCATTAATTATCTCAACATTAGACCCAAATAGCAACATATCATCCACATACGGGCATAGTACAATACATGTATTACCCTTAATCTTACAGTAGATACACTTGTCATTCTCATTTATGATGAAGCCAAATGATAAAATAGTTTTATCAAACTTTTCATGACATTGTTTGGATGCTTGTTTTAGACCATATATAGATTTAACAAGTTTACAGACTTTATGCTCATTTCCTTTAGCTGCAAATCGCTCATGTTGATCTACATATATCTCTTCTTTAAGATCACCATGAAAAAAAGTTGCCTTCACATCCATTTGGTGAATAGTGAAATCATATATAAAAGCCAATACAATTAGCACTCGGATTGTAGTCAAACAAGCTATAGGAATGTAGGTATCAAAATAATCTATTCCCTCTTTCTATCTGAACCCTTTGATGACTAATCTGACTTTATAGTTATCTATGGTCCCATCTGGTTTGAGTTTCTTCTTAAAAATCAATTTGCATCCAATTGTAGTATACCCAAGGGGGAGATCTACTAGTTCTCATATCCCATTGGAGACAATGGAATCCATCTCGCTTTTGACAGCTCCTTTTCAATGCCATGCTTCTGAGTGTTGGAATATATGCCCTCTAAACTAGTTTATCTGATGTGATTATCGAATTTATTAATAAAAAGAATTTATTCTTAAAATTTGTTGGTGAATTTACATTTTATTTGTGCATGAATTTCGTTTGGAAAGGACCCATTGTGTTTAAATAAGCGATCCATGTGAATGGTGGTCTTTTGCAGTAAGGTATGGATCATGGGTTACTTAACACATAAATGTTTGTTCTTAACCGATTGATGAGAATGGAAATCTCATCATGTATAGATTATTGTGTTATGAATTCCAAATGGGGAATGACTTACCTTTAGCCAGTGAGTAGTATACTCACTTCATAACATGAGCATATTTCGAATACGTAGAATAGGACCTATAATAATAGTTTTTAAAAGTACCATTTAAAAGAAATCCAGACTATTACTACTATAACGTGGACTAATACTCTACCGCTTGAGTATGAGTTGGTGGTCTGACGAAATTAGAAGCATATACTTTGATATACTGTAGTTGATGTTCTTTCGTAAAGCCGATATACTTGTATATTGGGTATATGTAATTAGTTAGTTAAGACAGACTTATACAAGATAACTTCTGCGCTATATCGCCCCTTATGACTATTTAAATGATCTAAATATCCAAGATCCTGAGATATTTATTTTAGGGTAACTCCCTTGGAAAGTGGAAACATTCCAAGAGTTGTGAATCATTGGATTAGAGATCTAAGAATGGTAGATGTCTATTAAAGAGGTGTTAATACACTCCTCCTCTCTAAATGCACGGCAATGTGTAGAGGGTATAAAATATAGTTATTTATATTACAGGGATATTTTAGTCATTTTGGTAGTCAATGCGATGTGTCTTTTGGTCCCCAAAATGGCCATTAAGTCCTCACAGATTTGGGCTAAAAAATTGCTCTTGATAATTATGATTTTTTTTTAATTTTATTTAAGTAATATAATTTATTATTGGATTAGAATAAAATAAAAAGTTCGAGAAAGAGTATATATTTTATCTAGTTTAATTGGTTCATTAATTATTCAGGGCCCAAAGCCCAGATTGAATAATTAAAAAATTAATTTAGATATAAATTAGATAAAAAACATGAATTTTTATATTGGTTTATTTGGGCTTGTTAATTATTTATTGGGCTGTTTGATGAAGCCCAAAAAATAAATAATTGAGTCTTATTATTTATGGGTGTTCAAGTCTAAGAGTAAATAATTTTATTTGGCCCAATAAATAAGACCAAGGATAAAATAAATTTAAAATATATATTATTAAATTATTAAATAAATAAATAAATAACAACATGAAATGAATCCCGTGTTGTTTTGCGTGAAAGATAACAAAAAGCATGGACTTTTTGTTTGACCCTCTTGGTCACTCTTGGGACATCAATTTGTATGAAATTGATGAAAGAAATCAAGACCAATACAATTGAAAAAAGAAAGAAAAGCTAAGTCTGGTGGGTTTTTCTCACAGAAGCAAAGATTTAGAAATGAAGTATGTGAAACATTCACAGAAGGCAAACGTATTGCAAATCCAAAATTTTAAACTTTCACCAGTTGTGCTATGGGCACCATTTCAGAAGATCAAAGGCTTTGCGTAAATGAGACGTAGTAGACCTTTACAAGGATGTGATCTAATAGCTTCAAACATCCTTGTACAGACATCTACATCAATGTGAAAAGGGTCATTCAATTACAGAGGTAAATTTTTTGTTTTGCTAGCATGCTTTCGGTTTGATGATTTTTGCCATTTTAATCCTTCACTACGGAAGTCATGTCTACTTAAAAGGTTAAAGATTCGTCCTCAACATTGTAAATGACAAAGTCACTTCCAAAGTCCTTGACTACCTTAACTCTCTTACTCCTTCTAGGTTCTTCCAATTCCTTAATTTGAGTGTTGGAACTATTTAGACTTGCCCTCACATCTTTGACCTCAGGAATGGAATCAAATGCTAAGGCTGAATCTAAAGTAGAAACATCCTGAGGTAAATCGGTTTTCATGAGAAACACATTCTTAAAAAGGCTAACATCATGGTATTGAATAATTGTGTTAACATCTATACCAGGTATTTTAGACTTAATTACCAAAACTTCGTAGCATAACTTGTTTCCACATAACCAATAAAGATAGCATCAATAGTCTTTGGTCCTAACTTTTTCCTCTTGTATTCAGGGATTAGACTTTTTCCTCTTTGATCCTAACTTTTTTCACATAACCAATAAAGATAGTATCAACAGTCTTTGATCCTAACTTTTTCCTCTTATGTTCAGGGATTAGAACTTTTACAAAACAACCTCACACACAGAAGTTTTTTAAATTAGGTTTTCTACCTTTTCAGAATTTAAACGGAGTTACTTCTTTATGTTTGTGAGGGACTCTATTCGAAATATAGCAAGCTGTATTCAAAGCATCACCCCACATATATTTAGACAATCAAGAATTCAAAAGTAGACTATTGATCATATCTTTAAAAGTTCTATTTTTCTATTCAACAATCTCATTAGATTGGGAAGAATATGGGAGTGTCTCCTCATGAATTATGCCATTATGTTGACAATATTCAACAAATGGATTAGACTCATACTTTCTACCTTTATCAGATCTTGACCTTTTAAGTTTCTTATCAGTTTGAGTTTCAGCTTCATTTTTAAATATGAAAAAATTTTCAAGTGTTTCATCTTTATGTTTAAGTAAATAAACATGGCAATATCTACTATAATTATCAATAAAAGTAATGAAGTATTTCTTATGATCCTTAGTCAATAAATCATTGAATTCACAAATATCTGTGTGAACTAAATCAAATACTTTTGAATCCCTTTCAATTGAATGATAAGTTTCCTAGTTGTTTTAGCTTCCACACACACTTGACATTTGTAATTGCATATTTAGGGATCAAATCTAAATTCATCATTCTTTTAACAGAATCTAAATTTAAATGTCAAAGTCTACTGTCCTAAATATTAGTAGATTCAATAATGTGCACCACAGGATAAACATAATTCTCAATAGAAGAAGCTTTATTCAAATCAGAAGTAAATAGTTCAACTTTTAATTTAAATAAACCATCTGACGAATAACCTTTACCAATAAAAGTATTGTAGTGCATAATCACTATTTTATTACATTTGAAAGTAAACTCATAACTCTCTCTAACTAAACATAAACCACTAACAATATTCATATGAACTATTGGAACATGCTGCACCATATGAAGAAAAAGAATGTGTCCTAAAGGAAACTTCAAATCCATGCGTCCAATCCCCAACACATTGGTTGCAGCTGAATTCTCTATCTTCACAGTTTTTCCTTTATATTGACTGGTAAGACACGAAAAGCAATTTACCAGCACAAATATGCACATTTGCTCCCATATCAATCAGCCATTTAAGTGATTTATAAATAGTAAAGACTTTTGGGTTAACAGAAATATAGCTTTTTTCATCATAAGAAGTAGGGATGCCAGTCTCAAACTCAATGGTAAAAACCTCAGTAAGGTGTGTCCTTAAGTCAGCTTCCATTAGACTAGTATCTTCTACCACCACATTGACTTGTACTTCAAAATTTGATCCTTATTTGACTTTGAACTTCTTAGACGGACAGTCTTTAACCTAATGCCCAACCTAACTACAATTCCAGCAAAGTTTGTTTACTTTTGATTTCTTTTTAACCTTACCTTTTGTCTTATTTATATTTTTAGAGTTTGAATTAACCCCCACATTCCTCTGATTATTGCTCTTCTTTCCAGTAGTCACCACATGGACATCAGACTCCACAGGTACAATATGACTATTCTTCCTATGTTGCTCTTCAATGAATATTGATTTCATCAGATCATTTAAAGAAATTTTATCCGTCTTCTATTTGAGAGACATACTAAAGTCCTCCCAAGATTTAGAAAATTTTTCTATCACTGACATTACTTGAAACTTCTCAGAAAGTCCGATATCCGCTTCATGAAGAGAGTGAATAATCAATTATAGCTCTTGAGTCTGTTCAGTCACAGACTTACCTCAACCATCTAAAATTTCAAGAATTTAGAGACATAATACCTCTCCAAACCTTAATCTTCAGTATTACATTTCTTATCTAACTCATTCCATAGCATATTTGATGTGTAGGACTCAGAATAGTAGACATCAAATAGAGCATTTGTCAAGGCTGACAGTATTGCCCCTTTACTTACATTGTTTCGTTTATCCCATACAACAATCTCAGCTACTCTAGGATGCCTTTTAGTTGGTACGGGCCTGTCTACCTGCACTACTGACAATAAGTCCCTCATGATCAACCAAATTTTCATATGTTGTTGCTAACGCTTGAAATTCTACCCTGGACTAAATTTGTTCGGCAGACCATTCAAGTCAACCAAAGGCTTATACACAGCAGAAGCAGTACCTGACGAACTGGCCATTACACACAACTAGATAATTGCAGAATAACTTTTAGACTATTAGAAAAGCGGTAACAATGAGCATAGACAAATTACTCAACTAAATTGAACAAGCACCGCATATACCCGACTAGGGCTCTAATAAATGCGTAATTATCAATTGTCAATAAAGCCAGCAATGCCAAATAGTCCAAACGCAAAACAATCAGGCATAATTCAAAACAGAAAAGTAAGTCAGTAACGGACCTGAACAGCAAAACCAGACTACAACGTATCTGATAGAAATGCAAATCGAATCACCAGTTCAATATTGGTTTGCCTTCAAGAAGTTATTCGCCCCACTTACTAGTGCGATGGGTACAGTGACTCTCCTTGCAAGATAAGACGGTCTCAAATCCTTGTCGATGCACACTAACTGCGATCACCACAAAAATCTCCTCAATTCACCGGTCCCGCTAAGTCAGAAAAAATATAGAGTACGAGAGGGAGAACAGAAGAAGCAATTTTTCTCAAGAAAAAAACTCGAGTTATAACTCTGTTCCATTTTTTCCTTTTAACATAGCCTCCAGAAAAACCCTACCCCAATTCAAATTAGGAGACCTTAATTCTTATCAATTTTGATCTTTCCTTTTCTATACAAGTTAGAATTAATTGGGCAAAATAAAAAGAGATGAACGTAAAAATAGGGCCCGGCCCAAGCCGGGCCGGGCAAACGGCGCGCGCGTGTGGCAGTCTCACTACCTTGGGCTTTTCTATCAAGGCTACAAAAAAGTCTTTTGGTATATAAAGGCTTCCACACTCCTCAACTTTTCTCATGTGAGACTCGTGTATAACATGAGTTCTCAAATGGTTAAATACTCAACTTTAATTAATGATATTTAATTCTGAATTCCTATCATGAAAATGACTTCTACCATAATCAAAATAATTTCCAACATGTAAAGAATAACTCTCATTAGTTGTTTTAGTCTAACTAATCATGAATTAAAAATTATTAACTCTCAAAATTGTCATTTTCAACAATTGAGAATCTCTATTTAAATATGTTAAGCATTGTTTTTGGAAAACTATGTAGATGTTTCTCAGTTAATGGTATTTGAGTTATTTTAGATTTGTATTGTTTGTTTTTAGATCCAAGATCGGTATTCCATATTAGGATGCTACCATGTTATCATCAAATTCGAGGCGTGACAATTTGGATTCATGTAGTGGTGGTGAACAGACTCATGATTCAAGACAGAAGCCTCCGCCATAGAAGTAGACTAAGATGGGAAACTTTTGGCAAGGGTCTGTTATCTTTGGAAGAAAGAATCTTGCTGAAATGTGTGGTGTAATTGAGATGTCTTTGGAGTATACACCAGTGGTTTGGTCGTCTAGTGATGGTGGAACATATGGCGATTCCAACACGTGCTCTACCTTGCATCTTTGTAGATGCAGAGTGAGGAGTAGTTCCCCAGATTTTTGACCAAAATAGATTCCTTTTAGAACTAACTGTCGAAACTGGGTGCCGATTTGGAGGTACTCCCTATAGGAGGTTCCTCGAGGTGCCAAACATGAGGTAATGATGTACTTGCCGGACCCCTTTTTGGCTAGAAAACCAAACCTCTCGTCAGACAGATGCAAGATCCCCTAAAACTCCGTGTCTTCACGAGGAGCCTTTCAAAATATGGTCGGGCTTCAAGCTTTTGACCAAATTGGGTCAAAAACTGAAACACGCACCGCGAGAGGGATGGATGAAGAGGATACCTAAGTGCGCAGGGTTCATCGCAATGGCTAATAGCGAGGTCAAACATGACCTCGCTGTTGCCAACAGCGAAATCTGGTGTTGCTACAGACCATGACTCGGTGCTGCTCGGGCAAGGTTTTTATTTTTAAAAAACCCTTATGCCTCGCGAGCCCCACACATACGTCACATATTTTGATATATAAGAAAGAAAAAATTCTTATATGAGCATTTGATTCGTGAATCACGTATATAAAATAATTATATCGTATAATTTTTATTAAATAAAATATAAATTTTTAATATATATAATTCAGGTGAATTAAAATTTTCGATAAGAAAGACAAAACATGAATGCATCATTCAAATTTCTCACTTAATTAAAAAATACGTAATATATTGGCTATAATGAAAGGCCAACATAGAGGCAATTGAGTAGATTCAAAGTGGGAAAGATAAATATGGGCCCATGCAGAAATTTTCGGTGGATGAAGAAGAGGCTGCAGTATCGTTATTGAAATTAAAAAAAAATGTGCCTCATGACTGACAGTCACAAGGCACAAGGATTTTTTAAAAATAAAAACCTTGCCCGAACAGTGCCGAGGTATGATTGGCGAGCAACAGCAAGATCGTGCTTAACCTCGCTATTACCCATCGCGATGAACCCTGTACACCTAGGTACCTTCTTCACCTATCCCCGCGCTGTGCTTATTTAAACTTTTGACCCGATTTGATCAAAAGCTCGTCGGGCTTCCTCGTGTATCTCCACGAGGAGCCTTTTCTTTGACTTCACCATGGCCACCCTTGATGGGCCACACTTGGGTACTTGTGCATATGATTTCATGTTTTTTTTCTCTCTTTTTTTTTCACATAAAAATAAAGAAACTTTTTTGCACAATAGGATCTTGCATCCACACTACATAGTTGGTTTCTTAACTTTAATTTGCATATTTTTCTCCCAATGCACTATGCATTTTCTTTTATTTAAATTTATTCTATTTTTCAAAAAACATTTGAAAATAAAATTTTATGTTCCGTTTAATTTAAATTTATAATCTTTAATCTCAATTATTTGCAAAATAAATATTTGTTTATTTTATTTGACTTAATTTTTTTATTTTTTATTTTTTATTTTCAAAGATTCGCAATTAAAATTTTATTTTAAATTTAAATTTATTTTTATTTATCTTCAAATTTTTAAATATAGATTTAAAAATCATATATTTGAAATGCTATTTTTTATTTCTATTTTAACTTAAAATTTTTAATTTCATTTTTTTTATCTAAATGTAACTATTAAAATTATGAATATAGTTTTCATATAAAACTCAAAAATAATTTTATAATTCATTCAAATTTAATTCTAAATTTTAGAGTTTAATTATTCATTTTGAATATTAGTATTTAATTTTTTTATGATATTATTTATTATAATATCATTTTCATATTATTCAATTTTCATATTAAAGTTAACAATTAAAATTATTTTCATTTTTTTAAAAAATAGAATAAAGTTAAAAACGAAAAAGATGTGAGGTCCATTATCCTCCATCCCCTTCACAAAGCTTCTTTTTCTATTTTTTTAATTTTAATATATTTTTAAAAAGATTTTAAAAATTTTATTCTATTTTTTAAATTTGTAAATTTTTATTCTAAAAGAATGCTCCATTCGTCCCATCCAAATTGACAATATTTGACTTAGTATAATATTTTATACAAAAGTAAAAGTTATAATATAATAATAATATAGTATAATAAAATTAAAAATATATGAGTCTCATAATACTTTATTTTACATCTAAACATATAAAAATAATATATATGAGGTACATTGATTATTTTATAATATATAATATATTAAAAAAAATCTTTTAAAAAAGTATTAATTCTTTTGGAATAATTCAAAATAGTAAGTAGGTTAATTTAATTGGAACAGAGGGAGTAACATTTTAAAATAATACATACTACATTCGACTTCAATTATATAAATAATTTATTATTTAGATTAACATATAATAATTTAGATATATAAAATACTCCCTCCATCCACAAATAACCGGCCTAATTTCTTTTTTGGTTTATTAAAAAATAACTGTTCACTTTCCAAAAGTACGTTGTATTTAATTATTATTTTTTTCAATTTTACCCTTAGCATAATTTTCTATCAATTAATTAGTATTACAATTACCCATATTGAAATTATTTTAACCAACAATAAAATTACATTATTCTATAAAAATAGTCAAAAGTGTAATTTAATGAGGTGATATGGGTGAAAAGAAGACTCTAAAATAAAGAGTGAGAAGAGAGAGACAAAGGATATAGATGAACAGAGAGAGACATATGTAATTATGAGAGTAATGTAATTAAAAAAGTTATGTGATTCAAATTAATAAGGTGAGAAATATAATAAAAATACTCCAATGGGTATAGTGGACATTTTAATCATTTTTACTACTCCCTCCGTCCCTATTTATCTGTCATAGTTAACTACTTCACACAGTTTAAGAAAAATTAGTTAATCTCTTAAATTCATACAACTTTATTTATACATTCCAAAAGTAGCCTTGAATTTAATGTTCTCCACAACTGGTTTTTTGCTTTGTTTGTTCAACTCTCTCTCTAAAATTATTACAATTTCATTTTTCAAAACTATTTAATACAAGGTTATAACAGTAAAATTAATATTAATGGCACCTAAATTTATTCAATGTGACAGATAAAAAGGGACATCAAAAATTTTTAATTGTGATAGATAAATAGGGATGGAAGGAGTATAAAATTTCACAATTCTTTAATATACTTAGTTTTTACAATTAGGCCAGTTACTTGTTGGCGAATAGAGTAACACATACTCCCTCCGTTGTATAATATTTGTTCATAAAATAATTTGCACACAAATTAAAAGTATTGAAAACAATACTAGAATTTAGATAACGTTTATATCCTACTCATATTAAAAATATAATACCTATTAGTTAGTGAAAATTTTCAAGAAATAAGAAGAAAAAATAGTTTTAGAAAATTTTGTAGTTGATTTAGAATAAATATGAGTAAAATGAGAATAAACTAATTATTAATTCTAGAAATATATACATGAATAACAAGTATTTTGAAATAAAATAAAAAAAGTTTATGAATAAATATTTTGAAATAAAAAGAATAATACATTAAGAATTTAGCTTAACACAAAGTATATAAATTATTTTTATGTGCAATAATTGTTTAACACGTAATACATTAAGAATTGTTTTTTTGTGCCAAAAAAGAAAGAAAAAAATAGCATGAAATCATATGCACTCAAGTGTGGCCACGGTGAAGTCAAAGAACAAGCACCTCCACGACGTTGCCTTTCAAAATTAGGTCCGGCTTGGTTCTAAGTTTTTTTGCCCGAAAAGAGTCTGGCAGGCACAACACTACCTCGTGTCTAACAAACCTAAGGAATCTCACCTCCAAATCGGCATCCAATTTCGGTGGTTGGTACCAAAATGAACTCATTTTGGTCAAAAACTCCTGTTCCCAAGGGTAAGAATTAGATGCAATGCAATAGGAAGTACAACATAGAAAGAGTATAACCCTTCCAATTAGCCTATTTTTACATAATCTTGAATTTTCAAAGCACTGTGTTAAGAACCAAAAACTCAGAGAATCCAAACCAGTACAATAGTGGAAAAGGAAGGGAACGTCACAGAATTAGCAAAGCTAGGCCTCCCCAGTGAAAGAATCCAACCGTTTAATCAGACTCTTCCTTTCTCAGTGCTAGAATGGTAGAAGGGAAAGACATGATCCTTTCCTTCAACAACAACCAAATCTGCTTCCCCTTTTCGGCCACTTTTTTTCAACGCCTAAAAATAAAGAAGAGTTATATCTCTTATTGGATCCTTCTCAGCCAGTCTTCTTGAACACCCTCTTATGGATAAGGTAGGAGCATCATCAGGAAAAGGATTTTTATCAGTCCCACCAGGAGCAGATGGTCCAAATTCTATAGGTAACGCTGCTCCATATCAGCAACAAGTAGACAAGAAGTTAGCGGAGTAAATTTGACTCAATTGAGCTAACACATTAATCTATTGAGCTAACAAATTTTGGAAGTCTTCAAATCAATTTCATCTTGGATACTAATTAATAACGCAAAAAGATCCTAAATTTGGTAAAGGGCCCAATTTCCTAATCTAGAAAAGGAACAAAGAAAAAATTTAGCCACAAAAAAAGAAAAAGAAAAATCAGCAACCGCCAAAAACACAACGGCTCCAACACCAAATCACCTAAAGCACACCAAAATGACCGTAAAGGCCTACTCAAGATGCTGCCGCTGACTGCCGGCTAATCTCAAGTCTGACCTGGTTCTTTCTTTCCCGCGTCATTCACTGATTCCCCATTTCTGGAGGCGCTTAGTTGATCCCCATTATACTGTATATTCTTTTCCCATCACCGACTTCACCCCTCTCTCACTATTCTTTGCTTGTATAACTCATCTAACGACTCATTCAACTTCATTAAACATATCAGTCTCCCAACCGCTTCAATCGACCTTTCTCTTTTCTGTTCTGTTCCTCTCTGAACCTCTCCAATTTCCCCGACTCTTCATGTCTTTCTCTTTTATCACTGACCAAATCATCAATCATGGTCATCCCTTTGCCGTCTGTTATATTCTTGCTTTCGTTTCTTCCCGTTTTAGCCTTCTCTCAACCTCTTAGAGGTGAATTTCTCATCCCCTGTGGTTAATGATTATAAAGATTCAATTTTTATGCAAATTGCCTAGTGGAGTTTCATTGTTGTGCTTTTGATGTCTTTTTAGGTACCTTTATTGATTGTGGAGCTACAGTCTCGTCGGTGATCAACGGCCAGGAATGGGTTCCAGATACTGGCTTCATCAACGCAGGGACATTAAGGAGTCTAATTATGCCGTTTGAAGACTTAACTCTTTCAACTGTGCGAACATTTCCACTCCATGACAATGTTTTCAAGAAATTTTGCTATGAAATCCCTGTTGTTCGCGGTGGAAAATACTTGGTCAGGACTACATATTTCTATGGGGGAGTCAATGTGAATGTTAATCCTCCTGTGTTTGATCAGATGGTGGATGGGACTTTTTGGAGTATTGTTAATACAACTGAGGATTATGTGCAAGGGAATGCTTCATATTATGAAGGAGTGTTTTTGGCTGCCGGGAAGACTTTGAGTGTGTGTTTGGCTGCTAATAAATATACAGACTCGGACCCATTTATATCTGCATTACAGCTTGTGCTCATGGCTAATTCATTGTACAATTCCACGAATTTTGGTGCTTTTGCTTTATCTTTGGTGGCAAGGCACAGTTTTGGATACAATGGACCGCTCATAAGGTGGGTCGCAGAATTGTTATTAATATTGAATATTGATTGCAGATTATCTACTTTTGATAGGTTTTTCATCACGGCCTTATTTGTAAAGTTGCAATCCTTTTTCGCTTTTAACACAATAAAATCAATCTTGATCACATTGTTTTACATTACCTAGTTTGAATAAATTTGTAATCTTGATTTGAGCGTTCAAGTTTTTACCACATATGAAGTACCTACTTTTAGAAGAACTTCAGTTTTGGAACACGTTGTTTAGAATAATATTGGTGTTCAACCTCCTTAATTTGGAATAACTGGTTTCCGTTGTGTTTTAGTGTCTCATGTTTCTCAGTAGAAGGCTTCAGATTAAGGTTTTCTTTTTCTCCTTTTGCCATGTTGGAATTTTGTTCAAAATCAAAAGACATTGCTATTTCATGCCTCTTCTGTGTTTTTAACAACCAAGAAAAAAAATCTGGAACTTAGTTGTGCAATTGGTTTGTAGACTATCAATTTCCTTTATGCTTGTTTTTTTTCTTTTTATTTTCTTTCTAATTGAACACCTCCCATAAGGCTTGAATTGTTTTAAGTTCAAAATAAATGTCTTTTTCTCTTTAGCTGAAGAACACGCCAGTCAAAGTCATTTATAGTTGCATAGTTTACCAGCTAAGGGCAGCTTGTGAAAATTTATGGTTGTGTAGTGAATCAGCTAACAGTGGCTTGTGGAATACAGATATCCTGATGACCAGTTTGATCGGTATTGGGAGCCTTTTGGAGAAAATAATTCTACTACACCACCCTTCAGGAACATTTCCGTTTCTGGTTTCTGGAATCTACCCCCTCTAAAAGTATTTCAGACAAACATGGGAAAGAACCAACCAGAGCCTATGGAGTTACTATGGCCCCGGAAATCTCTCCCAAACGCAATATACTATATTGCTCTCTACTTGGCAGATGATCGTGTTTCAACTCCAGGAAGCCCAAGAGTACTAAACATAATTGTAAATGGTGTTATGTACTACTCAAATCTTAATGTTTCTCCAGCTGGTGATGCCATATTTGCAAATCAGTGGCCTCTTTCTGGCCAAACAAATATTACTTTAGTTCCTGTTGCAGGCTCAACTGTTGGTCCTCTAATCAATGCTGGAGAAGTTTTTCAAGTTCTGAGATATGGAGGAAGAACTCTCACTAGAGATGGTATGAATGCTTAGCTATCTTTATGCAAAGAGAAAATAAAGACACTCCATTTCTCTTATATTTTTGGATCATTTCATAATCAAACTCTAGCTGCTAAATGGACCTTGTTTCTGATGAGCCAATTTGAGCAAAGATTGCTTAAACTTCTTGAAGATAATTTTACTTGTGTATATTTCCTCTTGTAGTCTTTGGTTACAACTCATTACTTGTTATGCTATAATTAACCTCCTGAAGAGCTTACTGTTTTCCTATTAAGTGTTAGGAAACTGTGGCAGTTCAGTTAGTGTTCATTTTACCTTTCTATGGTTCTTTTCTTTAGCGCTTTTTTGTCTAATCACTTTTTTGTAAATTAATAGATGTAAATCTTGTTCTGCAGTTATTGCTTTGGAAAGGTTGAAGGCAGGTTTCAAGAACCCTCCATTTGATTGGAATGGGGATCCATGTTTACCTCTTCAGTACCCTTGGACGGGAGTAACATGCTCAGTAGGAAACCGAATACGAGTTACCTCTATGTGAGTTTGACATTATCCTGCATGACAGATGATTATCCCCTGGGCTTCCCTGCCACTCTTCTCTTTCCTCACCATAATCTCCTGATTTCCGATTAATGTTTCAATCTTATCCTTCACAGAAACTTAACAAGCATGGGTATTTCGGGATCACTTTCACCGTACATTGCCAATTTGACTGCATTGTCTAGCATGTATGTGATTTGCTTCTTTTGCTTTGTGTTTTGGGATAAATAATTTTTACTAAACAGTCTCTCACTATGGACAGACTGCTTGGAAACAATAATTTCTCTGGATCAATACCTGATCTCAGTTCACTGAAGCTATTGAAAACTTTGTGAGTTACAAACTTCTCATTGGTTTTGTCTTTGTCCAGCCAACAATTATGTAATTTTTGCATATTATTTAATTCTTCAAAATCAATGGAGTGAAAAAATGTTATGGTCTCCAGCAATATCCAACCCATATCTTGATGTGATTCGTTTTCCAGATAGCCATACAAATGGCATTTGTATATCACTTGAATGGGGCTGCACTGTTTTGCAGATACTCTATCTTTGAATATTTTGAGTTTGCAAATTAATCAAGTACTTTTTTGCCATTCTTTGGGATTCAGCTGTCAAACTTTACATAGCCTTCAACACATTTTTGCTGACTCCAGTTCTGATAGCTTCAATTTATTGCAGGCATCTAAATGACAACCAGTTTGGTGGGACAATTCCCTCATCACTTGGTAACAGCGAAAATTTGCGTGAACTGTAAGTTCTGAAATCATAATGTGGATATTTCTAATATTCCTAACTATGTATAGCTGTTCACTTCCACACAATCTGAATGCTTAGTCAGGCACACACACAAACACATGATTCTATTTTTGCTTTGCTAATGTCACATGTTTATGGTTACAGAGTAGTTCTTGCATATCCCATACTATGTTTTCAATAGAAAAGTATCAGTTTGGTAGCTGCGTACCTGTTGCAGTTATATTGATGTGGTTTGGTAAGATCCACACCGGCAAGGAAAAACTTTTCAAAATTCACACTAAAGGATGGTTCAAGCCTGTTAAAGACTTTGCATCTTGCTGCAAAGGCTAGATGAAAACGACGTCTGTGAAGATAATTGGTTTAGTAACCTTTTTCAGAGTACTGTTCTCTGCTGTTTTGCATGGAAATGATCCATCTTGGGATCTTTATCGAGCTTATAGATGAGAAAGCCAATTTGCATGTGACCCTTTTTTGAACAAATCCGAGACTAGGGGCATTCTAATTTCCTGGCGAAGCTGATGATAATCATAACCCTAGAGAAAAAGGGCGAATCCACCCTTCATTTGATAGTTAAAGCTCCTACAGCTGCACATTTATGCTGATTCCATAAAAAAGTTCTCTCTTAAAAATAATAGGCTTACCATTAGAATCAAACATGCATGAGTGTGATTTGGCACAGACTAGAAAGAGAGCAGCCCACATTCAGAGCCAGGAGTTAAAGCTTTTGCTTTACATATGTGCAAATTAGAATACATTTGCAGAAAATTTGTGCTATCAAACTCCTTAGAGACCTTCACCTACATTGTTTCAAATTGAAACTATCTTTGTTAAGTCTATGTATCTTTGCCTAGTGCCAACACAGGATTATCTTTGATTCGTGTGAATTGTCTTAGTTGACTATGTTAATTCAAGCATCACCTGGTCCTTGAAGCTGTTAAAACAGGAGATGCTGACTATGTCATATATGTGTTTCTTCATACTAGCATCCAAACCATACATGGTAAAATTGACTGTGGAACAAATCTCCCCAGAAAACGTCAAACTCAAGTAATGACTTTGAATACTCATACATGTTTGTCGTAGTAGCAAATGAGTTTGTGACTGGACTTTTGAAATCCAAGGACATCTTAGGACGTAAGATTAACAACAATTTTCTCTCTATTTATAGGTACAATTATCACTATATATGACAATTTTCCTTGTTAAATTGCCAAATGAAATTTACTTCTCTGTTGTGTGAAAGGAAGATCTACTTCCAGGCATTCAGTTTGAAGTTTAGTCTTCACTTGCTGCTGTAATTCAAATCTATACATGAAGCTTTTGTCCGAGAAAAGTTGCAATTGGTCTGATATATTTCAATTGCCTGCGTTGCATATGCTACCATAGTACAGTTGAATTTTTTTTACACTGTTTTAATGTTTAGAGCTTTTATTGGGGAAGAGCATAGTAAATTTTGACAAAATTGTCACTGAAATCTATTTTATTTGTGCTCATCAGCTTCCTGCAAAACAATAATCTGACTGGACAAATTCCAATCAACCTTATTGGGAAACCTGGTCTGGATTTTAGGTACTCAGGATTCATCTTGTGCAGTATCTTTTTCCTTTCATGATTAATTAATAACTCTTTGCCAGTTTAGATTGTTGATTGAGTTCCCTTTCTTCTTAGGTTTTCAGGCAATCAACTATCGTCACCACCTCCGTCATGATCAACATGTGTCGAGTCTTCTTATAATGTACTAACAACGATCAAGATTTTTTAAGCAAGAATTATCTCAAACTCTTCTTTTCAGTTCTTCATTATACACTGGTAGCCTCAGTCGGTACAAAGGCTCCTCCACACCTCAACAGAGCCAAGATTTGTACGACCAAAATAGCGACCAGGACAAAATCTTTTCACTTCGCCAAGTAAATGTATGTGTCCTAAAACCATGTATCAATGCTGTGCAGAAATGGTCAATTCTTTGTGTTATTTGCTTTACACTGAATTTTGTTTCACTGCATGACATTTTCTTTGTACAAGAGATTATAAACATCAATTGCCTTGCTACCCAATTTTTTCGAATGTGGCACCTATTTGTGCCATTGTATTATTGTGAAGGATATGGAAATGTGGGTGTATATCTTGTGTATAATCTGGTTATTTATAATCAAAAGTTCCCCAAATTCCTCCCTTTTTGTCTGTGAGTCTATCTTTTTCATTTCATGAGAGAAAAGGATGATTCACTATGATTACACTGATTGCCTTCCTTTGCTCTGTCAGAGTGCATGAGATAAGTTGGGCGTCTTTGCCATAAAAGGGGGAGATTGATGAGGGACATCTTCCCCTGATTCGCTTTGAATTGTCTGGTTTTATGCTATATTATGGGATCAACCACAGGAAAGAAGTTTTAAAATATATAAAACAGATCAAATATATGTTTCGCAAATGCAATATTCTGGCTACTTTCTCTGCCAGGATAGCAGGTGCTTGTAACTTAATGCTATTGCAGTGTTATATACTTAACTGAACATTGATGGCGATGCTACTTTGTATTAATGCATATCACTTGATTAGATTCCTTTTGACTAACTTGTGAATTAAACTACTGGAAACTGAAAATTCAAAGCTGATGTTTTGCTAGTTTCTAGATGATCTTTTTGTCAAGAAAATGAGTTTGTGCTTTCAAAAAGTCAAGGAAGTAAAGGAAGAAAATGATGAAAGAATTCACAATGCAATTAACACATATCAAGTCTGCACTAGACCAAATTGAATAGATCGGCTAGAAGTGACCTTAATCTAAACATAAGAAAAGATAGCATACAAAAATTGGAAGAAGGAGGGCGAAAAAAAAAAGGGAATATTTCTACAAGTCAAGAACAAACTGTAATCACCTCCTTGTTTTTACCTCTCTAGTCTGCCTTTCTTGAGGGAAAACAGAGGAGGAAGTGCACTGTTCTTTCCCTGTGTGCAAATTGGCACATTTACCATAGGTCTGATTCTTAAACTGGCTGATCTAGTTCTCTCCAGTCCTTGCTTGATCCTTTTCACATGCTTATCCTTGTTTCCTGCCCCATCTTTGCTTTCTTCTGTCGAAGGCATGTCACCTAGAGAACTTGAAGCGGAAGAGGAAGAAGAAGTAGATGAAGACGGTGACAAAGATGAAGCACGTTGTTTTTTCAATCTTAATAACTCTTTCCACAAAACAGTGCACTTAGGTGGCCTAGGAGATGGATCATCATCAAGAAACCAGCTCATTCTGGGCTCCTCCTTGTTTAACTCTCCTTCATCCACCCCTTTTTCGGCTTGTTCAGTTTTTAGACTTATCTTGTTGAGTTTCTCGGAATGATGCGTTTGCCAAAAGGGGAGTAACTTGCCTTCAGAAAAAAGCTCATCAGCCGTGAGCATGTTTTCACTGGTTAAATTACTCGAGAGAAACTCAAATTCTGCATTTCGAAGTTTCTCTCTTTCTGATACAGGCTCTTTCTTCTCTACATGAGAGTTTGGATTTATTGATATAAAGTTTCTCTCATCAAGAAAATCAGCAGAGAAAGAAATCCGAGGGCTAGAAATTGGCTCAATCGATTTAGAACTCGCTTGAATGGTTTCTAGAGATACCATGTTCTAGTTTCTTGGAATGCAGACAGCAGATAAGAGAAGAATGGGGAACTAGAAGTGGCTTAACTAGTTGTGTTTGAACTCATGCATGAGTTTGTTTGCTTTATAAAGATGAGAGATGCTCAAAAGTTGCCTTGTATATTTAATCTTGAGGTTTTGTTTGTTATTGTTGGTAAATGTTTGGACGGTGAGAATATAAAAACAAACTGGTCTGGTGAAAATGAAACAAATGAGCTATGCATGTATTTAGAACATGGGAACAGCACATGGACACCTTGGGAACTAAAGACAAAAGCTTACTACAATGGCCACTTACTGTTCTTGAGGGCCTCAGTGATCTTTCTAGCGCAGAGGTCAAATTCAAATGCTATGTTGCAATAAGAAGAAAGAAAAATGATAAATGATAAATGATACAGCGTCAGTTTAACATGTTGAATTATTAAATTCTTGCAGGTATATAATGGATTAAATTTTCTTTAGAATTTCAAGGACAGATATGTCTTTATTGCAGTAAAGGTGATTATTGTACTCCAAGGTATAGGTTTTGCTGCTCAATGCATAATTTCGGTTGATTGACAGGAAAAAGTAATGAAGTCCAAGTACCCTAGCTTTATGAAAATGAGATATTGGTCTTGGCTAAAACGGTAGAGACTCTGTGTAGGTCTCTGTGTTTGGATCTAGATTGTTGTATTTTTGTCCATGTTTTGTTCTGTTATTGCTCTAGGAAGGGGCAGAAGCAAGAACCCTTTTTCCTCTGTATGCCTTTTTTTAACCAGGCCACGCACATTTTAGTGAAGAAAAGGGTCTGGAATGAGCTAGCTAGGTTTGCTGAAATCCCTTTTCTCCTCTGGCTTCAAATGCAAAAGTTTCTTGGATTTTAGCGCTGTCAGAAAGAAAATATAGAGAAAATAAAGCAAGATTTGATCATAATGCAGAAGATTAGAGGCTATCCACAGCAAAGATGACTGCAAATTAGTGATTAATCAGTCAAAGAAAGAGAAGCCTTTTAGCTCTTTGACCTCTCTTACAGAGATCATAATAACATGGGAGAAGTCCCAGGCATGTGGTCACATGAGACTAATTTCAGGCCATGTGATAATGTTAGTTTCAACCTTAATCAAATGCATCTATGATATCTCCTATAGCAACCCTCTTCACAACAATGCCCTTCAATAAAGTTCAGTTCTCCAATGGTTCTTTCTGTTATTTTCCAGACCTGGGGATGGGTTCTCTTGTCAGTTTGAATATTTTTGCAAGTGGTGGATATCATGTCCAGTTCTTGAAAAGCTTGCATTAAGATTTGAGGAGCCCTTGTTTATTCCAGACAGCTAATCAACATAGACTAAATCCTCCTCAATACTGTGTGTACCTGGACAATTATTTAGTCTTGTCTTAGCTCAATAACTAGAATTTGTAGACATCCTAACTTAAGAGTAAATGCCTATTACCCCTATAGGAATCTCTTTTTGCTTAGTATGCTAGTTCTGCTAGTCCGAATTCAATCATCATGTCTTGCATATGCACCTCAATTTTAGCCCTTCCTTTTTACAACAAAAAGAAAATGCAACTACTTTTCTTAGCGTACTCATCATCAAGAAAATTTTCACTAACATCCCACAATTATTAACGTAGATTATTACTAAAAAATGTTAATTTGTATAAGCATTTTAAGTCTATCGAAAAGTAAATGCATTCCTTACTAACCCGACTTTTAATTTGCACAGTAAATGAATTGCTCGGTAATATGTTGGCATCTATTAGTGTTAACTCTATTTTTATAACGAAAATGATACTATAAAGTTACTTTTACACGTCTTTCATATTATGAGTGTTAAGACATAACTTTAATTTTATCACATATTTCAATGTATCAAAAAATAAATTTTACTCACTCACTCAAATAGTAATTTGCACAATAAATGAACTACTTGATAATAAGCACTCCATTCGTTTCAAAATACTTATTCATGAAGTCTTTTGCACACAGATTAAGAGTGTTAAAAACAATGCAATAATTTAAATAAAGTTTCTATTCTACCCATATTAAAAGCATTATAGTTATTGGTTAGTGAAAATTCCCAAGAAGCAAGAAGAAAGAAGAGTTTTGAAAAGTTGTATAGTTGACTTAGAATAAATAGGGATATAATAGAAAAAAACTAATCATTAGTTCTAGAAATATGTATATAAACAAATAAAAAAAATTCATGAATAAATATTTTGGAACGAAGGGAATAATATATATCTTTGTATCTACTAATATTAAGTCCACTGCAAAAGAAAGATGACAAACATGACAGTATTGTTCAGCATAATAAACCAGCTAGTTTGTAAAGGGCCTAAAGGCTACTGCAACAGTCAACTATATGAGTTAATTGTGTATAAAGTTCAAGAACTTATGAGTACTTTGATTCAGTGAATTTTGTGTATCCACTTATTAAATGAAGGGACCACACATATTTATATATGTATATCATCAATGTCAAGAAATATACTACTTGGAAAAAAGGGCGATTACATTTACATTTGTGAATTTGCAAAGTTTAAGAGTGGGACCACTTGGGGCAATGTTTTAGGAGGATTTTTTTTTCTTTTTTTTTGGGGGGGGGTGGTGTAGTGGGGGATGGGGAGGAGGTGGAGAGAGGGTTGGTGTTGAAGGGCTGGTTTAATGCAAAGCCTAGCTGTTAACATGAAATGCTTGCTTTTAAATGCTTTAATTGCTGTTTAAGAATAGCTGTTGAGTTTGCTTGGGTACTCTTCAACCAGCTTGGCTGAGAGAAGAACTATGATTTTGTGGTCTTTGTTGTGAGATTCTGCATCTGATCATGGCTCAGATTCTTCTTGCAAAGGAATGAATTATCTCCATATGTCATACATTAGAGAAGAACATTTTTTAGGCCTTCTTTTAAAAAAAAATAATTATTGAAAAATATATAAGAAAAATTAATGTGTCTCGTATTTAAAATATGTCTATAAATTATGTTAAGATTAACGAATTCTTCGATCACAAACATTCAATACAAATTAAAAGATATGAATAAAAGATTGTACTCGCTTATTCGAGATAAGTCTATCTTAAACAAAGTTTAAAGAATTATTCTTCACAAATATTTGATATAATTGGATCTCACATGCAATAATCTCCACATTATTTGTGGGATGGGTTTATTAAACCTAGCCCTAAAATGGATTTTTCCTAAACCCTAAATCAACATTCTTTTACTAAAAAAAAATTAAAATTTAATTTCTTAAACTACGAATTAAATATTTAATTCCCAAATTATTAGTTCCACATCAACTCTAACTCAATACTTATAAATGCTTTATTTTAGAGAAAATTTATGTCCAAGATTGTGTGCAGGATGAAATATGTGGGCCCTTTGACATGCTAATCTTATTCTCAATGTGGGCTCAGATTTGTGATCAGCCTCCTTGTTTGTCAGCGGATCCAATAGAGATATGTAGTTGGGATTCAAACTTGATAGAGATATAATCTCCCCCTAATTCGTTGGAATATAGGCCCATATAGGGCATTGGGCTTGTACTCAAGGATTCAAGTAGATGGGATTCAATCCAAAATAATTTTTAAATTTAAATAATTTTTATATTTTTGAGAACGATTATATACGAACAACATATTATATTATTATTTTTTTACTTTATATAAATTTTACTTTAATTACACATATTTTATAATTTTGTATTATATTAAATAAACACATCTCAAATATCAGCTTAAAGATATCTGAAATAAAAAGTAAGAACAATTCATACAAATTTTCATTCTGGAAAAAATTTTGAAGTGAGAAAAAATTAGAATTCTCAAAAAAAATCATGTAGGGTAAAAAAAATGATATCTTTTGTGAGTAATTACAGTTTTCAAATAAATGAATCATTTAAAAAAAATAAAAAATCTCAGTTGTTCCATTTTAAATATCAATCCAATTGCACCTTTATTTTATGAGATGGATCTCTTGATCCATGTGGTAAGTTTCAATGCAAAAAGCTCTCTACAAATGAACTTTGTCCTACCTAAAAATTCATTTCACATGGTCAAAGGTGAAAATACACTAGTGTAACAACAAAACTCATGTATGTAGATTTGTTTGCTTAGGAGAGAAGAAGAGGAAAGGGAAGAAAGCTACAATAATACATGTTACTATGCAGGGACGGAACTAAAGATTTAGAGTTAGGGGGCAAATTATATGAACCCCGCCCCCCAAGATCTGTCTCTGCTACTACGCCATGGTCCTAAGTGTACTAAATTATTGAAGAGTTGCTCAATCTAATCCACCTTTTATAGGTTGATGATCAACTATGCAATGCAGCTTTCATTTGTTATTAAAAAAGAGAGAAAGTTTGCTTCTAATTTAGGCAGCCTATAGCAGTACATATTGCAGTCTTGCTTATGACTTATTTAGTCTTAGATCTTGCAAGAGTTTTTTGTACAAGTATATTGAAATAAGCTTCAAAGATTGATAATTTTTCCTTTTTTCTTGATGGAGGATCAAATCCTAATATTTCTCAAGTATATGATAGTCAGAGGTTTAAGAGAATATATTTCATTTTAATTAGGCAAAAAGATTTAAAGAATATAAGTTATTATATTGTCTTTATTAATTAAAGAGGTTAATGGCAAACTCATGGATTAGGAGAGTTTATATCTCTTAGATAAAGAATGTTAGTTATAAAAGTTAGAGAAAGAATATGCTACTCTTAAAAAAAAAAATAGACATTCATTTTCAAGCAGGCAACTCAAACCTAGTACATTATTTCTAGTAAAAAAACATGGATGTAACGTGCCAAAAGAGCATCAAATTTTAAAAAATTTTCTTGATCTAAAAATTTTTTTTACCAATTGAACTACTATTATCCTAAACTCAAAACTTAAAATTTATGAGCTTATGTGTTGGAAAAGAAAAGTTTAGACATTATTGGAGGATATAACACTATCTTCGATTAGAATGAGATGTAAAAGGTAAAGTATCGTGAATATATTTCTTGAGTTAGTTGAAAAAGTTAGTATTAAGTTTAAAGTTCAAATTTCTTTTAACACACGATTTTTATGTCTACTTTTAATAGTAAATACGATTTTTTTATTAATAAAAAAAGTAAAAATATAAAAAAAAATCGAGAAGGTATAACTCTCTTTCTATATCAACCCTTCTTTTTCTCCCAAATTAGAGTGATTAGAAGAGATGAAGTGATTAATGTTATGAATTATTGGAATCTTCATTAATTAGTGGAGGCTCCACTAATTATGGATTTATGTGAATTATTAGAGAAGATTTTTATGAATGTCCACTATTTAGTGGAGACACCACTAATTGAGATTAGTGGAAGATGATGTATGCCATGATGTATTCCACTAATTAGAGCTCTATAAATAGAGCTATTATCTAAGCTTGTAATACACCATTATTTTGTGAAAGAAAGATTAGTGAAAGAAAGATTAGAGAAAATTGTGAGAGAAGAGAAAGAGAGAAATTAGTGTGTAGTGTGAAGATTTTATTCTAACACTACCCTAATTTTATAACACGTTATCAGTACGAGTCTCTACCGGTACAAAAGCCAAAAGACTAAGCACGAGTTTCTGCTGTTACCAAAGCCAGAAGACAGGGTACGCATTTATTGATCTCTATGGCTAACCTCGCTAAACTCGAATTTGTAGCCCTTGATATTTCTGGAAAAAATTATATGGGTTCTCGATGCAGAAATGCATCTAAATGCTGAAGGTCTTAGAGAAACTATTCAAGCACATAATAGTGCATCTGCACAACACAAGGCTAAAGCTTTGATTTTTATTCGTCGTCATCTCGATGAAAATTTGAAAATGGAATATCTTACCGAAAAAGATCCATATGTCCTGTGGGTAAATTTAAAAGAAAGATTTGACCACCTGAAGATGGTCGTACTACCCACTACACGGTATGAATGGTTGCACCTGAGGTTGCAAGATTTTAAAACCGTGAATGAATATTGCTCCGCAATGTATAAAATTACATCTCAATTAAAATTATGCGGAGAAAAAGTGACTGATGAAGATATATTGGAGAAGACATTCTCCACCTTTCATGCCTCGAATATTGTCCTGCAGCAACAATATCGAGAAAAGAGGTATACAAAATTTACAGATTTAATTACTACACTCCTCATTGCAGAGAAAAATAATGAGTTATTATTGAGAAATCATGAAGCCAGACCAACTGGCTCAACAGTACTCCAAGAAGTGAATGCTATTGGCTCCAGTAGAAGCCATCATTATAGTCGTGGTCGTGGCCATAGCCATGGCCGTGGTCGTGGTTATGGTCGTAGACACGCTCGATATTTCCCTTATCACAATCATAATCAAACTGTGAGAAATACTGGCCACTTGAAGTGGAACAGAAAAAATCATAAGGGAAAAGAAAAAGAAATTGAAGAAAAGCATGAGGATATATGTTATAGATATGGCATGAAAGGTCATTGGTCACGAAACTGTCGTACGGCTAAGCATTTAGTTGAATTGTATCAAGCTTATTGAAAAATAAAAATGTGGAAGCAAATTTTTCTCAACATCCAATAAATAATGCTGAGGATGATGATATTGATCCTGAAGATCTTAATATCAATATTACCCATATGGATGTATCGGATTTTTTTTAACACCCAGACGGTATGATAGACCATTTAATTGGTGATGGCAGTATCCAGAAGAACTAAAGTCTCACCCTGATATTTTTGTATTTTCATTTTCATTCTATTATAATAATATTTACGTTTGCATATATATATTTGTGTTCAAATGGCTGTTGTTAATGATGATGTATGCATTATTGATAGTGGAACTACACACACCATACTAAAAAATGAGA
This sequence comes from Voacanga thouarsii, assembly GCA_026120185.1. NCBI lineage: Eukaryota > Viridiplantae > Streptophyta > Magnoliopsida > Gentianales > Apocynaceae > Voacanga > Voacanga thouarsii. Next base: position 447,717 of record JANUWF010001558.1, read on the forward strand.
AATATTTTTTCTGATCTCAAAATGGGAGAAATAAATATTTAAACGATAAACGGTAGTGCAAATGTGATTGAGGGCTCCGGAAGAGCTAGTATATTGTTGCCTAAAGGAACAACAATTATTATTGATAAGGCACTATTTTCCTCAAAATCCAGAAGAAATTTATTGAGTTTTAAAGATATCTGCAGAAATGGGTATCATGTTGAAACAAATGAGGAAAATGGGATTGAGCATCTTTATATTACTCAAATACATTTGGGTAAGAAATCTGTATTAGAAAATTGCCATCTTTTTCTACTGGCCTATATTTTGTAAAAATACATACAATTGAAATTCATCATCTAGTAAATCAGAAATTTACTGATCCTATTACTTTTAACATTTGGCATGACCGGTTGGGTCATCCGAGATCTACCATGATGAGAAGAATCATTGAGAATATACATGGTCATCCTTTAAAAAATAAAAGGATATTAACATCAGAAAAATTCGCATGTACTGCATGTTCTTTAGGAAAATTAATTGTTAAACCATCACCAGTAAAAGTAGGAGTTGAAAGTCCTACATTTCTCGAATGGATTCACGGAGATATTTGTGGACCTATTGATCCACCATGTGGACCGTTCAAATATTTTATGGTCTTAATTGATGCATCATCCCGATGGTCACATGTATGTTTATTATCTACTCGCAACCTGGCGTTTGCGAGATTACTTGCTCAAATAATTAAATTACGAGCACAATTTCCTGACCATCACATTAAAAATATCCGTTTGGATAATGTTGGTGAATTTTCATCACATGCTTTTGATGCATATTGCATGTCAATTGGGATTAATGTTGAACATCCTGTAGCTCATGTTCACACACAAAATGGTCTAGCTGAATCTTTGATTAAACGATTACAATTAATTGCTAGACCATTATTAATGAAAACAAATCTCCCAACATCTGCCTGGCGACATGCTATTCTACATGCTGCAACACTTGTACGTATAAGACCAGCTAGTTATCATAAATTCTCTCCTTTGCAATTGGCTTTTGGGTCAGAACCAAATATTGCTCATTTAAGAATTTTTGAGTGTGCTGTATATATTCCAATTGCACCAAACCAACGTACAAAGATGGGTCCTCAAAGAAGAAATGAGATATACGTTGGATATGATTCTCCCTCTATTATCAGGTATGTTGAACCCCTGACGGAGATGTATTCACAAGCAAGATTTGCTTGATTGTCATTTTGATGAATCATTATTCCCTAAATTAGGGGAGAACCAAAACAAGATAAAAAGGATCTTGCTTGGACAACATCATTAAATTATCTTGATCCGCGCACAAGCGCATGTGAACTTGAAGTTCAAAAGATAATTCATTTGCAAAGCATTGCAAATCAAATGCCGGACGCTTTTGTTGACTCTGGAAGAGTTACAAAATCGCATATTCCAGACTATAAATGCTCCTATTCGAATTGAAGTTCCAGCAGAACAAAATATTATACCTATAGTCGTTGAGTCAAAAACACGCCGGAAGCGTGGCCGACCTCTTGGTTCTAAAGATAAAAATCCTCGAAAGAAAAGAGGATTAAATGATCCGGAAGATCATATTGAAGAAAAGAATGATAAAGACCAAGAGAGAACCGATGACAAAGAACCGAAGTTGATGAAAGTAACACTGAAATTTCTATCAATTATACCACTTCCGGTAGAAGTTGGAATCGGATAGAAACTGTTATTGATAATATATTTGCATACAATATATCTCTTGATGTTACACAGGATAACGATGATCCTGAACTAATATCGATTGATGAATGTCGGCATAGAAAAGATTTGTTGCAATGGAAAGATGCGATTCAATCGGAGTTAAATGTACTCGACAAAACGTGAAGTCTTCGGACTGCAGATCCGAACACCAGAATGTGTAAAACCTGTTGGCTACAAATGAATATTTGTACGAAAGCGCAATGAAAAAAGTGAAATCGTTCGATATAAAGCGCGATTAGTAGCCAAAGTTTTTCACAAAGACCAGGTATTGATTATGATGAAACTTATTCTCCTGTTGTTGATGCTATTACACTCAGATATCTTATCGGTTTGGCGAGTACATGAAAAGATAAATATGCGCCTATTAGATGTTGTCACTTGCTTACTTGTATGGAAATTTAGAAAATGATGTTTACATGAAAATCCTCGAAGGATTTCATATGCACGAAGCATATAAACATTATCCTCGTGAAAATTACTCCATTAAGTTACGAAATCATTATATGGCTCGAAGCAATCCGGCGCATGTGGTTCACACGTCTTAGTGAATATTTATTGAAAGCGGGATTTAAAAATGACCAGGTATGTCCATGTGTTTTTATTAAGAAATCTGGTTCTAAATTTGTGATATTAGCTATATATGTTGATGATATTAATCTTATTGGAACTCCTGAAGAGCTCCAAGAAATAATTGATTATTTAAAAAGAGAATACGAAATCAAAGATTTTGGTAAAACCAAATTTTGCCTTGGTTTACAATTTGAACATTTGAAGAGTGGAACATTTATTCATCAATCAACATATACAGCAAAAGTGCTAAAAAGATTTTACATGGACAAAGCACATCCATTGAGTATTCCAATGATCGTCCGATCATTAAATGTGGATAAAGATCCTTTCCGACCTCAAGAAAATGATGAAGAACTCCTTGGTCCTGAAGTACCATATCTCAGTGTAATTGGTGCATTGGTGTATCTTGCTAATAATACACGACCTGATATTGCTTTTGCTGTCAATTTATTAGCAAGATTTAGTTCTTCACCAACACGACGACATTGGAATGGAATTAAACAAGTCATTCGATATCTCCAAGGTACAATTGATCTCGGATTATTTTATTCAAATAAAACCAGCCCAATATTGATTGGTTATGTAGATTTATCTGATCCACATAAAGCACGTTCTCAAATGGGCTATCTATTTACATGTGGAAATACTGCTATATCATGGCGTTCTACGAAACAATCTATAGCAGTTACTTCTTCAAATCATGTTGAAATTATAGCCATTCATGAAGCAAGTCGAGAATGTGTATGGCTAAGATCCATGATTCATTATATCTGAGAAAGTTGTGGATTATCATCGATCAAAGATATTCCAACTCCTCTTTATGAAGACAATGCAGCTTGCATAGCTCAATTACGAGGAGGATATATTAAAGGAGATCGGACAAAACATATTTCACCAAAATTCTTCTTTACTCATGAACTCCAGAAGAAATGTGAAATTGATGTGTTACAAATTCGGTCATGTGATAACCTCGCAGATATTTTCACGAAGACTTTACCGACTGCAACATTTGAGAAGTTGAGATATAAAATCGGTATGCATCGGTTTAAAGATTTAAAGGAATCATCTCATCAGGGGGAGTAATAAACAGACATATAAAATAGTGTACTCTTTTTCCTTCACTAGATTTTTTTCCACTGGATTTTTATCTAGTAAGGTTTTAACGAGGCATATTCTTTATATAATGGATGGACATCCAAGGGAGAGTGTTATGAATTATTGGAATATTCATTAATTAGTGGAGGCTCCACTAATTATGGATTTATGTGAATTATTAGAGAAGATTTTTATGGATGTCCACTATTTAGTGGAGACACCACTAATTGAGATTAGTGGAAGATGATGTATGCCATGATGTATTCCACTAATTAGAGCTCTATAAATAGAGCTATTCTCTAAGCTTGTAATACACCATTATTTTGTGAAAGAAATATTAGAGAAAATTGTGAGAGAAGAAAAAGAGAGAAATTCTTGTGTAAAATAGTTAGAGTTTTATTAGTGTATAGTGTGAAGATTTTATTATAAAACTACCCTAATTTTATAACAATTAATTGAAAATAACACATTTGTCTCATTTTTCCCATTTTCTGCTTATATGTATATATAAACCAAGCACGGTGAAGGTGGTGGGACTGAAAGCTAGGTAGGCAGCTACCGGCAAGAGAAGAGAAATATATGTTGCTACTGACATAAATGATTGCAGAGAGATTCAGCAATGGAAGCAGCTTTTCATGCAGATGTGCATGTGAGGGAGGAGTAAATCGGTCGGTCGAGAGCCGAGAGGACCACGTCAATATTGCATGCATGTGCCGCTGTCCCCTCGTCCCTGCACGGCGGCCCAATGCAGCCACCCGCCCCGCCACCCTCCTCCTCCTTTATAGCAGCAGCTGAGCGTCCTTTCGATTGCCATGTGGAATATCAATGGAAAGTTGACATAAATCCAGTGTCCAATTATAATAATAATAAATAATAATAATAATATAAACAGAAGAAGAAGTACAAATGTACAATGGGCCAAAACATCAACTGTGTTCTGTTTGTGACATTTCACCAGCCAGCTCAGGACTGTTTGCCAAAGTCCCAAATTTTTGAATCATCAATTAGGAAAAGAATGTAAACGTATGTATTTTATTTTATTTGTGTATAAATAATAAACATTTGTTTGATTACGTTTTACTTTGTTAAATTCATACAATAAATTTTAAATTAATAATGAATTTATATATTTGGCATCAAAAACATCAAAGAAATTGCTGACACATATTTTTCTTATATTTTTTAATAAATATACCGATATTTAATATCATAACAAAGAATAGATTTTATGAGGTGATTTAATTGCTCAAGATATAAATGTTGTATTGTGCTCTACTGGATAAAGATTTCCATCTCAATCTAAAATTAGTTTAATTTAAAATAATTATAATTTTAAATTTTTATTTTTTTAAGAATTATTATATATTCATAATACATTATATATTTTTTAGCCCTACTTAGATTCTATTTTGATCTCACATATTTAATAATTTTTAATTATATTTAAACAAACTTATCTTAATATAATTGCTTATGATAATATTAGGCTTTGATCAATATTTGATTTTAACACTAAATCTAATTAGGATGAAATATATAAAGATAAAGTAAACATGGACATAAATAACATATTTATATCATTTGTACTAATATTTCATACCTTTTAAATTGTAGAGATTAGAGAAAAAGTGAATTTAAAATATAATACTGTAATAATTTAATCTCATTTTTAATTTTAAAAATTAAATTAATAATTCAGTCTTTTCTCCCCCTCTACCTTACAACAAACGAAAATAGGGTAAAAAAGAATACTTTAACAAAAATAGGGTAAAAAAGAATAGTTTCTTTAGCTGAAACCCCTTCTCCTCCTTGCAAACCAAAATTGGACACTCGGGCTATCCAACTTTTACACTACTTTAATTTGCTTTCATCCAAACAAGCCTTAACATGATTGTAGCCAATAGGATAAAAGTGGGGCCAAATCAGAATTTGGCAATATTCCAGTGGACCAAGCACACAGTACACTTCAAGTACACAAAAACAACAACCACTACAAATCAGCCACAAAATTAAAGTGGAAAAATCCAAAGAAAAATTAGTGGCTGAGGCTACTTATTATTGCTTGCAACGTATTTGATTGGATCACCGATGATAATACTTGCACTTGATTGGATATGTCTGTGTCTCTTGTAGAAGCCCTTCCACACTATAGACCCACAGGGAAAATAATGTTTTTTTAAAATTTTGAATCTTTAACCCATTTTTTGGGTCAAAATACTCATTTTTAATTATTTTTAAAAACCTTTAAATTACTAATTAAACCATTTTTCACTGTCTTATTCTGAATTCTAAAAAATTCTCAACACTAGACTTAGCTTTTAGATCTCCTCTCACATAAAGTAATGAAATGCGGGACTCTCGATTGCTCGTAAGTGATGAAAAGCAACTTATATATATATATATATATATTGGTGGTTTGACCAAACTAAAAACATGTATTTTGATTTGTTTTTAGTTGAGGTTCTATTGTATGACCAATATACGTTGAATATGTGCGACTATAGACTTATACAAGATAGATTTTATATTATATTATCTCTTATGGTTGTATGAATGATCTAAATATTTAGGATTTTGGAAAATATGACTTGGATGTTTACTTTAAGTAGTTCCTTTGGAAAGCGAAAATAATCAATCCAGGAAATCGTGGATCATAGGATTAGAAGTATAAGGATATATATATTTATAGATATAGATATGCCTAAAGCAAATCCTTTGTCTTACATATTTATCATTCATTGATTGGATAAGACTTTGAGTAGAACGCTAAATGTGTCGTTTTCATTTCCTTTTGCATTTTATAAATTTCTAAACTATAAGTTAACATTATATTTGGTCGGGTAAAAAAAAGGGGAAAAAAATAAAAGAGATATATATCTAAAAATAAATAGATTATTTACATGGTTTGATTAAAAAAATAAAAAAGAAGTAAATTATGAAAGAGAACTCTAATGCTTTATATTAGTAAAACAATCCATTTAAATTTAAATAAATTGAAACGTAACTTAAAATAGTATTTATCATTTAGTTCTCTTCTCCAACCATGTAAATAAAAAAAACAGTTCGTTCAAATTTAAATAAATTGAAACGTAAATTAAAATAATATTTTTCATTTAGTTCTCTTCTACTCTAACCAATTAACATATTAGTAGATAGTATTTATCATTTACTTCCCTTCTATCTAACCAAATAAAATAAAAATAAATCTTCTTAACGAAAGTAAAAAGTTGTTTTCCTCCTTTCCTCCTCTGTAAACAAACATAGGGTAAATATTCAACGGTTCTTTAAGTTTTAAACCCTTGTTTTGAAACAACTGCTTACCTTTGAAATGTTGGCCAACCTTAGGTATACTTTCCTTTCCATATAGGATTTACGATAGACATGGCAAAGCTTCTTGAAGAACAACGACGTAGTAGCACTATATAATGTTCTTATCACAAGAATCACAATCAAGATTCAAACTATAAAACCTAAACAACTCAGCAAGCTGGAGAACAACTAATTAATAGTATTGAGATCTCCATTGTCAATCTAGTAGGTGATGGTTTTAAGGAATATTTTTCTTGCTAATAAACATCACTTCATATATTAATTTAGCTATTTTACAACGACTATACAAAAGTTTTCTATTATATATTGCTTTTCATGGATGAGTTGATAAACCCCCGCCCCCCTCCACCACGCAAAAAAAAAAAAAAATCAAAATTATTTTATTCATGTTGGAAAGTTCAAATTCAAATCAAGAATACATTAATATGGATCTTTGAAGACGATAAGAAACTTAAAATATGGTCTTTGCCTTGTACTATAATAAATGTCATAGTCTTATCTAACCAACAAAATGCTGAAAGTTCTATGTACAAGTACAATTAATCTGCAGAGTGCACATGGCTGATTCTTAATATTTACTTACAAATCATAGTTATACAATGCCTAATATAGAGTCATATATTAGTATAATAAAATTATTCAGGAGTGCTGACTCGTAGTTAATGAGAAACACTGTTCCATATTGGCGTGTATTGGACAAGAAAAACAGCAAAAAGGTGGAAATTTTTCATGGATATAGTGATAAAATCAGAATCAAACAGTAAGGTAACTAATCAACAATTTCAGATTCAGAACTGGAAAAAAAGGGAGAAAAAGATGACGAGGGACAGTCATATCATATTATCAAACAAATTAAAGAAGAAGGTCCAAAGCTCTAAAGCCTAAAAGTCATTTCAGAATTCCAAGACAAACACCAGCACAGACTCCAATTTTTCATGCATCAAACAAAGGGAAAAATCCAAATGATTGATCCATAATGTATTAAGATCACATGCAAAACAGTAACAGATTGTAAGTTAAAGAAAGGAAGAAATCTAGACCTCCCACCCAAAAAAAAAAAAAAAAAAAGAAAAGAAAGGAAGAAGTGTTAAGTTTTCAGTCAAGACTACTTAGATCCAAGTGCTAGCAAACTGTAAAATCCTTCTTTTTTTTTTTTTTTTTTGGTTTTGATTTATTTTCTGTTCACAAAACAAAGGGATCTTTAAACATTTCTCAAATTTCATGACTGACCATACTCTTATTCTGTAGCATTGAGTTCTTGCAATGAGCAATTGCACCCTGAATTGCATTCTGCAACTCCTCCATTGATGATGTATCTCCATAGCACATGCTTCCAGTTCTGCTCATTGGAGGTGTGTATCCAGTTCTGCAAAGAATCCCAGAATGGCTGGGAGATGATCTCATAGAGGATGGACAACTTGATACATAACTTCTCCTTCTTGGGTACCTCAGATTCCCTGAAAATGAATGTGTAATGGTGGCATTGCTGGTTTCTCTTTTACCACTTCGATCTGACCCGAAATTTTGATCCCTATCCTTCATCGATCCGTCTGCTTTCAGGCACATAGAGACGTTTGCTGAACTTGCCATTCTTCTTGTTGTGATTGTTCCCATTTTCTGTTGGTGCTGCTGCTTTTGGGACAACTTTTCATATAAAGGCTTCACCTTTTTCAAATACCTGCGTATGACTTCTTTTGCCGTTGCACTCATGCGTTTCACTGATGATGATGATGATGGGGACGGTGATGGCCCTGATGCATTATCGGAATCTAGCTGTCGGGTCTTGGGTTCCTTGCGGAACACGGAAGAAAATCTTGAAAATCTAGAGAAATACTTGGTTTTCTTGATATTACCAGTGTTATGGCCGTAGGTGGTTTGGTTGTGGAAGTTGTTGATATTCAGGCGCTTGAATTCATCTTCCTCCGTGACTGAGCTCGGTCTAGAAGAGTCACAGTCGGCAAGAAGGATGAGGTCACTTGAGAAAGAGGAGTTGGAGTCGTTGGAGCTGCCAGTGGAGTCGCGGGAAGCGGTGGTGGTAGTGTCGGAAGATGAGGAAGTGGAGGAAGAAGCTAGAAGAAGGGTGCGGACCATTGAGATACGGGGCGAGAGGTGAAGTGGTAAAAGTTGGCCCTTGTAGAAAAGCTCGTCCGCCGGGCAGAGGTTGCTGGAGGCCTTCCGAGGGGAAAGGGAGATGGTGAATTCAAAGTCGGAGGAGGAGGAGGATGAGAAGGAATGAGTGGGCGAGGAGGGAAGGGTGTGAGACTTGGCCGTTTCTTTGTCTTTTCTCCTCCCCATCTTGGTGGCTACATTCTCAGCCAGCTAGGACCTGTGGTGGTTAGGAGAAAATGTGCGAGAGAAAATGGAAGAAGAGAGCTTGAAGCAACTACCATGGGACCTTCTTATAATGGGCACATGGATGGGAGGCTTAGGATGCATCATACATGAGGGTATTACTATATGTTTTTTCTAGGTCAAGATCCATAATGCAAGAAAAAAGAAAAAAACAACGCATTTTGTTATTGCAAATTGTGTTTTGTTCTTGGATTTTTTATCTCTAGATCTGCAGTACTATAAATGCATATACTATGGTTCTAATCATTTGCATAAGGGAGTCCCAGCTGATAAAAATGCAACTATTTGGTTCAAGATTTCTATACTGTCATGTTCTTCTAAAATGTTGTCTATTGGCTATGCACCAATCATCCCTCAAGGTATGAGGGAATATGAATGCCGGAAACATGAAAAGTCTAAAGTTGTATTTGTATAAAAATTAGATCAAGATGAGTTTGTAAAAATTTAATAAAATATAATATATAAATATAAGGTCTAATTATTAATGAGAGAGAAAATATAATACATCATAAATATACGATAATTTTTGAAAAATAAAAATTATTTAAATTGATATTATTATTTTAAATTCAAATTTTATCCCTTGAAGGTGTATGGGGATAGCACATTTTTTAGACAAATATATATGAAAGAGATGGATTCGACATTGGCTTTTTTATGAACTCTATTGAATTATTGAGTGAGCAAATGAATATTAAATTAAACCAACAAGTAAAATAAATTTAGGTAAATAATTGATTCTCAAACATCAATAAAAAAGAATATTAAGATAAAAAAGATCTTTTCGAAAGAACGTTAGATGTTTCCGATAGCTATATATAAGAATCTAATTTCCATTTGGACAGCTTGGGTTCTTATGGAGACATCCCATTTTCAAAAAACTTGGTTGGTGCTACGTACTTGTTTTCGCATGTTTTAAGGGCAGGCAAGATTACAAGATGAGGAAACATACTTAAGTACAAAGAGGAAGGTTTTGGATGAGTACAAATTGAAGAACTACTGATGGTGAAAGATAGAGAACACATTCAAAATTACAGCATCGAACAATCTAAAAATTTTCGAAAAGGATCACAGACTCACACATCACATGGGCTCAACATCGAAACGTCTCTCTCACATCTTTTCTTCTGGCATATTTTGTGCATGTCGTGATTTGCAGACATGTTAGTATTTCTCTGATTATATCAATTTCGGGGTCACGTGCTACAACAGATGCAGGGTGGTGGTGGTGGTGGTGGAGGAATGGTGGTGGTGGTGGACTGAGATAGACAGGACCATTCTGCTATATTTTAATGATGGCTTGTCAATTTGCACTCATGAATCATGAGAGCTAAGGCAGAAAAACCCCCGCCTGCAATATGCTGCAAGGTTCAATGATGAGACTATATTTTCATCAATTTTATATTCATATGCAACAATTTTGTTCTGCATGTAAATGGAACTCTTGCGTCCCCTTTAAACATTCTTGTCATATAAAAGTTAAAACCAATGAATAATTATAATGTTATAAGTGTTAGGGTTGATGATTGAATTTGTGACACATTCATGACTAATTTATTGTGTTGTAAAGGATTTTGCCTACTTTGACCATGCTATGGTGTGGAGACGTGAGAACTACTAGTTTTTACACCGTCTTTCTCAATATATCGCAATCCCTCAGCCACTGCAACTTTCTTCTTCCCCAACTCTCCCAAACTATTCCATAGCCATTTGCTCTCTTTTTTTACACTTTGAGCCTCCAAAACCCACATTTTCTCTCTCTAACTCTAACAATACAACTTTCAATTTCACCCTCTATTTCTTCTTCTTTTCCTTTTTACAATCACCAGATTTGATTATTTTTCATTCTCTCTTACTTTTTTTATAAAAGGCATTTTTTTAAATATATTTTTATTTAGTTAGACCAGCATTCATAGAATGCAAGAATGCATTTAGACTATTTGATAAGTTCCTTCAGAAGTTGGGCCAGATGAATGGTTCTTGCCCTAAGTAAGGCCAGACTTGTTAAAAAGCTCCAATAATGCACCCCTATATATATCGGGTCAGTAGCCTATATAACTACACAATGATTCAATTTTTAAGTAGTGACTGACATTATGGATTTTGACCAGAGATTGATAAAAAGAAATAAAGAATTACTTTTCAAGAACTTGTAATAAGATTTCTGAAATATAAAAACAACATCCTAACTATATATGAAGCTTTTTTGGTTGAAAGGATAGACAATATTACAATGTAAAAGGGAAGAAAAAGAGATAATATACGCACCTGATAATATCAAACTCAAAATTTCTTAACCTACTGAAAAGAGGTTTAGGGACTGATAATGCCTTAACAAGTAAGGCTGTTGGACAAAGAAAATTTTCTGCAATTAGCATGAGTAGTGAGTCCAGTGGCTGGTGAGTTCATCTTGATCAAAATATATATCAATTCTTCCTCATTTTCACTTGTCTTTTTATTGCTTTGGACTTAGTATACAGCTGTTTTGAGCTCAAAAGCCAATATCGTGATGGTGAAATCTATATATAGAGAAGAGAAAAAAAAATGTCTATTAGTTATTTCAATTTTCCAAAAGTGTCAGGCTGTATTATGGCTTCTGCAGTGTGCATTGCTGGGGGTGCATTGGGTTTGGGGTGGTATGATTCCCATGAGAGCCCACAGGAATAAAAGTGAGTCAACTACACAACTATGGTTGATTAATTTGCACTTAAGACCAAAAGGGTAATCTAATCCTCTGTCTGGATTGTTCTTTACTTTATGTTAACATCGTGGCTTAGATGGTCTTTTCAGAAGTAATTTCTATTTAATTTGGCACAAAATTTTTTAAAAAATAATTTGATTATGAAATGTTTCTAGTTTTACCATTGTTTGGATGATGAAAAAAATGTGTGAATGCTTTAAAACGATATTCCCATCTAATAAATTACAGGAAATGGACGCATATATACATTTAAAGATAAAAAATTGAGACATACAGAGCTAAAAAATGAAATGTAAATCTATCGTATGACAATTTTAAATTAAATAAATAATCACTTTATTATTACCGTCATTTAATAATTAAATAAACTATTACTCATTTCGTTCACAAATAATTGGTTTAATTATAAAAATTATGCATATTAAAAATTATAGAAATTTATAGGAAAAATAATTAAAATGTTTATTATACCCTTTGATTAAGTGTATGATTTGAAATTCGATATCAATATTTAGTGTCTTATGGGATGTACTCGAATCGAATCAAGTCGAACCTTAAGATAATCGAGTCAAACTTCATTATTTTCATACCGTGTTCGAATTCTAACTCGAATTTGATTCGAATGTTGAATCTTGACTCGGTTTCAATTCGTTTGAAATATTTTAAAATTCGAGTTCGAATCGAAATTTGATTATAATACGTTTAAAAGCTCGAACTCGAATTTAAATAAATAATTTATAATATAATATAAAATATATATTAATTAATTAATCGAACATGTTCGCGAGCTTTTGAATCTAATACTTAGATATTCGACTTATTTAAAATTCGAACCTAAATATGAGATTTATATTCGAGCTCGAACTTAATATTTCGAATTCAAATCGAACCCTTACCGAGCCGAGCCCAAACATACTTGATAAAAGCTCGATTTGTTTTGACCCGTATTGTCTTATCTCTAAAATGTGAAAGAAAATGTATTGAACAAAAATAATCTTGAATGTCTGCGGGACATGAGGCGGCTGGCAAATGCTAGTATCCAATAAAGAATGCGGTCTCGATTCGAATCCCGCTAAAGATATTATTGAGGGATTTTACATGACGACCCTCCAGACTCGTGAAGACTAGTCGGGCCGAAGACCTGGAGCCCTACGCTAATAAATAAAATAATAATAATAATAATAATCTTGAATGCTTAACATGGAATGCAGTTGTTTCTTTCTTTTTTTTTTTTCAGTTTTATCATTTGTGTTTTTGCACCATTACTTTCTTATATATGAAGTAAATATTACTTTTTCCACTGTCAAGTAACTATTGTCCTTTTTAATTTTATTTCTATAAGCATTTTACATTTTATGAAACTAATAATGCTTTTATTATTTTTTTCTGATTGTACAATTACAATTTATTAATCTACTAAATCATAACATTAATTGGTTTTTTAATTTTTTAAATTTATTTTATAGTTTTTAATAAGAATAAGTTAATATTTTTCTTAACTCTATAGATATTAAAATTTGATTAATATATAAATTATCTAAAAGTAATAATTATTTGATACAAGATAAATAATTAGCATCTAGCAATACAATGACCTGAGCTATGTACTTCAGAAGAGTTGAAGAATCTGTATTTGCACCATAACTAAACTTAAACCAATCAAATAAAGTGTTTTGGTATCGTTTTGTTGTAGAGTTCTTTAATTTAAGAAAACTAGCCTATTTAGTCCAAATTTAAAATTTGTAATGTTTTTATCATTAATGATTTTTTAATCACTATGATCTCTTAAAGATTTTTTCTATCATTATGGGCACTATAATAATAAAAAAAAATCATTAAGAACGACAGATTCTAAATTTTAGAGACCTAATAGACTAATTTTCCTTTAAGTGACGGGAAATAGGGCTATGGTATGGAGAAGATTTTAGCAAATAAGGACTTCAAATTTGTCATAATTTGAGATTGATGAAACATTTAGGTGCCAAGTTTCATTGCCACCGAGGAATTAGGGACTACAAATAAATAAAAATTTAATGTAATACCCCATATAATTTTAAGGTGTGTATTGTGCAATTGTGTTCGGGTTTCATTGCCCCATGGATCTTAACTATATTGATTTTCTAAATTATAATTATACATCTTTTATGCTATCAAATATTTATTATTATTATTATTTTATTTATTTATTATTATTATTAGGTTTGGATCGAACCGAGCTCAATTCAATTTAATTCAAGCCAAACTTCAAGTGAATTAGCAGTATGGTGAGACTAATAATATCGTACAGGAAGTTATCTTATCTTTATTTTAGAGAGAGAGAGGGGGGGGGGTAGAGCTTTGCCAAATTTTTTTTAATAACTTATTTCCTTAAAAAAAAAGTATAATTTTTTATGAAAAATCTATATAATTTTACTTTTTTATTACTTTTTTTTAATTTGAAATATTATTCTCTCTTTTTCTTTCTTCTATTCTTATCTCTTTGGTGTAACGTCCTTCCTATTATGACCTCTGGGAACATAATTCCTTTCCTGAATGCTTTCAAAAGGAAAAATGCAAACTTCTCAAATTGTCCTTAAGTTTAGACTTTAGAATCTTTATTTATTTATTTATATATATCGGGGTTGGTATCGTGGGCAGTTGCGTTGGTGGGGAATTGCGGGGAACTTGTAAAAGAATCTTGTTCAGTTTTATTTCTTAGGACCTATTTGAATGAATTAAATGTTTATTTTTTTAAGTGTATTTGATAATAATTAATATTAAATATTTAATTAATTAAATATATTTAATAATAATTTTTTGTTATTATTTTTATTTTATAATATAAGTCGTTTTAAATTTGAAATTTTTTTTCACAATATAAATAAGTTTATAAAATTTTATTATTTTTTTTCAACTCTATCCCTCCCTATAATTAGGCCTATCAATGGGTCAAGTCTACCTAGATCTGACTTGCCCGATTTATCTATTTATACAGGTTCGATATGTCTATTTTGTTACCTAGACTCGATCCGTTTATCCATTTAATCTATGTAACTGGATCCGAGTCCGAGTATTATAAATTCAAACCCGATTACTCATTTATCTAATTAATTTTAAAAAATTACATAAAATATTATGTGTGTGTGTTTAACTTAACATTTTAAGTCTTTAACTATTTAGCTTATTGGATGAATTTAGGATATTTTATATTTTGTAATAGTTATAAATTTATGGATATTTTGGTATTGTTATTGTAAACTATTATTTAATGCTTAATTTCTAATTTATATGTGTTGTATGATATTATTATTTATGAGCTTTGACTTTTTTTATTATTGTAAATTTAAAATTTTGAGAATTTAAAATTGTACCTGTTTTAAAATTTTGTACAAAAATTTTTACATAGGAATATTATTTTTATAACTTAAAATTTTCGGATCGGGTATACCTATCGAGTTGGGTATGTGTCCTTTTACTCTAGACTCGCCGAGTATATGGGTCGGGTCCGGTACCCTTTTTGTTAAACAAGTCTGAGTCCATACCTGACCTAACCCGACCCGACCCATTACACCCCTACATGCAATCTCTCTATTTTTATTAATTATGACACAACTCTCTTTAATTACTAAAGTAGATAATAACTTAATTAAGAATATTTTTAAAATTTTAATTTTAAAATTATTTAGAATTTATGGACCATTAATTCTTATACATAAGTCTTAAACGACTTATATTGTGAAACAAATGTAGTATTATTTAATTGTTACTTAATTGATTAAGACGTATTGAATTTCTTTTATAAATTTTAAGTGAATTAAAAGTTATTTAAATTTGAATATATAAAATACTCATTTAATTATTAATATTTATTAATATTTAATTTAATTATTACAAAAATATAATATAAAAATAAATTATAATTAATTCAAACTTCATATTCAATTTTCAAAATTAAATATTTAAATATTTAGATTTAAGTCTTCAAATTTTAAATTTTTATCAAACGAGATGTTAGTAACATCTCACTAGGTGTGTTTCCATCACCTTTACCCCTATGTTATGCCCTATGAAGGAGGTAAATTATAAAATTTATGACATAAAGTCGGAAATTGAATAAAACTCGCTCTTTACCATCACGCTATGTAATGTTTTCTTCTCAACCTTTGGGGTTAAGATGTGGTGTGATTGTCGATTGGTTTTCTCACCACTGGTCCAATCGAGTCAGTCCTCCTTCAAACTAAGATGGACTTTACAGAAAAGATTATCCGTTGGCCCAATTTATGCAATTTATGTCATTCAAGAAGCCCAAAACAAGTAGGCTCATTGGGGCTCCACATCAGTTATTGCTCTCGGTCCAATTGGCTTTCCCTTCATCTAACTCGACAATTTTAAAAATTATTTTTATTTTTAATAACAATAAAGTAATCATCTAATTAATTATAAATACTTCTTATTACACAGTCATCCGTGAATTTAATATACATTCTACCTCCAGACATTATAATTTTTTTTAAAGCAAAATTTTCTGGTTTCTATAGAATTAAAAAATAGTAAAATATTATCCTAAAATAAATTTTGAGATGATGAAGATAAATGTATAAATTAATAAAAGAAGAAATGGTAGAAATAAAATCGCATAAACTTAAATAGATTTGAAATCACTACGAAAAAAAATTATGCTCGTGTATTAGAAAAATTAAAAAACCCAAAATTTTATTTTCCTAGTAGCATTTCCTCAAAATAAAGATAACTAGGTTAATCCGGAAATTTTAAAAAAATGTGCAATAAATCAACCCGAATAATTTTCTTAAATAAAAAATTCCCGAAATTAAGCCGATCATTTTCTCAAATGATTGCACAATTACTAGAAAACTAGTCAATTTGGTGCCAATTGAATTTGTGTAGACTTGGTCCAAATTATGGGGCTAAACTTTTTATTAAATAAAATTGGCTCAAGAATTTTGTGAAGTTACACAAGGATACATTTAAAACCAAAGCTCATACTCCATCATTGATAAAGACTAGGTGACTGCCTTACGTAAGGCGCGAGCTCGGGTACCTGTAGCAAGAAAATATTGAACAAATAACAAATCTTAAGGAAGCAGTGAAGCTAAGGACGGGAGATTCGCCAAAATACTGAAATTCTATTAAATGACATAGATATCCCAAAATCTAACTATACGATCATAAATTCAGTCAATGGAAATAAACTAATTCCAAATGCTTTAAGCCATAAAGATTCTATGCTGGCAGTTGGTCACAGAAGCAAAGAGTACAATAATTCTATGGGAGTGCTCCGAATTGGATATCAAGTTTTTGGCACACCCGGTCAACAAGAATGCAATAAGTACTTCACATCTCAACTGCATTCTCATCCTCATCAAATGGCAATTCATCCCCAAGATCATCATCTCCTAGGAATTGACTACCACCCTGAATCTCAGAATCATGGCCTTCACCATTGTTACTCTGAGGCTGTAGTGCATTTCTCCATTGATTCTGGTTCAGCAGCAGTCCTCCAATCCAGAATATTACTGTTCTCATGGCTCACAGATTTAAAGGACAAAGAATCAGCATTAACCTTTAGATTCTCCTCGTGGCTATTAGATTTATCATCTCTAATTTTCATTTCACGCATTTCCTTAGGAAGTTCATCATAGCCAGATTTTTCAGGTCTAGTCAACATGTTAGAGGTGCTTGCAGTAGCTTCTTCAGATGTAGACGCCATATGTTGCTATGAGGTTGTAGTGCATTTCTCCATTGATTCTAGTTCAACAGCAGTCCTCCAGTCCACTTCTTGCTCAATCTTCACCCTCTTTATGCTAGAATCCCCAGCCTGGAGAGAATAAATCATATTATGTCTAAGCGATATAGGGATGTACAAGAAAAAATGCATCATAAAATAAACACAATACAATGTGATATAATGCAGTTGCTTCCACGGCTGATATAACTTCTACCGGTACTGATCCTGTATTTCTTAGAAAGTTACACGCCAACAGTTACATGTACATGGTTTAACACAAATATAATCTTAAATCCCCATTGCTTTTTCAAGTAGATATAAGAATGTCACAAACTACAAGGCATTCCGGGCAAAATACATTAATTAGGTCTAGCACATATGGAAACCAGAAAATACAATTTGAAATGCCAACGCATTGCTCTGCTTACCTCCAATATCTAAAAGTACACATTTTGTCCAAAAGGAGATTTTCATACAACACAAAAGAACACCTTTATACTCTTTTATACTCATTGAAGTCAAAATATAAGTTATCAATGTTGATGCCTGACAAACTAATCAAGCTTCATTACAGAACATGTCACACCACCAGAAACTTAAAAGTCACTTCTACACCATCAAAGCAAATCCTATATTTAAAAGTTCTTCAAAATCAGAACCCAATTATTAGTGGTCTTGGACATATTAACACAAACTATATCAATTCATACAATAAAAGGGAACCCAAAAGGCAACAAATGAGCTTAGCATAAATTTGAAGCAAAAGCTTAAATCCATTCTTTAGTCCACTGAACACAAAAAGCATCAAGGTGAACCAGATTCCGAAATCTCAAAAGTTCCCTCTTCAACACACATTTGGCAAGAAAAATAATCAAAGAATCATAGTTTATAATTAATTCTCATGACATATTTCTTTCTTTCCAATTCAAGGTAGAAAAAACAACCTATAGCTACCAAGAATAGTGAAAAAAGCCCAACCAGAGAGAGGACACAAAATTTACTACAGAAACGAGAAGGCAAGTAGAGAAGGGGTGGGTGGATTGTGAATGAAAGAACAATTAAAAAAGAAAAGTACGTTAGTATTCATTTTAAATTAACTACCAAGAAAAGCCCACATAAAAAACTTAAAAGGGATTAAAAAGAACAACAAAAAACTACTGCAAACTCTAATGACAGCACAAAAATACTCATGTAAACCATACTTCTTCTCAAGGACTGAAACAAAATTAGAAGGATTGTATAACTTAAAAGGCAAAGACAAACGACATATACTGTAATGGAAGAACTGCTCTTCACTACTCCTTACATCCACTCTAAAGTGATTGATAAAGAGTTGAATATGTTGCCCTTTAGTTCTGAGGCTATGTCGAGCAATCGAAACTCGAAGCCTTCTTCTTATGGGTTCTCCTCCCTCGACTTTAATGGGAGTCACATTTGGAGACACTAGTGGGGGCGGTGGCAAGGCCTCAGATAACCTATTTTTCTTCTGATCTAATGGATCCATCTGCCAAAACTGCAAAAACAAATTTTAAAACAAGCACGCTCAGATACATGCAAAATAAACAAGTCTTCACATAGTTAAAAAAAGCTTGTAAATAATGAAGTCATATGGTCTAATAAAGCCAAAACTGTAGCTAATTTTCATCACTCCTTAGAAAAGCAAGCCACAGATGATGATAAAATAACATCGTCAAACAAAAGACTTACACATGCATTATGCATGTAATTTCACATGAAGGTATATAAACGGTTCAACATCATATTCACATAATTTGAAGCCACGAATATAGTCACATTAGCCCATATAAACATCTGCATTAATTTCTTTGTCCATGACGTTCCCAGTGCTGCAAAATGCCCAATTCTGTCCTAAATAATACATTGAAGCAACCCTTACTTCTAAATCAGCTTTCATATTTGGTGCCATTCTTGATGATCAACTCCCAAATTTGGTGCCATTAATCTGCATTAATGGAAGAACTGCTCTTCACTACTCCTTACATCCACTTTAAAGTGATTGATAAAGAGTTGAATATGTTGCCCTTTAGTTCTGAGGCTATGTCGAGAAATAGAAACTCGAAGCCTTCTTCTTCTGGGTTCTCCTCCCTCGACTTTAATGGGAGTCACATTTGGAGATACCAGTGGGGGCGGTGGCAAGGCCTCAGATAACCTATTTTTCTTCTGATCTAATGGATCCATCTGCCAAAACTGCAAAAACAAATTTTAAAACAAGCACGCTCAGATACATGCAAAATAAACAAGTCTTCACATAGTTAAAAAAAGCTTGTAAATAATGAAGTCATATGGTCTAATAAAGCCAAAACTGTAGCTAATTTTCATCACTCCTTAGAAAAGCAAGCCACAGATGATGATAAAATAACATCGTCAAACAAAAGACTTACACATGCATTATGCATGTAATTTCACATGAAGGTATATAAACGGTTCAACATCACATTCACATAATTTAAAGCCACGAATATAGTCACATTGGCCCATATAAACATCTGCATTAATGTCTTTGTCCATGACGTTCCCAGTGCTGCAAAATGCCTAATTTTGTCCTAAATAATACATTGAAGCAACCCTTGCTTCTAAATCAGCTTTCGTATTTGGTGCCATTCTTGATGATCAACTCCCTTCCTCCACAGTTGATATACAAAGAATAATGTTCTACAAAAGTTGAAAATTTGGAAAAAGGCTTCACAATCTAGCATAAATTTGTTAACCTGAAATTAGAAAAGAAATTAAGACAAGAAAAGAGATTCACCTCGATCACTCTAGTCAGAATAGGGAAAGTCTTGCTTTTGGCAAGAGTGAAGTGGCATTGTAAGTTAGATTCAAGAAAGATTTGATGATGAAAATGCAGACTTTCAATACAAAAAATATAAGCATAGTTATCTCTCTATGTATAATTAAAAAGGGAACAAAATCCAATCTTCTTGACAGATCAATAGCTGGGCAAAGAAAAAGACCATGCACAAGAATATTACAACTTTTCTTTGGATAAGTAACTCTCCACCAAGTTTCTACAGTCATGAGTGCAAGAATTATTAATACAAACAATTTTAAAATGATTCTTTTAAACCCAAATTTAATAAATAGTAACTTACATGCTTCTATGAGGGCTTTCAACTGGTCTTGATCCTTCCTAGGTAAAATTGTTTTAAGAAACACCACTGTGGCAAGCAATTGTAACCAATATCAAGATACACTCTTTGTTAGCTTTAATAAATGCAACACTAATGGCATATTTGTGCTTCTGAATAGAATTGCTGAAATCCAACATCATGTAATCTATTTTAAGCTTTTGGTACTTGCAACACTGTGACGTAATAATAAATTATAAACAAGCATAAGAAGAAATTATCTCAAACGTATTAACAAAATTCTTGCTGCAGATATTTGAGGAAGGAAATCTATTCAGTATATTGGAGAAATTCATATAGACATTCATGTTTCTTCATAAAATCCATCCGAAATTCATCCAGTAAGCTTGTTTCCTGTGAGATACCTATAAAACAAACGAATTATTTTCTTAGCCTTAAAAAATTTCAAAATAAAGGCTTATAAATGAAAGAATAAAGCTTTGCTTAAGAATATTTACTTACATGAAATCTGCTTTGCCATGTTTACTAAAGATTGTTGGAATGTCACTAGTCAAGTCATTAAAACTAAGGTCCTACATAAGAAAGCACTAAAGAAGACATATACTACCCACAAATTTATCCCAAAGAAAATACAACAAATATCTAAGATCAGCTATTGGGGAATTTTTCATTCTTGTCATAAAAGGAAAATTGGATTTTTTAAGAAAAAAGTCCTTAAAATGGGAAAAAAAAATTTACCAATGCCTAGAAACTCAAAACAGATGGACAATGAAGGCTGATGTTCCAAATCAGCCCATGAAACAAAATTCCCACAAACCCACTTAATTTTAACACATAACTGAAAAACTAAAGGCTAAGCAAACCTCACCCCATAAAAATTATGGTGATGCCTGATGGTGAAAATAAAGTATATGTCAATTTTAACCCAATTGAAGAAAAAACTCAACATAGAGCAAGGAATTAAAGCAACATACACATACATTTCCTAAAAAATCTTCTTCATACAGCAACCCCCAGCTGAAAAAAAAAAGCCACGAGAAATACTACTGGTTTGACCATCAAGAGCAGTGACCTTGATCTGCTAACGTGTATCCATGGAACCTGAAGCAAGAATCATGCACACAATTGCCCTCAGTATGCAGAAACAAATTATTCTAAAAATGGAAGTATAGTTTCTTCAGGACAACAAAAGATTTTCATATTCTCATAATTGCATCATGAGCTTCAGAAATCACAAAAGTCAGCAAGAGATATTAACAATTTCAAAAAAAAAAAAAAAAGAGCTTCAGAACTTGATACCGGGAAGCCATGGAAAAAATTGAATCCTTCATCTTTCTCTTCCTTATCTGTCCTCCTACTTCTGTCATCTTAAATCCACTCTTCTTTCTCGTCCGCAACCTTCGCAGCAGCACCCCTTGCATCCTTCAGCAAAATCTCAATCAGCAAAAAATAGCCAGAAAAAAGTTGCATATGATTCCTTCACATCAATTTTACCAAATTCGTAACAGATAAATTAGGGTAACACCTGATCAGATAGCAGATCCAGTATTGTCATAAATTTGTGAGACAGAAAAAAACAACTACGGTTACTAACCCCAGAGAAATAGCCATACCGTCGTCTTCTTCCATAGGTCCCTGATCTCCGCTGCAAAACCTTCCCCGTGGTCTCTTTCTTATGCCACGCAATCTGATCCATTTAGATCCTCGAGGTCCATCAGCTTCCTCGGCTGCCGTCACCATCACTACTGCCACCGTAGTGAATAGAGTGGCGGTGTATTATATTGGGGAGGGAGGGCGGAAACTTTGGAATTAATGATGGCGAGGGATAGGGAATAGAAGCATAGAGGAGAATGGAAAGTGAAGGGAAGAAGAGACTGAGGGCGAAGAGAAGAGGAAGGCATGGTTGCTCTGTGGTCAGTGGGGGAACCCGCACCGAAAACCAAGCAGTGAAGTGGCTTCACCTGCATGAAGAATTCTTGCCAAGTGTACACTTCATTTTGCCACGTACACTCAAAGCAATTGAAACATCAGTGAAAAATCACAAATCACGTAGGCATCGTTAGATGTAGAAAGAGGTTTCATTGCACCTCACCGGCAAAAAAAAAATTGTAAAAAGACAAAAATGTCCTCAATGACGAAAAATGAACAGTGTCACCAAACTCCTTTTTCTATTATGTAGAAGATATATCTATTTTTGTTTTTTACAAATTTAAAAATGGTTGATATAATTAATGTAATTATTTTTAATAATTTTATTTCTATATCTTTTTATTAATATTAAATGACTCTGTATTATTTTATTAAAGATTGGATTACTCGTATTACTAAATTATTTTTCAAATTAATTTTTCTTTAATCAATGATGCTATGTTTGTTGACAACATTTTATTTCTATAATTAAAATAATTAATTAATGGTAATATTTTTTAATAATAAAGAGAGTATTTATTGATTAAAATGTACATTAATTAAAAAATATTAATAAATTAAATACACTTAAAAAAAAAAGATACTCGTGCGATTCTGAACAAACAAAATCATCATGTATCAGAAACGAAAGAAATATTTACTACATAATTTATTTCTTTACTTGAATAAAAATAAAGTAAATTAAATTTGACAATAAAAATGTATTTTAATTAATTAAACAATCATCTTACACAATTAAATCTATCTCTTAAAAAAAAAAATCAAAGTACGCCATTCAATTTATGAATATTTTGTCTTTTGCTGAAAAATAAGTATTGTAAACTTTTGAATATTAAATTTAAATAATAACACTACTTCAAGATCTCAGGTAGGAATGGTAGGGGCGTTTGTGATAGAATGTTATTAAAGAAAATTATATTCCATCTTGTTTTTTTGCTAAATGGATGATTATTTATTTAGAATGTCATCACTTCCAAGGCCATTACAACCAAACGTGTCATCCAGCTCGGCAGCATGAACGTGTTGGAAAGTACGCCCAAAATAAATTATGTTTTTCTGTATTTAAAAAATTAATAAATATTTCATTCATTAATGACTGTTTATTTATATATATTACACATTAAGGTTTAAGTGTGTTAATAAGTAATTTACGTGATTTGGTCGTACTTTCATAGTAAGGTATAGATTATGGGCTACTAACACATAAGTGAAAAATTATTCTTTGATCGATTGATAGAGTTGGGCACTTCGTTAAGGTTTAGATCATTACACTATGGTTTCTAAATGGGGAATAGTTTACCTTTAACCAATGAGTAGTCCACTTATGCCAATTGTGTAAACATATTCGGAATACGTAGAACTAGACCGCACAATAATAATCTTTATCAAGGTACTAAAATAAATAAAGATTGGTTTATCGCAGTTACTGTGTGGACGAGTACCATAGGATTTGAGTGTAATTTGGTAGTTTGGTGAAGCTGGACTTGTACACTTTGATGTATATTGGGTGAGATCTTATCGCAGGGTCAATAACCTTATGCGTTGAGTGTATGACTCTAGTTAATTAAAATGAACTTATATAATAGTGTTTATATACTTCATTACTTGAAAAAATCACTCCTTTGTGATTGTCGGAATAATCTAATAATACAGGGTCTTGAAAAACATGACAAGTATGTATGCTTTATGGGTAACTCCCTGAGATAAGTTGGTATATATTGGAAATCATGGATTATCAGACTAGTTATCAAAGGATAGTAGAAGTCATTGAGAAAAGTGTTGATACTATTTTCCTATCTCAATGACGGATGTTACGTAAAAAGGTATTTTTCTCATTTCACCTATAGGTCGAAGACATTGTACTTGCAATATTATTTTCGGGATAAATATTTTTATATGGTAATAAATGAAATATTTGGAATGATTAAAATACTGCTATGTGTTAGCAATGATATTTTGGCTATTTTAGTAACAAAAAATAATATGTCTTTTGGTCCCCAAAGTAACTCAAATAACCTTAATAAATTCATTTATTATATAAGGGTGAATTTATTATTAAAATAATTATTCTAAAAGTTCAATTAATTATTTATTTAGATTAAAATAATTAATTGAGTGAATTTAATTAATTAGTTTATTAATTAATTATTTTGAATAATTTTATATTAGACCAATATAGTTTAATTAATTAATAAAAAACCTAATTTAATTAATTAGTTTATTAATTAATTATCTTGAATAATTTTTATATTGGGCCCAAGTAAATTAATTAATTAACAAAAGAGCTAATTAATTAGTCTTAGGCTAATTATGAACAACCTTGGTCCACTAGGGTTTTTTGGTTGCAGCTTAGGGAATTAATAAATCCTTGGGAGCCACAACATACTAAAAAGAAAAAAAAAGGAAAAAAATAAGAAAAGAAATAGGAAAGTCGGCTGTTGAGTTTGTAAAGGAAAAAGGAAAGCTGGAGTTTTTTTTTTTTAAAAGACATCTCGTATGCCTATTGATTGGTTGATCGAAAATTGAGAAAAAGATTAACAGCTTTCGGTTTTCTTTGAAAAAACAAATGAATATTTTAATTTGTTCTCGGAATTCACTACTCATCATATGTATCAATTGGAACCATTTCCAATATACAATCGGTTTGGCTAAGAACTTTTCGAGTAGTGATTCTTATAAGTAAGATATCCGCTCCTACTATTTAGAGTGATGAATCCTTTATTGATCATCTCAATTACTTCCGTTTGCTTCATGTTGTACACAATATCCATCCTATAAGCGATCTTGTCAGGACTCCAGATATTGAAATCAAAGTATAACACTCAACATATAAAGTATTTTAGATATCTCAAGTTTAAAGATACTTACACATTTGTTATAATGAGATTCTATCACTGGCATTAAATAGTTATCCATGTGATTATCTCATAGTCAAGTCATCCAATATACTTGTTCAGGTAACAAACATCCATGTATTAACTTTGAGTATCATAATACTCATAGATGTAAGAACCACCACCTAATCAAATTAAGAAGTATAACACGTGTTAGTCTTAACGTATTAATAATGTCCTATTTCTTTAATAATATGACTAGGGATAATTTAAGTACGAACATATCCAGTGTAGTAGGAATCTCACATCATATCTCTATTATGATTTTCTTAATACAGTATTACACTTGAGACTTTATCTAACAGTTATATTCACACGAAAGTATAAATAAAACAAATTGAAAGATAAAGAATACCTTATTTTATTAATAATGCACAATATACAGGATACATATGATTGCATCTAGGGCATAACACTAATATCCATACAATCACAAAAATTATATTTTTATTAGTAAAGAAACCACCTTTTTCGGCTATTAACCCTAAGCATGCTCCTAGATATAACCAGGTTCTGAAACCATTTGAAGGACCACGAGAAAAATAAATACGCAGCGAAAGATAGCAAATTAAAATTTTTCTCGATCCAAAGTTTAGGAAACTTACTTCTAGAACGTTTTACTTGAATAATTGGAGTTGGATTCGGGTTCGACGTGCTTCTTGTACTGGAATATCTACTTGTTCTGCGGGAATACTAGCTAACCGTTGGCTCCTTCGTACCACACACTTATCATGTTTACTAGTTCTAACCTTCCTCTAACCTCTATGAACCTCTACCGATAAAAGTAGAATTGGGATGAAGAAAATTAGAAAAAAAAAAAATAGAATAGCTAAAACGGTAAATGAAAAACAAAAGAAAAATGACAAAGGAAACAGTGGCCTTTGTTTGCTTCTAAGGAAAATCGAAAGTTATAGGGAGTTTGCACAGTGATTCGATCAACCCACACCAGGCACCCGCAATGCCTTTATATCAATCAACAACTTCCTTTTCCTTCACAAACCAAAAATTGTCGCCACTTCCTATTTCTTTTATTTCTTTATTTCCTGTTTGCACATGGTGACTACTATCAAACCCTGATGGGCCATACTTTCTTAATTAACCCAATAACCAAGTAAATTACTCTTTTATTAATTAATTAATCTATTTAATATTTAAGTCTAATATGAAATTATCTAAAATAATTAATTAATAAACCAATTAATTAAATTGACTCTTTTATTAATTAATTAATTCACTTTGACTTAATATATATAAAATCACTCAAGATAATTAATTAATTAATTAAATAAATTGGCCCAATTAATTATTCTAGCCTAAATAAATAATTAATTAGACTTCCTAGATTAATTATTCCAATAATAAATTCATCCAATAAGCCCATATAGTAAACAAGTTTACTAAATTTATTTGAGTTACTCTATGAATCAAAAAACATATTATTATTGACTATTAAAATAACCAAAATACATATGCTAACAAATAGCGGTATTTTAATCATTTTAAATATTTTATTTATCACCATATAAAAATATTGACTTCGAGAATAATATTGCAAGTATAGTGTCTTCGATCTGTAGGTGTACTAACGAAAATACCCTTTTACGTAACACCGTCATTGAAATAGGAAAAATGCACTAATACATTTCTCAATAACATCTACCATACTTTAATAGCTAGTCCGATTCTACGACTTTCAGTATGTATCCACTTATCATAAGGAGCTACCCAAAAGTATGCATACTTAGTCATATTTTTCAGGGTCCTAGATTATTAGATTATTTCGAATAATTACAAAGAGGTGATTTTTTCAAGTAATGAAGTATATAAATTATATTATATAAGTTTGTCTTAATTAACTAGAGTTGTACACTCAATATACAAGATTATTGGCCTCGCAATAAGAAATCACCCAACATACATCAAAGTGTACAAGTCTAGTTTCACAAAACCACCAATTTATACTAAAATCTTAGGGTATTCGTCCATGCAGTAGCTGTGATAAATCAATATTTATTTAATTTAGTACTTTTATAAAGATTATTATTACGTTGTCCAATTTTATGTATTTCAAATACTCTTACACTATTGGTGTGAGTAGACTACTCACTGGATATAAAGATAAATCATTCCTCATTTAGAAATCATAGTGTAATGATTTAAACCTTGATAAAGTGCTCAACTTCACGACGTACGAATATATTGACATAGAAAATAATCCTATGAACAAGATGTACGAATGTATTAAAATATGACATAGAATTAAAATGTCATAAACATGGCCTAACGAAAGTATTGACATGTAAAGCAATCTCATGAACAAGCTTATGCATTGCGTAACTCGTTTTTGAAAACACATGAACATAAATATTAAACATAAAAAGCTTGATTACATTGGAATCATTTTCTTCGACCTATGGCATATGTAATTGCTCCTGGAACATAACGAAAGTGCTGGGAAAATTTTTAATCATAATTCTTACATACAACTCTTTGAGGAAAGCTTTAATTTTTTATGCAACAATAGTTGACACACTAACACAATGCTCTTAAGATTGCGCGAAAAAGAAGGCTTCTCTATTTTTTAAGAAACTACGGACAAAGGAGATGGTGGAGATGGTGGTTTTTGAAGAAACTACAGAGAATTGAAAATGGCTCAAAGAATTCACACATTTTGACTCTCCTACTCCATTTTTCATCCGTTGGACAATATTTATAAGCTCTGTCAACAAGTTAGAGGATAGCAGATACTTTTTTGTATTTTATAGCACATTCAAGCATCAAATATGTTGAATTCCATCTAGTTGACACATCCAACCTCAAACCAACCCCTACATTAATGCTAGCTTGTTGCACACACTCTTGAAACTTTTGAATTCTCCCATCGGATCCTTTTACATATTTCACACTCTCTCTTATTTTATATAATGCATCATGGGTCACTTTCAAACCCTCTTGAACAATGAGATTCAATATATGAGCACTCCAACGCACATGAAAGTAATCACCATCACAAACCAAGCTATTTTGCAAAGAAAGATGACCTTTCAAAATATCTTGCATGCAATCATTTGTGGAAGCATTATCCAAAGTAAGAGAAAAAAAATTTCTTTCAATTCCCCATTCATTTAAGCAATCAAACACAATGGCAGCCAAGTCCACTCCCGTGTGTGGAGGAAGCATGCAATGAAAATTAAAAATTTTACTACACAACTTCCAATTCTCATCAACAAAGTAAGCAGTTAAGCAAATATAACCCTCTGTAGTGCATGCTCTCCATACATCAGATGTCAAGCAAATCCTATTTGGTATTTTAGCCAAGATTGCTTTAAGCTTCTCTTTCTCTCTGAAATGAACTCTCAGCAGTATTCCTAGATCACATATTTGCTTCTGGATTAATATATTTAACCCAAGCCCTAATCTTCTCATATTCAACAAATGAAAATGACAAACCATGTTGAAATATGGCTTCAGCTACCATTTCTCGTGACATTCTAGGATCATATTTTCTTGCCTTTGCTTTCCCATCATAATCAATGAACATTTGTTGTGGAATAGAAAACGAAATCATCTTATAACTTTCCAAATGACGTTTAAATGTGAGGTGTCATAGTTTGTACTTCCTGGTTTTGTTCCAATTTTATATTCAATTTTACAACTATTGCAAATAGCCCTTTCTATTCCATCATCCTTTTTACCAGATTTGGTAAAATATTTTCATACATTAGAAGTCTCTTTTTTAGCTCTTTTTGTAGCAGGTTGTCCTTCATTACCAATTTCAGAGGGTTCACCATCATTCAAAGATCTCATATTTTCACCCACATTCATCAACATCAATGCCACTAGTGTGTGATTGAATATCCATTCCCTTTACACAACAATCCAACAACCTATATACAAAGACAAATTTAGCAAAACAACATACAGTAACAATTAAAAAAGGAAGGAACAAATAATAAAAAGTAGGAAACGCCAAGAATTAAAAAACAATCTCTCTTATTGTCTCTTCTCGGTACTGTCTTTTCCCCTTCACAAAAAACAATCTCATTGTCTTTGCAAATCCACTGGTGTGTCTTTTCCCCTTTTTCCTTGTCTCTTCCCGATACTGTCTTTTCCCCTTCTGTCTTATCTCTATTCTTCCTCACATAATTATATATACATATCTCTTTCTTCCAAAAAACTAGAACGACAAAGGGATTTTTCTTCGATTCTCTTTCTCAGAGATGTGGAGTCATAATTTATTTGAGACATGATCAAATTTTGAATTGGTTTTTCAAGAAGAAGATTTTGATGTGTTTTTCTTTCCAAGCCAACTACTTCCTCTTGATTTCAGGTGAGATACTATTGATTTTTTTTTTTTTTTTGGTCTTTTCACCCATCCTATTCATCTGGAAATGTGCCTGATAATGAAATTGAACTCTCTTTTGGATTGTTGTGATACGAATCAATGAAAGTTCTGAACATACTGCTTTGAATTTCAAATTTGATCTACCCATTCAAAATACTACTTATGATACTGTTCCTCTGAAGGAGGATATGCTTGTGCATGATTCTTTCTACTCCCTAATGAATTTTGAACAAAGCCAGAATATGGTTCAAGATTATCATAAATTTAATATCGAAGTTCCTGTGGAGAAGAAGACGATTAGGAGGCAGAGAGAGGAGAACGGCAATAGCCCCAAGACACTATCAAGAGCAACTATTTCGAAATACTTTTACATACCAATCAAGAGGGCGGTCAAAGAACTGAATGTTGGCGTAACCCTTCTCAAGAAAAGATGTAGAGAGTTAGGAATTCGATGATGGCCTCACAGGAAGTTGATGAGCTTGAAGACCCTAATCAATAATGTTCAGGTTCTCTCACACACACACACTTGTAAACTTACGTCACATATTTATAAGTAATAACAACCGAAATGAATGTATCTCTACCGATAATATATAGAAATCACTCCAATTTGCAGGAGATGCGAAATGAAGAAGAAGGGGGATATATGACTGAGAAGAAGTTGACAGAAGCTATTGAGATTCTGGAAAGTCAGAAGAAGTTGATGGAAGAAATTCCTGATACGCAGTTGGAGGACCAAACACAGAGATTGAGACAGGCATGCTACAAGGCCAACTATAAGAAGAGAAAATTCATGGAGATGATGAAATCTCAATACTCATTTCACAGTAACTTTACGACTAATTCTGCTGCTGTTAGTCTAGATTCTGGCCTAAAGGAAAAGGAAGAGGAGTAGGAGCAGGATGCCTAAGAAGATGATCTGAAGTTCATAATTGCTAATTGTTTGTCTTCCTCTAATGCAAATATTGAAAATGAATAACTACAAGCATTCATCCTAAATTTGTCAACTCTATTGAAAAAGAACAACTATAAGCATTCATCCTAAAGCTCACGGGGATCCAGTAATGAAAGAACCACACACAATGGACTTTTTTTTTTTTTTTTATGAAATGTTAGTAGTAATGTAGTATATTAACATCCGAATGTAATAAAAAAGTATCCAATAAAATACATCTTTAACACAGAAAATCACACTTGGAAACGAATATCCTTTTTCTTTTGCACAACATATTTTTAGCAAACAAAAAAAAATAATAAAAGAATGAATAATTTCCGAGACAAAATGTTAAAATAATTCCTAAGTTCCATAATAGCTCTCCCCCCCTCCCCCTCTTCCCTATTCGTATGGCCTAAGAACATATCACTTCAAATGGAATCAACATTAATCTCACCTGGCAAAATATTAATGGCCTTCATGGCATCTCTTTCCACTGATTATTTATACTTCTCTTGTAGCCCCAGAAATTAGAACGTAAAATTCATATTATACATTATAGAGATATAATAAATACACATATTACATATGAAATAATTTGCTATTATATTATGAAATTATGAATATTAACTTCATACTTCAGTAGCATAGTCAACTTTCCATTGCAATCATATAATTTTAAATTTCAATTCAAATTTTCTTTTAAGAGATATTGGCACTTATAATTAAGTAACTACTAAGTTTATGATTGAGAATACAATAATATCTAACACTACAAAAAAACAGGACAAAAACGACGATACTATTACGACAGTCTAAAAACCGTCGTATTAGACCATCTTATACCACGGTTTATCAACCGTCATATTAGATCTCGTTAATACGACGGTTAGACAAAAACCGTCGTATTAGTGTGAACAAATACGACGGTTCAATAAAACCGTCGTATTAATGGATCATATACGACGGTTCTCCTGAACGGTCGTATTATGTAATTAATATTTTTATTGAAATTAAATTGTGATTTTTTAAAAATACCATGGTTTTTTCAACCGTCATTATAATCATCGTTGTTTTTTCAAATTATAACAAAATTAATCAAAAATAATGTAAATTTTATCGGATTATTTTCAAATTTAGTCACAGTACTACTTAATTTTTATAATTATTTTAACAAATAGATAAACTTATTATATATTTACTCTATTTTTTGTCACAGTACTATGTTTTGTAATAAATTTAGTCATAGTAGTACTTTTTATAATCAATCAAAAGTAGTGTGTACACACACACACACACACACACACACACACACATATATGTATAGTAGACACTCTTAATTATTACATTCATTTATGTATATGTATACACACACACACACACACACACACACATATACATATATATATATATATATATATATATATATATATATATCTAGTAGACACTCTTAATTATTACATTCATTTATAGATATGTATGCTATATATGTGTTTATATATAATATAACACATCCTTGTTATTGTAAAAATAAAATTTATGTCATTTTATTTATCATGTTAGTTATATATATATATATATATATATATATATATATATATATATTATATATAAAAGTAACACATATTAAAATATATAAATTAAAATTATTAAGATATAAATTAAATACGACGGCTTAATACGCCGTCGTATTAAATCAATTAAATACGACGGCTTAAAATGCCATCGTATTAAATCAATTAATACGACGATTCCGTCGTATTTTCTGAAACACATACGACGGTTTTTGCGTAAACCGTCATTTTTAATACCCGCGATGAACCCGATTTCAGACACATTTAATACGACGGTTAATCATTAACCGTCGCATTTAATATACCTAATATGACGGCAATGATTAACCGTCGTAATTTGCCCTAATTTACCCCCCGATGGCTTGCTGCTTTCCATTCTTCCTTCTCCTTCTTCTGCGGCAGCTTGGTTCCGGCCGGCTTCCTCTTTCTCTTCTCCGTCACTGTGAAAGCTCTCCGGCGTTCTTCTCCGGTTCCCTCTCCACTCCATAACTGTCAAATCACTTCAGCTCCCTTTCTTCTCCATCACTGGTAAAACTCCCTCTCTTCTCCTTCGCGGCGTTAGATCCCTCTTATCTTCCTTGCCGGCAAAGCTCCATAGCTTGTCCGTCGCTGGTAAAGCTGCCCCTCGTCCGCAGTGCCGGCTTCAATTGCTAATTTGGGCTACTGCATTTTGCATTTGGGGTTGTCTATAGGTAAGAGAAGCTAAATGGGTTGAAGTGATTGTCTGAATTCAGCTTCATAAATATGTTGATTGGTGTGTTTGATTGGCATCCTTGTTGTTTCTGGTATCTCGGTAGGCTATAGAGAATGGGAGTGTTCTGGTATTCTGCACTTGTTGTCTTAGTCTGCATATGTGAATTTATGCTGATAAAAATAATGGTGCCAAAGGCTGAGTGAAAGTAGTAGTCTAATTAAACTAGTAATCTCAAAAGGATAGGGCCAAAGTCACTGAGATGTGGTGACTTATATGAAGCTATTTTGGTTATATCTGATTTTGTTGGATGGGAGTTCTAACATGATTTGGCTTTTGCATTGCAGTCTATACGAATTATCATGTGATTTTAGATAAGATTTTATTAATTTACAGATAGTCCAGTGTGATATAGTTGTATTATGAATATTGCAATGCATTGTTATACAGCATTTTGAAATTCTATGTTCACGCATTGTATCTTGTTGTTCAACCGAACTTATTTTCTAACAAGTGGCATTTTAAGATTGGTTATTGAAAATAAATGTCACTTAGTGATTGGTTGATGAGGCTGAGTATTCTCATATAATTGGTTATATGAAATAAATAGTAGTTTGTATAAATGTACTATGGCATTGCACAGGTGTTGTTAATAATTATTTGTTAAACAAGAGAATCGATAGGACTTGTATTTGGTAGAGATTTCATGGTGAGAAATTATGTCAAGTTGGGATGATGATAATGATAATAGCAATGTAGGATTTTGACAATGACTTTGAATATAGAGCTTAAGTTTTGTTTCATTGTATATAGAGGTTTGTTATAAACATAATTGAATGGTTGGATGGTTTTATGAGTTTTTTATTGGTTGAATTGCATAATTGCGCATTTTGAGGTAGCCTAGTGCTTGGAAAATATTCATTTTATAGGGGAAACTCTGTCAAATTTTTTTTTCAAAGAATCTGAATAAAATAGTTTTATAAGAAAATTTTTTACAAATAATTTTATTTTTTTAAGTCGATAATTTACTAAATATGTGGTATGTTTATCTTGATTTTTTAAGTAGATTTTTTTAAGTATTTTTTAAGTAGCTTATTTGTTTAAGTAGACACTTTTTTTCTTTTGAGGCAGAGGATTTTGGCGTTCCAAGATATCTTGATTAATTAAATATTTTATTTTCTCTCTTTTAAAAACTCTCAAGGAGTGTATTTATTTGTTTTAACTACTACTAAAACTATGTTTATCATTTCCACTACTAAAAAGGAGAATGAACACTAATTTGATGGGGATTGAATTCTTGACCTATTTCCATTTTATCATTTCCCTTATTTTCCATTCATTCTTGAATATGTTTATCGTAACGAAACTTGTAGATCGACTAAAAATATGGATAAATGAATAGGAAGATGGACCGATCGTGGATTTACTTACAAGACCGTTTGGGTGATGAATATAATAAAGGTTTGGATGCCTTTGTAGAATTTGCATTAAGAGACAAACCTAATGGATCCAAAATCCATTGTCCTTGTATGAAGTGCCAGAATAGGTATCTTTATAGTACAATCGATGTCAAACAGCATTGCCAAATGTGGGGTTTCATGCGTTGGTACAAAAAGTGGGTTGTTCATGGGGAAACATACTTATCTTCTTGCAATACACCTAGCAACATCCCTTCGACTGAAAACGAACATTTGGATGATATGGCTGGGATGCTTCAAGAAATTGGTGGCATTAGTGACTTGGATAATGCAACTGAAGAGCCTGATGATTTGAGAGAGATACATGAATTGTTGGGAGAGGCTAATATAGAATTGTATCCCGGTTGTACTAAATTTTCTTCACTTTCATTCATTATGAGATTGTTACATTTAAAAGTCCTGAATGGGTGGTCGAACAAGTCAGTTGATATGCTACTTGAGCTTCTAACGGATGCTTTTAGTGAGATGGGAGTGAAAATTCCCAAGAATTACTACGAGGCTAGTAAGATAACGAATGTGTTAGGAATGGAATGCAAAGTCTGGGATGTTTGTCCAAATAATTGCATAATATACAGAGGGGAAAATGAGGCCGCACAACTTTGTGAGGTATGCAATGCTCCGAGGTACAAGAAAGAGGGTAGTACAGTTGCATGCAAACGTGTTAGGTATTTTTCGTTGACTCCGAGATTGAAGCGATTGTTCATGTCTCGCAAAACTGCATCCCTTATGAGGTGGCATCACGAATGTCGCGTGAAAGATGGAGTCTACAAACACCCAGCTGATTCTAAGGCTTGGAGAAAGTTTGATGAGTTGCATTTGGAATTTGCAAGTGATTGCCGAAATGTTAGACTTGGATTGGCTTCGGATGGATTTAGTCCGTTTTCAAATATGCACATACCACATAGTACTTGGCCTATAGTTTTAATACCATACAATTTGCCACCCTGGCTATGCATGAAGCAACCTTATTTTATTCTGTCAACTCTCATCGATGGCCCGAAGAGTCCGGGAAACAAAATTGACGTATTTTTACAACCATTGATCGAGGAGTTGAAACAATTGTGGCTTGACGGTGTGCTTACTTATGATCGTTGAGGCAAAAGAGATGTTCCATCTGCGTGCGACTATTATGTGGACCATAAGTGATTTTCCAGCGTATGGTAATCTCTCCGGCTATAGTGTTCATAACCAGCGAGCTTGTCCGATATGCGGTATCAACTGTTTATCTTACCGTTTGCCTAATGGTGGTAAATATTGCTTCTTATATCATCGTAGATTTCTTCAACCATCACATAAGCTCCGTAGGGACAAAGTTTCTTTCTATGGTGGAATGGAATTACGACAAGCACCAAAAGGAGTACGGGAACAGAAATTTTGACACATCTTCGGGGTTGTTTAAC
Organism: Voacanga thouarsii; assembly: GCA_026120185.1. Classification (NCBI taxonomy): domain Eukaryota; kingdom Viridiplantae; phylum Streptophyta; class Magnoliopsida; order Gentianales; family Apocynaceae; genus Voacanga; species Voacanga thouarsii. The sequence goes on from JANUWF010001558.1 coordinate 483,605, forward strand.
GAGAATATGTTGTAGATGATATGAGAATTAGAATACGGATCGACTACGAACGGAAGTTTGGCATAAATTCTTATAATTGGAAGAAGAAGAGTATTTTTTGGGAGTTGCCATATTGGGAGAGTAATTTGATGAGGCACAACTTGGACCCGATGCATATTGAGAAAAATTTTGCGGATAATCTGTTGTTTACAATACTTGGGTGACAGTACTTCTTCAAAAGATAACTTCAAAGCTCGTCAAGACCTACGAGGCAATGAATATTAGAAAGTCTTTACATCCAATTTTAAAACCGTGCAGGAACTGGATACGGTTTGCCACCGACTCCTTACACAATGAGTCGGTCGGAAGTTGAAGTTTTTTGACAGTATTGAAGGAATTGAGAGTCCTCGATGGCTATTGTTCTAATATTTCTCGACGGGTAAACATGAGGAGAAAGACTTTAGGAGGCTTGAAGAGTCATGATTCCCACATTTTACTCCAACGAGTTAATCCCGTTAGCGACCCGCACAACTTTGCCCAAGAATGTAGTGCAACTTTTGATTGAGATTGCTTCATGTTTTAGGCGAGTTGTGTTCTAAAGTCAACAAAGAGAGGCATCTCGAGTATCTGCAAGATCGTTTCGCAGTTACACTCTGTCTTCTTGAAAAGACATTCATCCCTAGTTTTTTTGATATAATGGAACATTTACCGATACATTTGGCCGATGATGCATTATTAGCTGGTCCGATTCAATGTCGATGGATGTTTCCGGTTGAAAGATACTTGAAAACTCTCAAGTGTTACGTGCGCAATCGTGCTAGACCTGAAGGTTCAATAGCCAGTGGATATTTAATGGAAGAATGTATGACATTCGTGTCGAGATATTTAGATGATGTTGAGAGCAAAGAGAATAGGCCTCCACGATATGTTGATGATGACAACCTGATAGGTAAACCAGTTGGAAAATGGATTGATGTAATATTTGATCGTTTAACATTGATGCAAGCACATCAGTGGGTTTTAGCCAACTCTGACATCCTTAAACCTTATAGAGAGTCAGTTTTCCTTTCAACCCATTGTCCTTCATTTTTTATGCTTTTTTCATTATAACTTCTAAAATTTGACGTGTGTTCTACTTGCAGTCTTCACATGTCTGTCATAAATAGAGAGCATCCAAGATCTCGGTTACATGACAGACAACGTATTCATTCTCAAACGTTTCACAGTTGGCTCAGTCATTATGTAAGTAAAAACAAACACAATATAGCAAGTTTTCCTCGACAACAATTAGTTGTTATAACACTTATATTTATTATAGGTTGATGAGAATGAAGAATGCCCTGATATTCCTACTGAAGTTAAAAAGCTTGCAAATGGTCCTTTCAATCAAGGGTTGCGCTACAATGCATGCAACGTGAATGGCTTCCGATTTCGTACAATAACATATGAGGCTAACAAGTCAACCCAAAATTCGGCGTCATGTGTAAAGGCGATACTACGAGTTATTCCGATCCAAGAGATATGAATCCTGTAGCAGCTGGTGTCAACTACTATGGAGTGCTTACGATATTATAAGGATCCGATATAGTAGTGAACTGAAATTTCGTTATTCAAATGTGATTGGGTTGATGTTCATCGAGGTGTTAGAGTTGACGAACTAAAGTTTACTTTGGTGAATCTGGACCGTTTGTTGTACCGGGAAAATAAAGAGATGGATGAGCCATTCATACTAGCAAACCAAGCTGAACAAGTTTAGTTTTCTCGCTGTCCTAAAGAAAGAGATTGGCATGTGGTAATGCCAATGATGAGAAGGGATAATTATGATGTGTATTCATGGGACCATGATCTAGAAACTTTTCCTGTGCAGCAGTTAGATTCTCGTCCAGTTTTGCACGAAGTAGATGCCGTATGGGTTAGAGATGGAATTTCTGGGGAGGAAGTAGATTTAGATGGAAGAAGAATACACCCTGCAATTTAAATGTACTTAAATCACTTAATCATGTACTAAATGTGCTGCAGTTGTTAAAATCTTTTTATTTTGCAGATGGTAAACAAGCGTGCCCGACGGGGATCGATGCAGGATGCCATAGCTGCCGCAAGATCAGGCGCAAGTACCTCACAGTGTACAGAGACACCAGCTCCGGCACTCGAGGTTGGACGAGAGATCACATGCAAGTGTTCGCACGGGTTCCACGGATCGGGAATCTAATCATGCCACATGTATACCCACTTCGATGTAGGTCCCGGTGGCACAGGACCTTCTTCCTCAGATCTTAGTGCCTCAGGTGTGCTAAGTTAATATGAAGTAAATATTACGATATGTCTGTTGGTATTACGATATGTCTGTTGATATTTTAATTAATAAGTCTGTTGATATTTTGTAGATTCCACAGCGAGGAGTTCTCGCGGGGGTGGAAAGTTACCTTCCGGATGGGGTGAGCCAGGGTTTCGAAAGTACAATGTTGGTGTTAACCAACACGGAGGGCTTGTTGGGTTAGATGCATCTCGTTATAGTTCAGTGGTGGGCTGTTTTGCAAGCATGAGCAATAGGTTCCCTCTGAATTACAGGGATTGGCATTCCATACCTCAGAGCCTCAAGGACGAAGTTTGGCAAGAAATACAGGTAACTAATTTTATTCTAACATAGCCAAGAGTGTTTTTTTCAAAAATTAACATTTTCTTTATTTACTTATTTGTTAAAATTTGTACAAGGACAACACCATGATGCCACCAGAAGGACGTAGTGTCACAATAAAGATGATATGCGCAGCATGGAAGGATTTTAAGTCGAAGTTAAAACAAAAATACTACGTTCCTTTCCAGTTTAATACAGAGCCTATTGTTTGTCAAGATAAACGGGTTGACGAAAATCAATGGAGGATGTTAGTTGATTACTGGCGTTTGGAGAATACACAGATCGTACTATAGAAGTTGACTACTTTTATGTATCAGAACTTGTTTAGATTTTTTATATGTTAACTATTATAATTAATCACAGATGGAGGCCAAGCGGAATAGACAAAATCGATCACATTTGGCATATCCACCGGTCACAGGAAGAATGCCACATTCTGTTATACATGATCAGGTATTTAGTTTATGTTATACACTATTCAGATGAAATTTATCTACTTTGCTTGAAATTTTTGACACGTCTTTACAGATGACCTCACAAGGCCAACCGACATCACAATATGATATGTTCTTTGCGACACGAAGGTGGCACGGTCGACAGGCTGATGGTTTGACTGCAGAGATGATTGTAATTAATATTCAAATGCTAATTTTTCTGAGTTATTAAAATATGATTACGACATTATATTAACCTAATATAAATTTGATATAATATTTCTTAATTTTGTAGGACCGATTGGAGATAGAGTGGCAGGCATTGCCTGAGTCTGAGCGCACAGAGGAAGCAAAGGATCATATATTTCGGCGATTGTTCGGTCCAGAAACAAGAGGTCGTGTTAGGTGTAAAGGAAAGGGTCCAACACCAACGTTAGTTGGTCAATCATCAAGTTCTGTAGCAAATGTTGAGGAGGTCGTCAGGATTGAGGTTGAGGCACGTATGCAAAGTATGCGAGATACTATGCAGGCTGAGATGCGAGCTGAGATGCAGCGTGAACGAGAGGCTTACGAGTCACGTATAGCTGCGCTTCAAACTACCATGGAAGCATTAGCGCGCAGATTGGATGCAGGCGCATTTGATGTACTACCTATACCTCCATCTAGTGTTTCTACGGCATCTCCTGGTGTTGGTTCCACTTTTCTGCCTATTAGATTGAGTGATCCTGGCTAGCCTATCCATCATGATGACTGACATTTTCATTTCGTACTAATTTGTATTTGTACTACAGCTTCTGTATACTGGGGATATACTTGTTTGTATTTATCTACTGAGGATATTGCTTTTGAGTTTGGCAATGAGGAGATTGTGTTTTGTTATTTTTGGTGTTGAATTCGTTGATTTTATTACATTTGGCTTTAAATTGTATGTGTACATGATTTTGACCAAATAAAAAATGTTTTACAAAGCAAATTAGGCCTAATACGACGGCTGCAACCGTCGTTTTAGCTTGAGGCAATTAAATACGACGGCTACTGAGCCGTCGTATTTAAGAGGAACAAATACGACGGTCACTCTGCCGTCGTATTTGGGGACCAAAAGCGACGGTTTTTCAAAACCGTCGCAAAAAATGACCACGGAAAGCAAAAGCGACGAGAACAAATACGACGGTTGTAAAACCGTCGTATTAGGCTAATACGACGGTTTTGTAGCCGTTGTTGAGCAAAAACGACGAGATCAAATATGACGGCTGTAAAACCGTCATTTAGCCGTCGTATTTGTCTAATATAACGGCTGGACCATCAAATACGATGGCTAGACCATCAAATACGACGGCTAGGTAGCCGTCGTATTTGCCTGAATTTTTAGTAGTGTAATTAGGTTAAAAAGATTTTTAGATTTATGTCACTTGTATTGAAGGTCTTTTATAAATTATTATGTGGCATATATCAAATGAAAATAAATTGATATAAACATACTACACCTAATCAAAAGAAACATATATCAATTATTGGCATTCGAGATCAATTGTAGAAACATATATCAACATATACTGCACCTCTTCGCTCTTTTTCTTGCTATCAGGTACCCTTTCTACTCCCCATGTCTTCACCGATGTGAATTGGATGAGCACAAGGAATTTATCAGTCCACAAAAAAGAAGATGAAGATGGTGAATTGATGATGGTTGGAGAGAAAGTGGGTGGAAAAAGGCTAAAGAATTGGACGAGCAATTCGGTATAGTGGGTGGAAAAAGGCAAAAGTGAAATTGGCTAATAGTCATCACTCTTCAGCACTCAATAAAAAACAAAAGCAACAAACAAAAAAGAAGCAAAAATCGGTGGTTCAAGGCTAAAGAATTGGACGAGCACAAGGTGAGAGTCTCTTTAAGCAATATGAATAAGAATATGAGTGATTAATTTAAGCATCCAATTCCTTTCAAGGATCCCATGTTTTTCAACACAATCTTATCCAAAATCCCAGATTAGGCAAAAATCACCATTCTTGTCCATTTTATAATCAAATCTTAGGTTCTATTTGATTATTGAAGTATGAAAGTAATTATATTTCTCGTTTAAAAAAAATGAAAATTAACATTTAATTTATTACTTCTATTTTAAGAAATAAATTTCATTCCTCAAAACTTAGAAAATAAACTCAGCATATTAAGTATATTTTATAGGAATGTGGCATTGTGATTCATTTTTTTATGATTTTAACAATAAAAATATAAAAATAAAAAATAATAAAGATAGATAAGAAGACATATTCATATTTATAATGTGACAATTATTTGAAAATAAATGGAGAAATTGAGAAAATTTAATCCTTAAACTATAAAATGGATAGTCTATACGCAATGGAAGTACAACATAATAATGCATTTTGGTAAAGAAGAAGATAATATAAGTATACTCAATTAATATTTATCCAGTAATTTATTTAGAAATTTGATCGCTTAATATTTGAATATATATATATATATATATATGTATGTGTATGTAAATATATATACATATATACTTTAAATTAAGTTATTTTCTGCTTCTTTTCAATAATTGCATAAAAGTAATAGCATTTTTTAACAAATAATTTAATGAATAAATATTTAATTTGTAATTTAGACTTCAATGACACTGATGCGATTTGAGGTATTCAAACATGTAAGTTTAAGTCTGCAAAAACTTTAAAAGTCAAAACAAAAGGAAAAACTTAAAGAAAGCAATTGGCCATTCGTTTTGGTAGGTAGAAATCTTTCACTCTCAAACTCCTTTTTTTATTCTTTTATTCTATTTTTTTTGTAATTTTGTTTAAGTATTTGGGATTTAAAAAAAAAAAGGTGACCCAACCCCACTCAACCCATGGACCGGGCCAAATAGGCCCGGATGAAATATGGGCCTAAAAAATTATAACTCACCCCATCCCATATTACTTGATAGCTCTAAACACGGGTGGCTTTTGTGTGGGTCTTTTATGTTTTGATTTCTGTGGATTTGGATGGGTATTTGAAAAATTGAGAGACAAAAAATATTAGAGAAAAGTACAAGCCATTGAAAAATAATAAGAAAAAGTACAAACTATTGGAGTGTGTGTCAAAGCTGGTTTAGAGCTGAGCCGCTCAATCGGCTTGCGTGGCATCAAAAAGACATCATTTTGCCTTTGTTTTATATCTTGCGGCTTGCAGCGTGGCTGCAAGATCTCCCAGCTTCTTATCTTGGTTGCAAAAGAGCCCGGCAATTTTCGTACAGAAATTGTGCGGCCCCGAATCTTATGTAGGTAACGAGTGGCTAAAGTTGAGTTGCAGAGATAAGTTGTTAGAAGGGGTGGAAGGGATTGGGCGTTGGGAAATAGGGAGAGAGGGGTTTTAGATTGATCGAAGTCGGCAGGGGAAGGGCCAATCGGGCTAAGTGGTTGGAGGGGGAGGGCTTTGAGGTTTCGTAAATGAGAGAAGGTCTAATTGTGGGGAAAGGATACCAGAGGAAGCTCACAACCAACTGCCATTGGCAATTGTCGGACTTAGTGGGCGTACCACCAAAGGTTCCGTTTCTAGACTACAGCCTTTTCAGTATGCCCTAAAGTAAGGGCGGACCTGCATATTGTGTTGGGAGGCCCCAAGATTTTTAAAAAAATTATATATATATATATGTGTGTGTGTGTGTGTGTGTGTGTGTGTAATATATATATTTATAATTTAATATAAATTGCCCCCTACAAAAAAAATAGTTTTACATAAATATTACAAAATAATATAATAATAAAAAAAAGTTTATTAAATGTGAGATTTCATTGAAGGTGAAATGACACAATTAAAAATATAATTTGATTATTTTTATCATGGAGTATGAATTATTGATTTTGAAAAGCTATCTACTATATTTGAATTGTGTCAATGAATAATTAAGATAAGAAAGTTTAGAATTTATATATATCGTAAAATAACTATTATTCTTACTTTTTCAGTTTCTACAGTTACTACGAAACAATTTTTTTAAGTTAAGAATATGATAAAAATCAAGTTTCGACCTAATAAGGAAGGCGATTTTTTTATCAAATTATTTGATAGTATAGATTACAAAAAATTACAAAAAAAAATTGATGAGGGAGCCATCAATTGGCCCCCCAATGGTTCCTGTCCAGAAGACCATATTTGTAGCAAAAATCTAAATGCCGTTCATATTTATATTGAATCCAGAGCTTAGAGTCATCATTCCGCCTGAGAAAAAAGCCAGTTTTGAGAGGAGAACGGAGATCAATATCGACTCGAATCCGTAGATAACTTTTTTATATTTTACCAGACATCCCTATTCCATCCACCAATTGAAGACTCCCGATGCTGTTATCGATGATAGTAGTTGTTTGAGTAGTCATAAGACCAAGAGGAAGATTGTGCAGTTGGACCCAGAAATTGGATGTGGAAAAGTTAATTTCAGCATAAGATATATAGAATCCCAGTCTTTGAATATGATGTGAGCTCTGCGAAAGGACCAAGGACTATGATCCACCACATTTCTTTTATCAGCTAGAGAACCGAAGAAACATAAGACAGTGTAGTCATCCAAGGGGAAAATTGAACCAGACTTGGGAGATTCCAAGCTTGAGTAAGAGTAGATTGGAGGGGTTTGAGATTTATATGCTTGGAGGTTAACACTTTGGCAACAACTGAAAACGCAGAAGCTTGGGTATGGGAGAGAGTTTGGTCAATCAAGGCCGACAGTGAAGAATTCGGGTCCATAGTAGGAAGGTGAGTGAGGTAAGAGAATAATAGAGCTTGAACAGAAAGAGGAAAGTCCAGTGTGTTGAAACAGCTGCCAGCTCAACTTCACAATCAGCAACTTCAACTGACTTGGAGCCAGCTAGGATAACTACATGCATGCGCAGGAAACAGAAGCAGCTCACACCAAGCATGCTGCAGACGGTTATGCATTGAGGATGGCTTGATGATCAAGCTTCTTATTCAAATTTTCTGTTCTGATTATTAGTTTTAGATTTGTAATTTGTAAATAGCAATTCCTGATGTATATATATAGAGGTAAGATAGGACATTGGATTTAATTCTTCTCTCTGGGATGATAAAATAAAAATTTCAGAAATTTTCTCTCTCAGTTTGCATTTTTTTGGCTTTCAAGTCTTCTGTTTCTTCATGGTATCAGAGATTCTAGGTTGATCTGGGCTCAAATTGACTCATAGAAGTTTTTTTTCTCTTGATTTTCATAAATACTATGGCGAATTTCATCCCTGCAACTGCAGAATATGTCGCTCCCAATCCATATTACATCCATCCCAGTGATTGTCCATCTCTTGTTCTGGTTACACCACCATTAGATGGAAATAATTATCAAACATGGAGTCGTTCCATGCGAATAGCATTGTCTTGCAAGCACAAAGAACAATTCATAGATCCATTGAATCCAATTCCAGCAGTAGAAGATCGGATGCATGAACCGTGGAGACAGTGCAATAACCTTGTGATGGCTTGGCTAATGAAATCATGCACTCCGTAAATAGCTAGATCCGTGGTGTATAAACCAGATCGCAGCAGACATTTGGAAGGAACCGAATGAGAGGTTCAATCAAGGGGATATGCTCAAAGTTATCCGATCCACTGGAGGAAATTCATAGTTTGAAACAAGGTTGTTCCTCTATCACTCAATACTTCACTAAACTGAAATCACTGTGGGATGAAATGCTAAGTTTGAGACCTATTCCTTGTTGCACTTGTGCTGAGACAAGTAATGTTAGGAAATATGTGGAAGGAGATTGTGTGATTAGATTTGTGAAAGGCCTTAATGATAACTATACTACTTTGAAATCACAAGTTCTCGCTAATGACTCCATTACCAAGTATAAACCAGGTTTTCTCTATGGCTTTGAAAACAGAAAGAGGAACAGAAACACAAATACAGGCAATTTTACTCCGCCTATAGAGCATTCTCGTTTTAACAAGAGGAAGTAGAATGAATGAAAATTTGTCAGCTTGGAAACATGAATCCAAATGTTGAATCAAACGTGGTTCCCGTTGCCCGTAACAAACATCTACTCGTCTAGTGGTAATTGTTCTCATTTTCAACTCCGCTCAATTCACTAATGCAAGTAGGGCAATTCAGGAGGTTTAACGTAAAACAACTATATTGCACACATTGTGGCTTGAATGGACACACAAGTGGATAAATGCTATAAGAAACATGGCTATCCCGTAGGCTATAAGGGAAAAAGGAATGTCGGTTTACAACATGAGGGAACAAATAATTTATGCGTAAATGGGAATGCAACAAGTCTAAAACTCAGGATAATAATGTGACAAAGAAATGGAGTTTATGGATTAACCGCAATGCAAGATCAGCAATTGGTTGAATTGCCGCAGAAGAAAGGACTCGAGTTGGGAACCGCAACCAATGACTCCGTAGCTAATCAAGCCACCGTTCTCACCGCTAGCTTCGTAGAGGAAGGTAAAAGTTTTTTTTGCAATCCTAATTCCTTGCATTGGATTTTAGACTCAGGGGCATCCGATCATATTTGTACATCTCTTAATTTCTTTGATTCCCATACTCGCCGTGAGCAATACATCCGTGAGTCTCGCCTAATGGACAGACCATTAAAGTCACTCACAATGGAACCATCAAACTCGTTAGATGGCCTAACCCTCACAGCATGTTTTCCCGGTTCCTAGTTTTCACTTCAATCTTATTTCTATTTCTAAGTTGATTGATCAAACAAAATGCAGCTTTGATTTTTCAATCTAATCTCTGTCTTATTCAGGACACTACCGTATGTAAGATGATTGGATTAGCTAGTCTTCATCATGGCATCTACTACTTGACAAAATCTGCAACAATTCCTCTTTCACAGACTCTTCAAAATCTGCAGACATTTCAAATCTTCAAGCATCATTGTTTTTCTCGCTTTTCCTAAATCTCTACCGTGGCATTACAGTACTTGGACATGTGTCTAATAGAGTGCTTAGACATGTAATGGATACTACTTCAACTCGTAATAGCTTCCGATGAAAACACTTGTACTGTCTCGTCCTATTGCCAAACAAAGATAGACTAAGTTTTCCTGTCGGCTTTTTCGACCTCTAATGCAATTTTTGATTTGATCCACATTGACATCCGGGGGCCTTATAGATACAACACTCTTCATGCTCAAAAATATTTCTTGACTATTGTTGATGATTACTCTAGATATACCTGGACCTTTCTTATGAAAACAAAAGCGTAAACACAACAGACTCATTCATGATTTCTATGCCTATGTTGATACTCAATTCAACAAAAAAATCAAAGTCATAAGAATAGTACAATGGGGCTGAGTTCAACATGCCCAACTTCTATCACCAAGAGGTATCATACATCAAAAAACTTGCCCCTACACTCCACAAAGAAATGGGATAGCAGAGAGAAAACACCAACATCTTCTAAATGTTGGAAGAACATTAAAATTACAGTCTAATACTCCTATCTCACTCGGGGTTTCTGTATTCAATATGCCACATTCCTTATCAATATCACTCCTACACCTCTCTTACAAAACAGAAGTCCTTATGAACTTCTGTACTCAAAAACCCCTAAGTATGACAATTTAAGAGTTTTTGGTTGTCTTTGTTTTGCAAAGAAACTTAGAGCCCGATCACTCTAAATTTGATCCTAGAGGAAAACCTTCTGTGCATCTAGGTTTTGCACCTACCAATAAGGGGTATACACTTCTTGACCTTAAATCCAACAGAATTTTTGTCTCTAGAGATGTCATCTTTCATGAGTTTGTTTTTCCTTTCAAGATCAAGATTGGAACTGACTTGGTCAATTCTGAAGCTCAACATAGTCAAAATACTAATACCCTCTTATACTTTAATGATTGTCCAAACAACCAAATGCCTATAGCCTTACCTACAGCTCTTCATATAGGAGAACTTCCAGCTCAACAGCCTCCATCTCACTCTCCTCTAAGAAAGCCTCTTAGAGAAAGACATAGACCAAAGATATCTTAGTGATTATGTCTCGTAACCTTTCACAACACACTACTCCTCATTCTATACATTCTGTTTACACCTTGCATCATTTACACCCTGAGCATAAATCCTTTGTGATGAATATGACACTGCATAGAGAACCAACCAGCTTTCAGGAAGCTTTACAGTCAGAAGAGTGGAAGAAGGCTATGGAGGCAGAAATCTTGGCTCTTGAGCAAAATCACACTTGGTCTTTAGTATCATTGCCTACAAATAAAAGAGCAATTGGTTGCAAATAGGTGTACAAAATTAAACACAAGGCAGATGTCAGTGTAGAAAGGTATAAGGCCAGGTTGGTAGCAAAAGGATATACACAAGAAGCAGGGATAGATTTTCTTGAGACATTCTCTCCTGTTGTCCGGATGACAACCATCAGACTTATTCTAGCATTAGCAGCCCAAGAAGGCTGGTTTCTTCATCAATTAGATGTTAACAATGCCTTCTTGCATGGTGAGTTGATAGAAGAAGTTTATATGGAGTTACCACCAGGTTTCAAGCCACAGCAACCAAACCAGGTATGCAGACTTCAAAAATCATTGTATGGGCTAAAGCAGTGCAAGCGACAATGGCATCAAAGATTAAGCCAATTTCTGCTCCAAAGAAAATTTCAGTAAATGCACACAGCGATCCTAGTTTGTTTATCGGATTCATGAAGGCAACTTTACTCTTCTTCTAGTTTATGTAGATGACCCGATTGTAGCAGGGAATAGTCTTCTAGACATTAGTGAAGTGAAGCAGCGGTTGCACCAAGAATTCACCATCAAAGATTTGGGAACATTAAAATATTTCTTGGGGATGGAAATAGCAAGATCAAAAGCAGGATTTCCTCTCGCCAAAGGAAATATACCCTTGAGATGCTAGAACAGTTTGGATTTCTTGGAAGCAAGCCGACCTCCACTCCTATGGAATATAGTGGTAAGAACACAATTGATTCTCGAGGCCTTGTCTTCAAACCAGGTTTTCGTACGGATCATAGGAAAATTATTATACCTCACAACCACTAGACCAGATGTTTCCTATAGTGTACAAGCAGCTTTCTCAGCTTTTGGAAAGTCCTACAACAAGCCACTTGCAAGTCAGCTCACAGGATATTAAGATATCTTAAAGGTGCTCCCGGACAAGGACTGTTTTTCTCCGCCAATCCTAATAAATGTATGACAGACTTATAGTGATTTAGATTGGGGAGAATGCAAACAAACAAGAAAATCGATGATCGGTTTTTGTGTTTTCTTTGGAGAGTCATTGATCTCCCGGAAATCTAAGAAACAAACAACTGTCTCACTCAGCTCAACGAAGCGTAATATCGAGCAATGAGACAAGTCACATGTGAGATACAATGGTTAACTTATTTGCTTGAAGAATTGCAGATTATTCACAACCGAACTTACTCCTCTCTTCTCGCAACAACAAAGTGGCTCTACAGATTACGTGAAAATAATAGTTTTCATGAAAGAACAAAACACTTGGAGATTGATTGTCATTATGTTCGAGACAAGTATGCAAGCAGTCTCATCAAACCACCGCCAAATCCGTTCATCAACTCGGATAGCGGACATTTTCACCAAAGCTTTACCTCCAAGACAATTCCACAAAAATTTATCAAGATCGCCTCGTGATCAACTTGTTTGTCTGTTTCTTCCGAACGTTCGGATTGAGGGGGTGTTGAAACAACTGCCAACTCAACTTCACAATCAGCAACTTCAACCGACTTGGAGCCGACTAGGATAACTACACGCATGCGTAGGAAATGTAGCGACTCACACCAAGCATGCTCGTAGACGGTTATGCATTGAGGATGGCTTGATGATCAAGCTTCTTATTCAAATTTTCTGTTCTGATTATTAGTTTTAGATTTGTAATTTGTAAATAACAATTCCTGATGTATATATATAGAGGTAAGATAGGACATTGGATTTAATTCTTCTCTCTGGGATGATAAAATAAAAATTTCAGAAATTTTCTCTCTCAGTTTGCATTTTTTTGGCTTTCAAGTCTTCTGTTTCTTCACAGTGATTAAGGAAAAAAGGAAGGGTAGGCAAGCTAACGAAAGGAGGAAACAAGCGGGAATTTGGAAAAGTACTGCTGTTTCCCACCGGAATTCAAACAGAGCCATTTTTTTTCCCAAGGAAAAATGGGAATTTTTCTGGAGAAATTGCAACAAGGTTACTTTGCATTACACTAACGCGATTTTGCTACGTTTATATCGCCAACTCATGAAAACATTAATATTAAATTCACTCAAAACAGATCTTAGAGATAAAAGGTGTTTAATGCTTGATGTTTAGGTTATATGTTTAGTGCTTGCTACAATTTCTCCAGAAAAATTCACATTTTTCCTTAGGAAAAAATCGGTTCTAGTCACATTATGTAAATACGACCTCACTATAATTGGAATTTTTGTTGGAGCCGTTCTATTGTCGAAATTCTGATAAAAAACAATACCACTTTCCAGGATTCCCGAACAAGAGAGCAGCAATAGAGGAAACGTAAACCAACTGGATGAACCAGAGAAAAGGGCTCCGCAAGGCAAAGCAGAGAAAAGTTTCATTCCTCTAGAGAGAGAAAGAAACGGGGATTGTATGTAGTATATTCCATCTTATTGAAGGTTAAAAAGAAAAGAAAAAAAGAAACATTATCCCGAAATTTTAAAAAAATAGAAAAGTAAAAGAACACGTGGATAACGAGATCCCGCTTGCCTCACCGGACCGCCAAGAACCCGTTGGCGATACGTATCATTTTCCTTTTTGTAAACCAACTCTCTACCAACGGCAAAAAATAAATAAATAAATACTAAATAAAATTAATTTTTCTTTCTTTATATCCTTAAATAATCTCATATTGGTTCTTTCTCTTTTTCGTCTTTTTCCTTTTATTTTCAAACTTCACCGATTCCTTTCAGCTCACCATTCAATCAAGAACCCTAATCGTAATTCTCGTAGCTTCTGCTATTACGGCGTTATTCGATCCAATTCGGTAATTTCTTTATCCTAATTTTGACGATTTATTTATTTTTATTTCTTTTTTTGTTTTCTCTTTTTATGTTTTGAAATTTTGATTAGTATTGTTACTGGTTCTGTAGATTTTCTTTAGGTTGGATTTACGGGAAAGTTTGAGCTTTTATTCTATTTCTGTCTTGAAATTTGGAGGACTATGATAAATTTTCTTGTTTATATCAATTTATGTTTTTCTTGTATTCTTGATGGAAAAGTTGTTGGCTTTCTTCTTGTTTTTATTTCCAATTCCAAGTTAGTGTAGTTTTCTCGGAGTATTGCTGCAGAAATTCGACTTTGATTTTATAAAGGCATGCCAAATTTTTTCTTTCTTATATATATATATATATATATATATATATATATATATATATATATATATATTGTGGGTGGGGTGGTTCTGGATTGGTAGCTCGTTTTAGTTAACATAGTCATCAAGCAGGGAAATTATGGAAGTTCTTTAGCCGAATTGGAAATTACAATATGTGCAACCAAATGGTTGTTAGTAATCTTTGTAAGCCTGACGATTTGTTCTTTGTACAATATGGACAGCCAAATAGTTGTTGTGTGGAAGCTTAGTTATTGCCAGACATAGACTTCTTTATATTTTAATGAGATGACTTTTCATCAAGATGCACATTAAAGCTGTTATTGAGGATCTGTTAATGCTATTTTCTATTTTGTCAGGTTTATCAGGAACTATGACTCTTGCACAGACTTACCACCATGCACAAGTTGGTGCTTTTCATGGTGACTCAAGGTCCTATTACAGCAGAAACAATGATGCTTCTACCAGCACAGCTGTGACTGCAGCCTACAATAACCACTACAATATTAACTATAGCCATATGCGAAACCATAATAATCAACACGATTTCTCTAGGAATTATAGAGACTACAAGTACAATTTGAATAACTATGCTAAGCCTGAAGCTGCCCCTTCTTTTAAGAGAAGAAAGTTTTCTAGTTCTGCTTGGGAAAACAGTGGGAGGACCTACCAACAACCGTGTTCATATGGGAATGTTCCCTCTAAGCGCCCAAACAATTATGCAAATTATCCTTCAAACACCTCTGCTGTGTATAACAATTCCCGATCGGCCCGTGAAAGCAGTGCAGCTGTGCCGGCAACCTCTAGATCTGATGCCGATGCACATACTTCTACATCCTCTAAACGTGATCGCTCAACATTTGAGGAGGAAGATGATCTGATATTTATGTCGAGAGATGAAATTGAGAGGTGCTCTCCGTCTCGGAAGGATGGTATTGATGCCATGCATGAAACTCATCTGCGATACTCCTATTGTGCCTTCCTGCAAAATCTTGGAATTCAGCTTGAGCTGTAAGCTTCTCTGCTCTCCTATTCTCTGGTTGTATTTTTTTTTTTTTTAAATGCTCATATAGATTCTTCAGATGTGGGAGTAAAAGAAAAGCTGTTGCTGCGTGCTTGCATGAAGTCTTTTCTTTCAGCCAATTAAAGAAAGATGGCTTTTTCTTGTTATTTAATTGTTCTTTTCAGCAATGATTATTAATGAGATTATTCATCTTAACATTATGTAGGCCGCAAACTACAATTGGAACTGCCATGGTTCTCTGCCACCGATTCTTTGTTCGACGGTCGCATGCTTGCAATGATAGATTTGTGAGTTTCAATTTCTCACTTTGTAAATTTGCAGCAGTTTCATGATTTTCTTAATTTTCCAGAATGCTATTCAGGAACTTGAAAGATCATATATTGATAAAAGAAGGATTCTATTAGACACTCATTTGTATTACAGTCCTCTGATTAATTTTTTTTCCCCTCTAATATTTTTGTTACATTTCTTGTTATCCTTATTGGAATATCTAAAAATGAATCCTTCTAGTATGTGCCTTTTTTCCCATGAAAGTAGAGTGAACTTTAAAATTAGGTAGAGTGGCAGTGTTCGAATAAAAACATCGCTAATTTGATGTGAGCTTGTGGACCTGTCAAGATAACTACTGTTCGCCATTACATGTTATACTTAATCTAATGATCATGTTCAAGTTTATATTGTTTTGGCAAATGATTGTGATGTTCTCCATTAAGTATGTTTTTCCTTCTGCAGTATGGTAAAATGTTTTAATCTGATTATCATTTTGGCTGCAGTTGGTTGCTACTGCTGCTCTTTTCCTTGCTGCGAAGTCAGAGGAGACACCCCGTCCTCTTAACAATGTTCTGAGATTATCATGTGAAATTCTCCATAACAAGGACTTTACTTTTCTATCTTATATGTT
The DNA here is from genome assembly GCA_026120185.1 of Voacanga thouarsii. Classification (NCBI taxonomy): domain Eukaryota; kingdom Viridiplantae; phylum Streptophyta; class Magnoliopsida; order Gentianales; family Apocynaceae; genus Voacanga; species Voacanga thouarsii. The sequence goes on from JANUWF010001558.1 coordinate 499,901, forward strand.
TCCTGTTGTAAGTCTCTCTCTCTCTCTCTTCACGTCCACATCTGTTTACATACAAGCATTTGCTTTTGGGTCTGATGTACACGATTTGAAGTTTGCAGTCATTTCTGTGTTCTGTGGAACTATTTCTTTTGGGAGAGGGAGGGAGGAGGGGAGGGGGGGTGGTGGTGGTTTCTTTTCATTTGTGTGCCTTGTATTTTTCATGCATGCATGTCTGAAAGGATCAAAGATGTACATTTACCTATGCCGCATGCATCAATGATGTTTCTTTTAAAGGATATCCTATGATCAAATGCAACTATGGATGCAATCAAAGTCCTTGGTTGTGTTTCATTTGGTAATGAATTCCTTAGGCATGGATGACCTAGCTTTATAGATGGGTAAATTATAATCAATTTATTGCACATGATCCCTCTGGTAGAATACATCCTACAATATTGCTAGATTAATAGGTACTACCAGTTTATACAGAATTGCTTTTCATATTTCCAGGCTTGTATACTTCAAAATTGGTACTATTTATTAATGATCAAATACTTCAGCACCTCAGTCTGTCTCTGATATGTTTTTCGGTATGGTTTGGTTTTGCACAGGATTGGTTTGAGCAATATCGAGAACGTGTAATTGAGGCAGAGCAAATGATTTTGACAACTTTGAATTTTGAGTTAAATGTGCAGCATCCTTATGGCCCTTTGACATTGACGCTTGAGAAATTAGGCTTTTCCCAAACAGTATTGGTGAATCTGGCTTTGAACTTGGTCAGTGAAGGGTAAGTCTACTTTTCTCTATATTTTAATTCTGTGTGAAAGCTTGGGAGAATTTCTTAGTAGAGAGCTTTTTATTATTTTAACTGGTATCAGCTATAGCAGTAAACAATGTATTCAGAAGTTGCTGCTTGCTGTGAGAAAAAAATGTTAGTCTAGTATAGTTTATCTGTCTTTATTTGCATTTGTATTTGGGAAGTTCTATCTTATTGTCTGTCTTTTCAGAACCTCAGCTATAGTGGTTAGGAGTATGGAACGTGCCCTGTTCTGTGACCTCTTTCTGAATTTGAATGTCAGAAGGTTTTGGATCGCAATCTGCTGTTGGGTTCAGAATTGCAGGATAGTGTTAGTGGGAAAATGAGTTGATTCTTTGCTTTTGCTTATTTTCAAAAATACTTGTGTTACCTGTATGAATTTGTTTTATTTTCACTTGATTACTCTGAGCTGGCATTTTGGCATGGGATATTGATCTTTTGGATTGACATATAATTGCAGGGTCTATAGAAGGATTAGCATGCTCGCCTGTTTGATATTCTTAGCTGGCGGTTGATATGCTGTGCACCCAATGTTTTGTTTCTCTTCTCATCTGAAGTTGACTATCCATATCTTGTGGATGCTTTTTTTAAGCATGACCCACCTTTAAGCATGACCATGGATATTAAAGATAGTCAAAAGATGTGACCGTACCAGTTTTGCCACCCCACGTCTATTATATCATGTGCAAAGATATCCAACATCCAATATGGTTATTATTCACTCATTTTGTCTCCCTGTTTCATTGGGGTCACATAGGATATGGGTCTGGGGATCTGAAAGATTTTTGGTGGGTGATTCTGGAAAAGTTGAACACCGGGAGGGAGGGCATAGTTGAACAGGTTTTACTAATGGTGCTGCCGATGTGGGGGAAAAAGTTTGTGGGCACTGTCTGCAAAAGTTGTGCTTTCTGACATCGGGGTATGGCCGTATGGGGACCATTGTTCACACCTTTTCTCTCTATCAATGTGACTCTTTTTTTCTCTCCCTTCCTGAATCCAAATTCTTTTTAACACCACTTCCCTCCTCTCCTGCCACTTAAAAAAAATTAAAAAAAAGAAAAAAAGGGAAAGATAATTAGAAAGAAAGCAAGGCTGAAAAAAAAAACATGGCCTTTTCATTTTGTGCTTAGAAAGAAACATTTCCATGCTAACTGTTTCCTGCAGTGATTGTTATATGCGTGCTTGTTTTGGGACCAAGTTGACCCTAAATCTTGCTCTCTTTATCTAGCAGACTAGGATCATTGTTGTACTTCATGGCACTATGAAAAGATTAGATAATGGGTTTTAACTTTTAACTAGTGCCTTACCAGGCGTGTGTTTCTTGGTTATATTATAGGGAATGCTTGGCCTAGAGAAGAAGTATATTGTAACAAGATTTATTACTGAAATTAGTGTATGTAATGTAGAAATTTCTTCTGTGAAAATGAAGAGGCAACAAATTCCCTTCCTCCCCCATGCACCACCCTCCCCACCACCCCCCCCCCCCCCCCAAAAAAAAAAAAAAAAGGGAAAAAGAAATATGGTTGTTTTAAATGTCTGGCTTGGATGACAGCTAGTGGTACATTTGTGCTGTGTCAGGCACGGATCTGCAAGATGTTGAATTGTGAAGTGGCAAATGTTCACAGAATTATGTTTGTCTTTATATTATATGGTTGAAGTTGCTGATCAAGAGATATGTTTTTCGTGCATGTTAGTTTAGCCTCAAGAGTTTCATGACTATGTATTTCTACGAACTTGTAATCAGTTGTGGTAGGCAAAATGGAAATTTCAGGATTCTTGTGCAAGATGCTTGCTTATAAGCCTTTCTGTCTTTGACTGCATAGGCTGTTTCCCTTTGATCATTGCTGCTACTGCAACTATCATTTCTATTAGTTTGGTGATGGTATAGGTGAGACGCAGTAGCTAGTGGACTAATTTTCCCTGTAATCCACCCTTTGTTGGTGGGCTTCAGCGTAGACATTAGGTCTAATATTTCTTGTTAGTCTTGTGATTATGCACATAATATATAACTCCAGTCAGGCCAATAGTTTGTTTTCGGTTTGAGCTTGTGGTTAACATTACAGGAGTTTACTTGGGCAATCTCATGGAAACAGTTAGTTGTCTATGAATCGCCTGTGTATACATTCTTCATGTTGATGGGGTATTGGTCTAATCTTCTCTGCTTTTGTAACACTTTGGAAAACAACAATTACTGAGAAATTTGTTTGTATCTGTTTGTATGACAAGGATGTTTCATCTTGAAAGTTTTGGAAAACCACCTCCAGGAATGCTTTTTTGATAACAACATTTTTATTTTAAAGAATAATCCAAAAGCTGGAGGATAAGGTTGAACACCACAAGATGTAAAAGTTGGAGCCGAGTTTTTTCAATCTAGCATCTAAATGCCCTATGTAATAATAATGCTCAAGCCAATGGCTTATCCACTAAGGAGTATTTCACATTCTCAGCATCACAAAGAGATTTTTTTTTTTTTTTTAATTAAATTGAAAGATGCACCCTATGATGTTTGGGTACGCACCAGAAAACAAATATATATATTTTTTATTTTTTACATTAAAAAAATAATTTCTATTTCTTATATGTATATGATTTTATATATAGCTGTTATTATACAACTCTCAGTACAGGGTTTGACTTCTGGAACTAGATTTTACTCAACACGTGACACACACACACAAAGAAAATAGTGAACTGCTGGTGGCGAGGAGGTGAATGTTGGTGTGCCTTTCTCCTAGGTCACAGCCTGCCATCTGTTCCAGCCCATGGGGGAGGGGGGGGGGGGGTTGGTGGTGGGGAGTGTGATTTAGATTAGTTAATTTTAGTTAGATGTCAAATTTGGGTTGTGGCTGTCCAGAAAATGGCTTGCTTATTTGGAGATGAATTGTCAGTTAACTCAAGTTTGTTGCTGTGGTGATTACTTTGGAGATTTGTGAATTCATAGAGCTGATATAGGACTGGTCTTCCAACAATCTGCTTAAAGATCACAGTGCTTTGAGGTGGCAGATAACAAGTTTCTGCCAAAGGAGATTTTATTATGCTGTTCTTGTAAATAAAATGAAATTTATCTTATTTATGCAATTCACTCATACTTCATTCCTTTAGTTTGCTATTTGGGAGCTATATGAGCAGTAATGCCCGTATGCTCCTCAGTGAGGGGGTATGGTGATGAAAACTCTTATGATCATTGTCCGTCTCAAGGATGGCAAATGTGTTTCGTTGGAAAATATTTTCCCTTGCTTCAAGGGAACCTTCTGGTGACTATTTCTTAGAAAATGGAAAATGCCTAACTAAAATGAGTTAGATTCCTCTGGTTCATCTGTGCATTAGAATTTTATGTATTGGTTTACTTCTTCAGGTTAGGGCTATACATATTTCTTAGTAGCGTATATTATCCAGGGCTATATGTAATAAATAATCCATGCGACTTAATTGCATGCGGTACACCTTCACATTGAAGATTCAGTTCCAGTCCTAGGTGGAGCCATGTATATTAAATCAAAGAGCATAGAAGATTGTGTTTTTGGAAGTTGTTTTGCATTTTGAATGGAAGCAGATGATCCTGGTTTTGCACAGCGAAGTTCCATGTCTGCAGGATGTGTTGTTGCTTCCTATTTACACGTTCTTTTGAAATGCATATATGTCTGGCGTTAATATACTGCTGCAGCAGAGCTCTGGTGTTGATTCTCTTGCTAGATGGGTTTAATATTTGCTATTTTTGGTACACTATCAACATTCTGCTGAAGATTCTTGGATTTTTCCAACTCAGTTGCTGCTTTGTTAGTTGGTAAGGGAAAATTGCTTAGGCTTGCTATTTAGTTTCCTTAATGAAATGTTGATAAATTGCTTGACATTTTATTATATGTTTTAGATTGCTATGATTCTAAATGTATGCCCATGAACTCAGTTTGCAAATGCAGTCTGCCAAATATGCTCTGTTGCACGGTACTTTGCCAGTTCTGTTGTATTATTGCCCCAGATGGTGTGTTTACCCATGGCCTCTTATCTCGCCCTGGGGATTAAGAGATGATTCAATTTTAGCATTTGTTATGCCCCTAAAACTGGATTTTTATTTTGCAGGTTAAGAAGCTCTCTGTGGCTCCAATTCAAACCTCACCAGATTGCTGCTGGCGCTGCATATCTTGCTGCTAAATTTCTAAACATGGATCTTGCTTCATACCACAATGTATGGAAGGAGTTCCAGACACCACCGTCTGTACTCAAAGGTAAAATAGATGTTTGTTATGTCTCCTTGATATGTTGTTTCCCTTGTTATTACGTCCCACTTAATAACAGTCTGCACAAAACCATATTTTGCTGCCTTTGGGCATGATCTGAAATGATATTAAGTCTCGTCTAACCAAGGGGACATGTTTCAAGATTCTCTTACATGTCATGGGGTAAAATTTATCCTCCAACCAAGGAAAACATATTGCATAATTTTCTTTGACGTGGAATGGTGGTTAACTCTTATGCCAAGACCAGGGCTGTGATGCTTCTCAAAATGATTTTCTGTTCGAGTTTATCTGCTTATTATACAGTATGATATTTCGTAATGTATAACATCCATCTCTTTCTCTATGCAGATATTGCACAACAGTTGATGGAACTTTTTTAGAAGATGAACGGTGATGTTTAGATTAGGATTCAGCTTCCTAGCATCCGTCTTCTGACGTTGTTTGGGAGTTAAGTCCAGGATATACTGTGAATCATTCAACAGTATTTAAGGTTGTAGAGTAGGAAGTCATTGCCACAGGGACATGCGTAGTTTGTAGCTCTCATCTGCAGGTGTATAGGTTCCTGAGCTTCAAGGCTCTTGCCTTTCGCCTGGAAGTACAGTGGATAATAATATCTACTTTCCAAACTTTTTTCACACTACAGTCATGTTCTTTTTGTTCTTAAATTACTTTGCCTTGATGTTTTGATTTGATCAACATCCATAATTTTAGGGTGTGAGCGCATAATTTAACTTAAATTAAAATTGCATCTTAATTTAAATAATTTTATTTTTTAAAAATTATCATATACTCATTTTGCTTGAGACAATGATGACAGGCGTTCTATTGATACTTTGTACTGGGACAACAACTCGGAATCTCGGATGCAGATCTCATGGCCCACCCCGGATGGATGTCGACCGACTTCACTTTCATTTACTTTATATTTGGTTTTTACATGTTATCATCTTAAAAACGTGTACTGTATTATATATATATATATATAAACGGATCAGTGATTGAAGGGCATAAGTATGAAATTGGGATCGAACTAGATAACAATTGTTTTCTAGCTCAAATGGTATCAGAGCCATAAGAGTGCTTGGAGGTCATGGATTTGATTCCCATTTCCTGCAAAGTACCAACGCCGCCCTATGTGGGATTGTGTGCCTGCGCCAAGAGGAAGGAAATGCAGGTAGGGTTCAGTAGTGGGTCCGTAATGCTTAAGTCAGTGGGTACGCTGTTCTAAGTGGTGAAAGGGATTAGTGATTGAAGGGCATAAGTATGAAATTGGGACCGAACTAAATAACAATTGTTTTCTAGTATATATATTAAAACAATAATATAAGTTATATCAGAAATATTTTGGGGCATAAGTATGGAATTGGGACCGGATTAGATAACAATTGTTTTTTAGTATATATATTAAAACAATAATATTGTTATGAATTATTGGAATCTCCATTAATTAGTGGAGGTTCCACTAATTATGGATTTATGTGAATTATTAGAAGATTTTTATGGATGTCCACCATTTAGTGGAGACACCATTAATTGAAGATGATGTATGCCATAATGTATTTCACTAATTAGAGCTCTATAAATAGAGCTATTCTCTAAGCTTGTAATACACCATCATTTTGTGAAAGAAAGATTAGTGAAAGAAAGATTAGAGAAAGAATTGTGAGAGAAAGAAAGAGAGAAGTTTGAAGAGAAATTCTTGTGCAAAGAATAGTTAGAATTTTCTTAGTGTGTAGTGTGTAGATTTTATTCTAACACTACCCTAATTTTATAACACGTTATCAAGCACGAGTCTCTACCGGTACAAAAGCCGAAGACTAAGCACGAGTTTCTGCAGTTACTAAAGCCGTAAGACAGGTACGCATTTATTGATCTCTATGGCTAACATCGCAAAACTCGAATTTGTAGCCCTTGATATTTCCGGAACAAATTATATGTCATGGGTTCTCGATGCGTAAATGCATCTAAATGTCGAAGGCCTTAGTGAAACTATTTAAGCAAATAATAGTGCATCTCGCACAACACAAGGCTAAAGCTTTGATTTTTATTCGTCGTCATCTCGATGAAAATTTGAAAATGGAATATCTTACCGAAAAAGATCCATATGGCATGTGGGTAAATTTAAAAGAAAGATTTGACCACCTGAAGATGGTCGTACTACCTCATCGCACGGTATGAATGGTTGCACCCGAGGTTGCAAGATTTTAAAACCGTGAATGAATATAGCTCCGCAATGTATAAAATTACATCTCAATTAAAATTATGCGGAGAAAAAGTGATCGATGAAGATATGTTGGAGAAGACATTCTCCACCTTTCATGCCTCGAATATTGTCTCGCAACGAACAATATCGAGAAAAGGGGTATACAAAATTTACTGATTTAATTATCGCCCTCCTCATTGCAGAGAAAAATAATGAGTTATTATTGAGAAATCATGAAGTCGGACTAATCGGCTCTACAAAGACTCCTGAAGTAAATGTCGTTGGCTCCAGCAGAAGCTATCGTTATAGCGCGTGGCCGTGGTCGTGGTTATGGTCGTAGACACGCTCGATATTTCCCTTATCACAATTATAATCAAATCGTGAGAAATACTGCACACCAAGTGGAACGAAAAGATCAAAAAGGAAAAGAAAAAGAAATTGAAGAAAAGCATGAGGATATATGTTATAGATGTGGCATGAAAGGTCATTGGTCACGAAACTGTCAGTACGGCTAAGCATTTAATTGAATTGTATCAAGCTTCATTGAAAAATAAAAATGTGGAAGCAAATTTTTCTCAACATCCAATAAATAATGTTGAGGATGACGATAGTGATCCCGAAGATCTTAATATCAATATTACCCATATGGATGTATCGGATTTTTTTGAACACCCGTATCGGTAGGATAGACCATTTAATTGGTGATGGTAGTGTCCAAAAGAACTAAAGCCTCACCCCGATATTTTTGTATTTTCATTTTCATTCTATTCTAATAATATTTACGTTTACATATATATATTTGTGTTCGGATGGTCGTTATTAATGATGATGTATGCATTATTGATAGTGGAATTACACACACCATACTAAAAAATGAGAAATATTTTTCTGATCTCAAAATGGGAGAAATAAATATTTATACAATAAACGGTAGTGCAAATGTAATTGAGGGCTCCGAAAGAGCTAGTATATTGTTGCCTAAAGGAACAACAATTATTATTGATAAGGCACTATTTTCCTCAAAATCCGTAAGAAATTTATTGAGTTTTAAAGATATCCGCAGAAATGGGTATCATGTTGAAACAAATGAGGAAAATGGGATTGAGCATCTTTTTATTACTCAAATGCATTTGGGTAAGAAATCGGTATTAGAAAACTCGCCATCTTTTTCTACTCGGTCTATATTTTGTAAAAATTCGTACAATTGAAATTCATCATCTAGTAAACCGTAAGTTTACTGATCCTATTACTTTTAGCATTTGGCATGACCGGTTGGTCATCCCGGATCTACCATGATGAGAAGAATCATTGAGAATACACATGGTCATCATTTAAAAAATAAAAGGATATTAACATCGTAAAAATTCGCATGTACCGCATGTTCCCTAGGAAAATTAATTGTTAAACCATCACCAGTAAAAGTAGGAGCCGAAAGTCCTACATTTCTGAACGGATTCACTGGAGATATTTGTGGACCTATTGATCCACCATGTGGACCGTTCAAATATTTTATGGTCTTAATTGATGCATCATCTCGATGGTCACATGTATGTTTATTATCTACTCGCAACCCGGCGTTTATGAGATTACTTGCTCAAATAATTAAATTACGAGCACAATTTTCGGACCATCACATTAAAAATATCCGTTTGGATAATGTCGGTGAATTTTCATCACATGCTTTTGATGCATATTGCATGTCAATTGGGATTAATGTTGAACATCATGTAGCTCATGTTCACACACGTAATGGTCTTGTCGAATCTTTAATTAAACGATTACAATTAATTGCTGGACCATTATTAATGAAAACAAATCTCCCAACATCTCACCTGGGGACATGCTATTCTACATGCCGCAACACTTGTACGTATAAGACCAGCTTAGTTATCATAAATTCTCTCCTTTGCAATTGGCTTTTGGGTCGAACCAAATATTGCTCATTTAAGAATTTTTGGGTGTGTCAGATATATTCCAATTGCACCAAACCAACGTACAAAGATGGGTCCTCAAAGAAGAAAGGGGATATACGTTGGATATGATTCTCCCTCTATTATCGTGTATGTTGAACCCCCGACAGAGATGTATTCACAACGAAGATTTGTCGATTGTCATTTTGATGAATCATTATTCCCTAAATTAGGGGAGAACCCAAACAAGATAAAAAGGATCTTGATTGGACAACATCATTAAATTATCTTGATCCGCGCACAAGCGCATGTGAACTTGAAGTTCAAAAGATAATTCATTTGCAAAGCATTGCAAATCAAATGCCGTACGCTTTTGTTGACTCCAGAAGAGTTACAAAATCGCATATTCCAGCCTATAAATGCTCCTATTCGAATTGAAGTTCCAGCAGAACAAAATATTATACCTATAGTCGCTGAGTCAAAAACACGCCGAAGCATGGCCGACCTCTTGGTTCTAAAGATAAAAATCCTCGAAAGAAAAGAGGATTAAATGATCCGAAGATCATATTGAAGAAAAGAATGATAAAGACCAAGAGAGAACTCGATGACAAAGAACCGAAGTTGATGAAAGTAACACTCGAAATTTCTATCAATTATACCACTTCCGGTAGAAGTTGGAATCGGATAGAAACTCGTTATTGATAATATATTTGCATACAATATATCTCTTGATGTTACACAGGATAATGATGATCCCGAACCAATATCGATTGATGAATGTCGGCATAGAAAAGATTGGTCGCAATGGAAAGATGCGATTCAATCGGAGTTAAATGCATCGGCAAAACGTGAAGTCTTCGGACTGCAGATCCGAACACCGAAGGTATAAAACCCGTTGGCTACAAATGGATATTTGTGCGAAAGCGCAATGAAAAGAGTGAAATCGTTCGATATAAAGCGCGATTAGTAGCCCAAGGTTTTTCACAAAGACCAGGTATTGATTATGATGAAACTTATTCTCCTGTTGTTGATGCTATTACACTCCGATATCTTATCAGTTTAGCAAGTACATGAAAAGATAGATATGCGCCTATTAGATGTTGTCACTCGCTTACTTGTATGGAAATTTAGAAAATGATGTTTACATGAAAATCCCCGAAGGATTTCATATGCCCGAAGCATATAAACATTATCCTCGTGAAAATTACTCCATCAAGTTGCGTAAATCATTATATGGCCTCGAAGCAATCAGGCGCATGTGGTTCACACGTCTTAGTGAATATTTATTGAAAGCGGGATTTAAAAATGACCAGGTATGTCCATGCGTTTTTATTAAGAAATCTGGTTCTAAATTTGTGATATTAGCTATATATGTTGATGATATTAATCTTATTGGAACTCCGAAGAGCTCCAAGAAACAATTGATTATTTAAAAAGAGAATTCGAAATCAAGGATTTTGGTAAAACCAAATTTTGCCTTGGTTTACAAATTGAACATTTGGAGAGTGGAACATTTATTCATCAATCAACATATACAAGCAAAAGTGCTAAAAAGATTTTACATGGACAAAGCACATCCATTGAGTATTCCAATGATCGTCCGATCATTAAATGTGGATAAAGATCCTTTCCGACCTCAAGAAAATGATGAAGAACTCCTTGGTCCTCGAAGTACCATATCTCAAGTGCAATTGGTGCATTGATGTATCTTGCTAATAACACACGGCCTGATATTGCTTTCACTGTCAATTTATTAGCAAGATTTAGTTCTTCACCAACACGACGACATTGGAATGGAATTAAACAAGTCCTTCGATATCTCCAAGGTACAATTGATCTCGGATTATTTTATTCAAATAAAACCAGTCCAATATTGATAGGTTATGCAGATGCTGGTTATTTATCTGATCCACATAAAGCACGTTCTCAAACGGGCTATATATTTACATGTGGAAATACTGCTATATCATGGCGTTCTACGAAACAATCTATAGCAACTACTTCTTCAAATCATGCTGAAATTATAGCCATTCATGAAGCAAGTCGAGAATGTGTATGGCTAAGATCCATGATTCATTATATCCGAGAAAGTTGTGGATTATCATCAATCAAAGGTATTCCAACTCCTCTTTATGAAGACAATGCAACTTGCATAGCTCAATTACGAGGAGGATATATTAAAGGAGATCGGACAAAACATATTTCACCAAAATTCTTCTTTACTCATGAACTCCAGAAGAAATGTGAAATTGATGTGCTACAAATTCGGTCATGTGACAACCTCGCAGATATTTTCACGAAGACTTTACCGACGGCAACATTTGAAAAGTTGAGATATAAAATCGGTATGCGTCGGTTTAAAGATTTAAAGGAATCATCTCATCAGGGGGAGTAATAAACATACATATAGAATAATGTACTCTTTTTCCTTCACTAGATTTTTTTTCCCACTGGGTTTTTATCTAGTAAGGTTTTAACGAGGCATATTCTTTATGTATGGATGGACATCCAAGGGGGAGTGTTATGAATTATTGGAATCTCCATTAATTAGTGGAGGTTCCACTAATTATGGATTTATGTGAATTATTAGAAGATTTTTATGGATGTCCACCATTTAGTGGAGACACCATTAATTGAAGATGATGTATGACATGATGTATTTCACTAATTAGAGCTCTATAAATAGAGCTATTCTCTAAGCTTGTAATACACCATCATTTTGTGAAAGAAAGATTAGTGAAAGAAAGATTAGAGAAAGAATTGTGAGAGAAAGAAAGAGAGAAGTTTGAAGAGAAATTCTTGTGCAAAGAATAGTTAGAATTTTCTTAGTGTGTAGTGTGTAGATTTTATTCTAACACTACCCTAATTTTATAACAAATATAAGTTTTTAAAGTATATATCAGGAATATTTTGTTTACAATAATATAAGTTTTAAAGTATATATCAAGAATATCTTGTTTATGATAATACAAATTGAGTTAAATGGTAAACAAAATTTGTATATGGTTTGAAAGGGATAGCATTAGGTGGACCAAATGACATACCAAGGATTGGGAAAATACCTACATAGCTATTAATATGATGGTGTTAAAATTTTAGTGATGGTGTAAAATTTATTAATTGAATGTATTATGGTTTGATAGCAGTTAACATATATCGTTGGAGATTAGAGGTTTATTTTTGTGTGTAGTTATTTTTGGTTTTTATAACAAATTGTTTTAAATTTATTTAAACATATTTAAACAAAATTAGAAAAAGATGATTCGTATTCTAAATTTATTCAGATTCATTTAAAAGTGTTCAAACGAAATTAGGTAAAGTCAGTGTGATCTTAACTTGGATAGTTAATCTTGATTGTATAAAGATAATTCAGGATTATCGGTAAATAATAGTTTTATTAAATTTTAATTTGTCGTAACTTTTTATTCACAAAAGAATATAAATTTATATAAATTATTTTTATAAACTATATATTTTAAAAACACGTGTTACAATCTTTTCATATAATGATACATAAAAATCAAATGTATATAATTAATTTACATACATAAAAGCCAATTACAATCTATTGCTGGCTTTCTTATCCTAATGTCTAGAAGTCTAAAAGTAGGGACTCTATAAAAGCAGCAGGCTCAAGTACCATTGTTAGGAAAAATTTGCATGGTTGTACGTGCTGGAGGAAGAAAATTTTATAACAATGACAATGACAGTATCATTAACTAATTAACTTTTATATATTTTATTAGTGTGGCAATATTTAAAAAAAAAAGAAGAACAAATAGGAGGTCATGCATCCATCACACAAGCAATCATAAGGCACAAAACTGGGAAGCTCTATTATACTTTAGTCCCTTTCATTGCAAACCCTATTCCCCATTCCCCTTGATTAACTAACAAAAAATTGCAAACCCCATAGACCTTTTGGGACCTCTTAGTATCTTCATGTCCTCTTGGTTTTGGACCATTTCTTTTATCACATTGAAGCAAAAGTTTTTTCATGTTTCTAATTGCTACTTCCCTTATGAATCTTATGTGAATTTATTAAAACAATGTCCAAACAAAACAAATAGTTTTTAATCATGTTTTTATTTGTTATTTCTATATAAATTTATGATCTAATGATTGAAAATTACAAGAAAATCATTTCAAAAAAGAATTATAATAGTAAACAATGTCTAGAGAAGACAAGTACAATATTTGAACAATTGCAAATGGGATGGGAGAAAAAGAAGAAAAATTTAAGAGAAGACAAAGTATAATTATTTGAAACAATTGCACACAGGAGAAAAAGAAGAAAAATTAAAGAAATATATACTTTTTTATTTTTATACTGGTAAAATATAACTTAATTATTTCTCTGAATATGTTTTTTTTTTTTTGAGTAATTATTTCGTTATGAATATTTTGTTACGAACGTTTTTATTATCTTTATTTTTTTATTTTTTTATTAACACTTTATTATGAGCGAACGTTATGAAATTTTATAAATAATGTAAATCATAAAAAATATAATATAAAATTAAAAATCGAATCTGTAATACTTTTTTGCTATTGTACCGGATATTTTGAAAGCAATCTTACCTTTCCCTTTTCATAACATAAAAAAAAGACATATAACTAATGAATATATCATCAATTACTCGTGCGTAAAATTAAAAGCCGCAAATTTTGTCAAAAGAAAATCTTTAAGTTGATTGGCGTTCTCGTCCCAAAGGAAAGGACGGTGAAAGCATGGTAGCGGTATAGAGATCAAGCAATAAGTTTGTTGAGAAGAGTTAATGTAGCATTAAACTAGTTTACGTATATGATAGGTTGTTGGCCGGTTGCTTAAAATGGCCGGCAAAAAACAGGTTAGTAATCAAGAAACAGTAGTTCAATTCACACAAAACATTTCGAGTACCAGAATCTTGATTCCTCTAACCATGTAAAATATGCATATACAGACAAATAACTCTCCTTCTTCTTCCCTATGGCAGTGTAATATTAATGCTGTGTTCAAAACCCTCAAATTCACCATATCTCAATCTGCTGAAACAGAGCATTAGATTATCTACATACATAGATTTTATATATTGTTTTGTCTGTACCTTTGGGAGAGGAAAAATAGTACTAATATAGATTGCATATACAACACCATCTTTGGAAATGGACTCAAAAGCTGAACGTCGCATCAAGGTAATTTCCAGCCATCTGAATTCCAGTGCCGCTGATCACTCCCCTATTCTCCGGCCAAGTCCTACTGCCGGTGAATTCTTTGCTGGTACTTTCTTTCTCTCTCGCTATTTCCCTTTACAGTCCCTGGGTCTATGTAATGCATATAGTTGTATGTTTTCATGCTGTAAACTCCTGATCAAGAAAGTTGACGTTTTTACGTTTAAGGTTTGAGTTTTGAGGAGGCCCACCTGGTTTTGTGTGCTGAACTCACTGGTATTTTATGGTTTAGTATTAATCTGTGGCGAATGATAATGTAGTTCATTTTATTTGGATTTACGATTTGTGAAAAAAAGAATGGAAGCGATTACTGTAGCTATGGTGAAATGAAGAGGAGAATGTTTTTATCTCAGGCGATAAATCTTGCATCTTGAAGCAGAATACTTCAGTTTTGTAATTTAAAGGTTACGGGTTCAAAGTTGGCTTAGATATGCTTTATGTGAAGGTGTATTCCGAACACTAAAGAACAAATAATTTTGATGTGCTAATGATATTTACTTCGGAATTTGTACGGTAAGGTTTCATATTGCTGGTTAACTTTGGAACTCAGCTTCCTTGCTGTGGTGGTTCTTTGACACCGAAAAGCTTTGATCCTTCTTCCCGTCAGCGCTTTAACAAGTTTTGCAGCACAATTTGTCAAGGAAAAGAACATTGGTGGCTTTTAAAGATTCTTCTTGTAAATTTTACTTCATATCAAGTTTTAGAGTTGGAGAAACCATTAATTCTGTCCTTGAAATGAACTGTTGAAAATATTCTCTAATTTTTAAGTGTTGAGGACTGCTAATTAGTTACATATTAGGTTCTATGTGGCCGAAAAGAAAAAAAGGCAAAAGAAAATGAAGTTTCTGTGCACTAGACTGGAATGACATTTCCATATGCCTTTTGGAGAATGCTTTGCATGATTTGCAGCTAACTAGTTCAGAGAATCTCAAATGAAAGACTTGCGTGCATGATAGTTTCTGAAACTGAAAATGGAAGATAGTTGGACTACTGTATTTTTTTGTTGGTTACTTTTTTCTTGGTAGTCTTCAGGCAATCTTTTGATACAGCATAGTAGTTTTGAAGTAGATTTTTTTTATCCCCTTGGAAGCAGTTGGCTGAATTTTGACATAATCTCCATGAAATCTTTCCATCTACATTGGTATGTTATTCTTGTTTTAAGATGATTTTGGTATTCTTCATCCACTCCCTAGTCATGGCTACCCTTTCAGTAGAAAGATGTACACAAACATTTCTTAGTTTTGGAGTAGTGCTATCATCATGTGGCTGCAAGCTGCGTCCTAATACCTACATTTCTTTTCCTGAATTTATTTCTGATCATGAATGTGGCAATGAGTATATTCTACATATTTTTGCATTCCATTCTCTATGGCTACCTTTATAGTCAGTGGCTATGACTTTTTCTCTTGCATCTGCATTTTTATTGACTTCCCTTTCCCTTTTGAGCTTATATGGCTGAAATGATTCATCAATATTGCTGATGTGCACTAGTTTTGATATGTTTCTATTCAAGTTTCTTTTGTATCACTAATATTTATCCTCTTTAATGGATTTTACTAGAAATATTTGTACTAGACATCCCTCTCTATATACTCTTTTAATGTTTCATCACATTGATCTGACAGAGCAAGGATACAGTGTTGTGCTACCTGAAAAACTACAAACAGGGAAATGGAATGTATATAGGTTAGTACCATCTACTCGTTCTTGGTTCAACTTACTCTGAGGTGTAACTAATATTGGTTTAAACTTCAGATCAGCACATTCACCTTTGAAACTCGTTAGCAGATTTGCTGATAGACCAGAAATTGCTACCCTGCATGACAATTTTGTGTGAGCACCATTCTGCTTACTTATTTAAATCCCTTGATATCATTGATGTTTTAGTTTTGATGAAGAGAAATACCAATTGTTATGAGAATAGGCACTCGGCAAAGACATTCCCTGATCACAAATATTTAGGGACACGAGTTCGGGATGATGGAACCATAGGAGGGTGAGTTTTCTAAAACTCATATTGCATTCTTGGCTTGAAGCTTTTTAGTTCTTAAAATATGTTTTTGCAGGTACAAATGGATGACATATGGAGAAGCCAATACTGCAAGGTCAGCAATTGGTTCAGGTCTTGTACATCATGGAATACCAAAGGCAAGCTACCCAGAATGTTATACTGTGTTTCAATTATTTCCCAGATGGTTAACTTCCTGATTCTCCTTTATCTCTGCAATGGATCTTTCATGACACTATTTACAACCCCCCTTTTCCCCTCAAATGTTTTCTTCAGCGGTTCTTTTAGTTTCTGATTGCTCATATTGTTTGGAAATTTGAATAGGGATCTTGCATTGGACTATACTTTATCAACAGGCCTGAGTGGCTAATAGTTGACCATGCCTGCTCCGCGTATTCTTTTGTTTCAGTCCCTTTATACGACACTCTAGGTTCGTGATTGTTTCCCTGGGCAAGTTCCAGTTATATCCTGTACTTGTGGATTCCTTCAGTGCTTCTAATGCATGTTCTTTGGTTGTCCTACAGGTCCAGAGGCTGTCAAATATATTGTAAATCATGCATCTATACAAGCTATATTTTGTGTGCCAGAGACATTTAACACTGTAGGTTTTTTCCTCCTGAACTCAACCTCCTTTAAATTTATCAAATTTTAAGTTTTTGTCTTGCTATTAGGCATCTGCAATAGTGCAAATGATAGCATATATGGGAATTTCTTAACATCTTTTAAGTATGGGGATTGTGATTAGTTCAAAGCTTTGGTCGGACACTCATTGTGTTGGTTTTCAGTTATTTCTTACAACGTTCAGATTTTATTTCCAGAAAAGGGTGCCTATGCACTTGATCTGAATCTGTTGAAAATTGTTGCTGGTTATACTTGGCAATGCAAGACATATCTCATCCTAATATATCCAATTGCTTAACTTCTATACATATTGTTGAAATTGCAGTTACTGAACTTTTTGACAGAGATTCCTTCTCTACGTCTGATTGTCGTAAGAAGATCCTAAACCTGTTCCCCTTCCAAAATATTTTAACTTAACTGCATATGATCTTAATGCAAAGTACAAGTGCTGCTTCTGATTTTCCGGATTGTAGGTGGTTGGAGGTGTAGATGGTCAAACTCCGTCACGACTATCGGCAACTGAATTACGTGTTTTATCATATTTAAAATTACTTTCCGAGGTGAATTTAGCTTCATTCCTATGATAATATTGATACTACCATGGTACCTAAATGTTAGAGATGCTGGTTTTTTCAGTAGGCTGCATGTATCTTAGTTGGCACTGTCTTTTGTTATCTTTAACTTCAGGCTTCATATGCTTTGATAGGGAGCTGCAATCTTGTAAAAAAGGTTGCTGTTGCTGTTAAACTATTGTGATTACTGTAATTTTTATAGTCGATCATAAGCTGAAGCCATGGAAAACTTCTTGTTTTAGAAAGATAGGTCATGATTTCCTTGTTCATAAACTTAGAAAATTCTGGGAATGCCAATCTTGCTATTTCTTCTGTTCTCTTGTCGTTTTAGACATCCCTAATCTTTACAACTCTGTTTATCCAAGAAGAAAGAAGACATGGAACCTTTCATCTGAGTGGTCATGGAATTACCCAGAACATCCTGGCATGTAGCGATTATACTGCTTATGCCTATACCTTTGAAAAGCTTGAGGTTAAAGGAGCAAATTATTGTCCCTTGTATTAAATTCAATCTTTTCCATGCCTCAGATCAAACAGTTGGTGCATGAGCAATTTACTTCAAGTATCATGTGTCTCTTTGATATAAAACTTTCTTTATTTCACCATACTGTATTGTCTTTTGGGCCAGACCTACCTTGTGACTCATGGTTTACATTTTTCATTTCTTTGATTGGTCATGAGTAGTTGTAATAACTTGCAGTTTTATGCATCCTTGTGCAAATCAAATGGCACCTTACATCAATTGATTCACAACATATGAATTATTCTTTACAGGGCCTCAGCAATTTTCAGCCTTTTTCAGCACCTAAACCCGATGATATTGCTACTATTTGCTATACTAGTGGAACAACTGGGACACCAAAGGTATGACTTCCTACTGATGCTGCAAGTGGATTATGTGTTTTTAGTTTATTGTAAGCTAAATTAACTTTTTTCTCTATATTATTTATCTAGGGTGTTGTGTTGACCCATGGAAACTTGATAGCAAATGTTGCTGGTGCAACATTTGGAATCAAATTAGATACCTCAGACCTGTAAGTTGAAGCATTTGTTGAATTTGCATTGTGCATTTGAGTTTGTACTGATTGCTTCTGCTACATTGCAGTTACATTTCATATCTTCCCCTTGCACACATATATGAACGAGCTAATCAAATTTTGGTAGTATACTATGCCAGTGCAGCTGGTTTCTATCAAGGAGTATGTGACTCAAAACTTGTGTATATTTATTTATTACTTGTGGATGCTGGATATTATATCGAAGTAGTTTACTTGTATGAGTACCTTGCCTGACATGTTATGTAAGTTATGCATCATATGAAAAAGGACAAATTGGGTTAGTTTGGATACCTGTTTGTTTTTCAACTTTTCTATAAAATTATTAAATTCCTGAAGACTTGCATAGATTTTCTCTAGTTTACTGTTATGGTGTATATTGGGAACTACATTGGAGCTAAATTTGTTTGGAGTCCAGGGACAATCCTGGTTGTTGTCTCATGTACAAAGCTTGTGTTTCTAAACTCGAATTTAATGCAACTTATTTGGGAAACTGTTGTGGAATTTGCTTATCATTTTATCTCTGCATCTTAGTGGAAGAGATACATAAGGCTACATAAATTTAACATCCCCGAACTCCACAAAGAAAAAAAAAATATAGGAAAGATAAAGAAGGGGAAGGATGTAAAAAGGATATGAAATTATCTACCTCATCCATCAGGTGGGGAAGGATTTGAACATCCTGATTACTGTAATGGGCCAAGCCCAACCCAAATTCTAAATCTTATTGGTAAAAGTGGCGTTATTCTCTTTACAGAAATGACGGCCAGAAATTGTGGTTGAACACCACATGCTTCTTTTGTTTGCCAAGTTATATATCTCGATGTAGTACGACACACCATATGTCAAAATTTTTGTTGTATAGGCTGAGTAAATTAAAAATTGCTCTGGATCAAGTTGTGCAGCTGAAAACAAGTTGCCATGAGCCACCATCTGATCATAACATTCTGTATGAGCATACTTTTTTGTTATCTTGTCTTTGCAGGACCATTTGAAATTACTGGAGGATATGGCTGTTCTCAGACCCACTATATTCTCCAGTGTTCCTCGGCTGTACAATAAACTATATGCTAGGTGAATAAAAATTCCTTAGCTGCTTTGTCTATTTATCCATTGATAACTGTATGGACATCAAACAATTTACTCAATCTCTTTGCTTGCTGCAGCATCATGAATTCTGTAAAGACTTCAGGTCCTCTAAGGCAGAGGCTGTTTAATGCTGCATACAGTGCCAAGAAGCAGGCAATATTTAATGGTGCAGTAGAGTATTCTCTGACGACTTGCTTATTTTGAACAGGAAAATATAGTGCTAGTCTAAAACTAAAGAAGTAAGAAACAAGAAGATGCATGTGCTTCTTTATTTTTCCTAATATTTGTAGGTTCCACGGCATATTTCAGGCAAAAAGTCTTCACCAACGTGGGATAGGTTAGTGTTCAACAAAATAAAGGCAACTCTAGGAGGTAGAGTGCGATATATGTTTTCAGGTGCATCACCACTGTCCCCTGATGTGATGGAATTTTTGCGCGTGTAAGTTTATTGCACTTCTTCGCATTACATTCCATGTACAGAAATTATTTGTAAAACTTGATTACAATTGGCTGTTAACTAATGAATTCACTGTAGGTGCTTTGGCTGTCAAATGTTAGAAGGATATGGAATGACGGAGACTTCTTGCGTAATAAGCAGTATGGACGAACATGATCTTTTATCTGGTCATGTGGGTGCCCCTAACCCTGCATGTGGTGAGTAGACATTCTCCAAAAATGTTATCATTGTGATGTATATTGCAATTATATTAAGCTTGCTCTAGGTGAAAGTTTTTTCTCTTTCAGAAATAAAACTTGTGGATGTACCAGAAATGAACTATACATCTGAGGATCAACCCTATCCCCGTGGTGAGATCTGCGTTAGAGGCCCAATCGTGTTCCAAGGCTACTACAAAGATGAGGCGCAAACGTACCACAGCTTTGTTCTTGTTTCTTGGTTTTTGTTTTCTGTTTTCGTTTTTCAACCAACTTATATGCATTCGTGATACCATCAAAGTTACTAAGTGATTGTAACTGAATGGATCAGGGGAGAAGTGATTGATGAAGATGGGTGGCTTCACACTGGAGATATAGGATCATGGTTACCTGGAGGTCGATTGAAGATAATTGATAGGTGAGACATGACTATTCGTCATAAAGTTTCCATGGTTCTGTTGCTTTAATGAACTACAGTGGAGAAAATTTGACTGTTCTTTGTTGTGATGATAGTCTAACTGATAGTTCCATATGATTTACCAAAGAGAAAAAAAGAACTTGAGGCTCAACTTTCAGGAAGTCTATTTAGCTCTAGTTTGGTAGGCTATGTACTATCTTCAGGAAGTTGAGTTCCAGTTTTTCCTTCACAGGAAGAAGAATATATTTAAGCTGGCACAAGGGGAGTATATAGCTCCAGAGAAGATTGAGAATGTATATGCAACAAGCAAGTTTGTTGCACAATGCTTTGTCTATGGTAAGGATGTACTCTTCGTTTTCTTCCCACCTCTCTCTCCTCCCGGCTCCCCATCTCCACCTCACTATGCACAAAAACGACCATGTTTGGTTGGAAAATATTACTTTATTTGCTTGATGTTTGCAGGTGACAGCTTCAACTCAGGCCTAATTGCAATTGTGTCAGTGGAGCAGGATATGTTGAAAGCATGGGCCACTGCTGAAGGCATCAAGGTATGATTTGAGACACCACTACAAAAATGAATATGCTTCATTCTTGCACTGTTTGTTGCACGAGTTTGAATTACTTGCTTTGCTGCAGTCTTGCATTAATAACCAACACTGTTTCATGTGAATCATAATTTTATGAAAATACAAAACAGTGGTAGAGATTAGATTCAAATATCAACCCCTGCATTGCACTTAAATACATGCTTGCATTTGTGTGCATAGGCTTCTCTCCACCCATGCATTGCACTTAAACATTAAGTTGTTTAGCTTCATTTTTCTAATCGACTCCTTCTGTGCAGGCTTTCTTTAGTTTATCATTCTTGGGAACTAGATGTCTCCAGAACTAGAATCATCAATGTAGTGAGTCGGATAGCTGCTATACATTTATAACTAAGCATATGGACACAGATGCACTCTCCAACCCATACAGACGGCCCCTCCCCCCAATAGTGAGAAATAGAGAGTAAGATAATAGCGTAAGACTTTGAACTTTTCTTGGATAATTAAAAAATGAATAATATCATTTTCGTAGCCAGGCTTATCCAACAAAAGAGAAAAAGGGGGGAAATTGCCAAAACAGGCAACTATAATGAAAAACATTGTGGTATAGGATTCCATTATGTGGACATAGTGCAGTTGTGGTGATAATCTCTGGTTGCCATTATATATGATTGTCTTGCAATTTTTAAGCAGTTTACAGATTTGAAACAACTATGCGCTGATCCAAGAGTAAGAGCTACAGTCCTAGCTGATATGGATGCTGTTGGAAGGGACGCTCAGGTACCTTGCTGCAAGAGTTTTACTTCAGTTCTTGACTTGGTTTATTCAACATATTTTCTCATGATACTTATCTGCAGCTGAGAGGTTTTGAATTTGCAAAATCTGTGACTTTGGTGCTCGAACCGTTCACTCTGGAAAACGGTCTTCTCACCCCAACATTCAAGGTCAGTATCAGTTTATCTCAGAATGGGTGTAGGATTGCCGCAAATCATGTAGCAGCAGCTAATTTTAATCCCATCTGTGATCTTCTCTTTCAGATCAAAAGACCCCAGGCAAAAGCTTACTTTGCTAAAGCAATTACTGACATGTATGCTGAACTTGCAACCTCTGATTCCTCTTCCCAGAATATGTTCTGAAGCCAAAAAAAAAAAAAAAAAAACAGAACAGGAGTTGAACTCTTACGGTCTGAAAACCGGTACTGTACAGTATTAAGCCATACACAACTCTTGTACTATATTTGAGCTCTTCTACCACATGCCTTGTACAGAAAGAGAGAAAGAAGGAAACAAATTTGATCAACTAAGAGGCCCTGCTAATTGTATCAAACCCTTTTGTTCATAATGTGTGAAATATACTTGTATTTGATCGCATCTCCTGTTTACTAATATTTCACATATAATTCACTATCTTAAAAAGAAGACGAAATCAATTATATTTTACAAGACAGTATCGATAATTTTACATATAAAAAATATAATTTTATTGTAATATATTATCAAATTGAATTAAATTATTGTTTAAAGACGAATGTGTATAATTTTTCTTCAGTCTTGACGTTAAATTACAAAATAACAAATTAAACTTCATTTTGTTTCATAATTTTTTTTATTTTATTTATAGAATGCAAAAAATAAGATGTCAGTCTTTTAGGTAGTACATAAATTTAAGGAAAAAAAAAACGACAAAGTGCCAATCTTCTAGCTAATAATTTTTGAAAGTTTATTTTTCTTTTTCAATTTAGTAGTTAATTGTTCAAAAATTAAGGGGAAAAAAAAAAGGCAAAGTAGGGTAGTGTATTTTTGTATTGATTTTGTAGCCGTAGTGCATGGAAGGGAAGGTTGGCACAGGTGACAGTGACACGCATGCATGCGTTCAAATACTTTCGAGTCAATGCAAACAAACATTCATCGTGCGGTGAAAACGTGTCAGCACTCTAGCGTTTTCTGTTGGGATCCCCGTTTTCAATTTTGTAGTACTATTGAAAACGCTGGGAGTAATTGGACTGTTGTCCCCAAAATCTTCTGCGGCCGTCGGCCCTTTTCTGCTGTTTTCTCTGCTACAATGTCAGATCACTTATGAATCAATCACGAAGTTTTTTTATTAATATATAATTAATTTTTTTTAATTTTTCGTAATTGATTAGTAGATGATCAATCACAAATCAGTCATGGATATTTTTCATAATTGATCTCTTATAAATTAATCACGAAAATCTTTGATCAATATATTCATAATTTTTTAAAAAAATTTGTGGCTAATTCGTGACTGATTCGTGGGTAGTCTCATACACCAACTTCTGTGGATGATTTCCGTGGCATATTACCCAATTTCTAGTAGTGTCAACTTCTAATATCAAAGTTCAAGAAGTATAGATTTATACAAATAAGGTTTATAAACATATGATTTTGCAAATCATATCTAATGATTTATTTGATATCTATACACTTTACAAGAAGGCTAGTCAAACAATGTACCATAGAGGATGCTACCAAACAAAAGTTTGTAGTCGGAAAATTCTACCAGTGGAAAATGACACAATGAAATAAAAATTCAAATTAATGAGTACAAAAAACTGGTAAAAGAACTCATAGTTGAAGAGATAGAGCTACTAGAAAAATTCATTACAGATATATTGATTGAAAAATTGCCAGATATCTGAATGATTATAATTAGAACAGTTTGAAACACAAGCACAAGTCTCTCACCTTGGATGAACTCGTAACACATATCCTAATCGAGGACACTAACAAGAAGGAAGCTAATGGTGCGAAACCAAATGAGATAGCATTGAAGGTAAATTTGGTGCAAGGTAATTCTTTCAAAAAATACAATAATAAATCTCATGATTACAAACCTAAAATTTCTAACCCCAACTGTAAGAAAAAGAAAGGATCTTGTTTTGCTTGTAAAAAACCAGGACATCATACGCCACAATGTAGAAAAAGAGTGAGAAATGACAATCCTCTTAAACCAAAAGCTAATTTGGTTGGAGATTATATAATTGTTGTGGTCATTTCTTAAGTAAACATGGTGTCAATTTAAAAAATGGGTGGTAGACTCTAGAGCTACTTGACACATTTATACAAATTGAGAAGTTTTTTCCTTGTACAAACCTATAGGAGATGATGATGAAGTACCTTGGAGATTTAAGAGTTACAAAAGTTCTAGGAAAGAGTAAAGTACTTCTAAAACTTACTTTAGGAAAAACTTTAACCCTTAATGATGTACTGCATGTTCCAACTATAAGAGCTAATCTTATTTTTGTGGCTTTATTGAAAAAAATTGGGAGTAAAAATATCCTTTAAGTTTGACAAAATTGTCATGACTAAAAATAATATTGTCATCAGGGACTCTTTCTACTCAATGTTGCCAATGTGTTAAATGAAAATGCTTCTTCTTCTTCTTCTTACTTTGTTGACTCATTTAATTTATGCCATGTTAGATTAAGAGATGTTAATTTTAGTTATCTTAAAAAAAATGCAATCTCTTGGTTTGATTTTTGGATTTGATTCCTCTTGTATAGACAAATGTCAAATATCTACTAAGACTAAGATAACTAAAAAGATATATTTTTTTGTTAATAAAAAATAGATTTATTAAACCTAATTTATATAGACTTAAGTGATTTAAAGCAAAACATAACTAGAGAAGGTAAGAGATATTATGTAATCTTTATTGATGATTTTTCCAGAATAAAGATGATACATTTACTGCTTTTCTGTCTTATAAAACTGAAATAGAAAACCAATTAAGAGAGTTAAATCTAATAGGGGAGAGAATACTTTACCTTAGATAAATTTTTTGAGAAAGAGGGCATCATACATGGATAACTTTACCTTATTTACCTAAATCTAATGGTGTAGTTGAGAAAAAAAAATAGAATACTTAAAGAAATGATAAACTTTTTATTGGTTAATTCTTCTACATCTAATAATTTGTGGGGTGAAGCTATTTTATCTGCATGTCACTTACAAAATAGGATTTCAAATAAGAGAATTGGAAAGACACTTTATAATTGTGGAAATGTTATGAACCTAATTTGAAATATTTGAAAGTGTGGGGGTATCTTATAAAAGCTATGCTGCCTGAACCTATGAAAATAAAGATAGTCTTTAAAATATTTGATTGCATGTTTATTGGATATGCTAAATACAGTGTCACTTATCATTTTTTTATTCTGAAAAGTGATGTGCTTGATTTTAATACAATTATTGAGACAAAGAATGCTGAATTCTTTGAATACATTTTTCCACTCTCTGATAAAAATTCCCATGAACCTGCTAATAGAATCGTTGAGAACTCTAGCGAAGAGTTGAGAAGGAGTAAAATGGCAAGACAAGAATCATCTTTTGGAAATAATTTTGACATTTACTTGGTAGAAAATGATCCTTTAACATTTTCTAAAGTAGTCCCTTCTTCTAATGCAAGTTTATGGAAGAATAGCATGTTAAAATGAATCAGATTCTATTTTATATAAAAAAAACTTGGATTTTAGTTGATTAACCGCCTAGGGCAAGACCAATTAGTTGCAAATGGATTTTCAAAAAGAAATTTAAATCTAATAACTCAATTGATAAATATAAAACTCGTTTGGGTGCCAAAGAGTTTACTCAAAAGAAAAATATTGATTATTTTGATACTTTTGCTCCAGTACTTAAAATTATTTTAATTCGAGTTTTATTTGCTTCATCTTCAAATCATAAATTATTTGTACTTCAAATGGATGTCAAAACTATTTTTCTTAATGGTGATTTAGAAAAAAAGATTTATATTACTCAACTTGAATAGTGTATTGTACCCCAGATAGGAAAAAAAAGGTTTACAAATTACTCAAATCTCTTTATGGCCTACAACAAGCTTCTAAGTAATGACATGAAAGTTTTAACCAAATGTTGTTAAGTGATAGTTTTTCATCTATTGGAGTGGATAAATGTGTATATATCAAAGTTGTAAATAATGATTGTATTATTATAAGTTTATTTGTAGATGAAAAGCTTATATATGGTACTAGTTTGAAAGTTGTAAATAGTACTAAATTATATTTAGCTTCTAGTTTTGATATGAAAGATATGGGTGAAGTTAAAATAATACTGGGTGTTAAAGTTATAAGAAGAAGCGATAGTATTATGTTGTCCCAAGAACATTATGTTGAGAAATTTCTTAAGAAGTTTGATAATTATTATGTGACATCTGTGAGCATTTCTTATGACACTAACTCTCAATTGAAGAAAAATCGTGGTAATTCAGTGGCACAATCTAAATATGCTCAAATTATTGAAAGCTTGATGCATCTAATGAATTGTACGAGACCAAACATTGCATATGCTGTCTGTAAATTGAGTGGATATACTTATAATCCAAGTCATGAGTATTGGTCTGCTTTAGTTTGAGATGAACCATAAACTATAGTATCCTATATAGAGGTTATCCCACTGTATTAGAAGGGTATAGTGATGTAAATTCGATCTCAAATCCAACTGAGTCAAGATCCACTGGTGGCTTTATATTCATTCTCAGTGGGGGTGCAATTGCGTGGAAGTCATCATTGCAAACAATTCATGCAAGATCTTCTATGGAGTCAAAGTTTGTAACTATAGAATTAGTTTGAATTAAGGTTGGTTGGTTAAGAAATTTTTTATTTAATATTCCTTTGGTGTGAAACCTATGCCATCAGTATCCATACACTGTGATTCTGAAGTAACAATTCATATTGCCAAGAATAACTCATACAATTGGAAAAATCAACATATGAGATTGAGACATGATGTCGTAAAGCAACTGTTAAGAGATGGAATAATTTTCATTGATTTTGCAAGGTCAGAACTGAATTTGTCCGATCCTCTGACCAAACCTTTAGATAGAAAATTAATTTTAAAAATATCGAGGAAAATGGAACTAAAGCCAATTGAGTAGTCAATTATAATAAAAAACCAATGACTATTCAATTATAACAGAAAACCAACATATGTGATTGGAGATATCCTATAAAGTAAGTTCATATAAGTAACAACAAATCAAAGTTGACCCTGAAATCACTAATGTTAAGCCCTTTCTATGGTATTTGAATAGTGCTTATAACTGCAATTTGCTAAGTTAAGTTAAACTCTTAATAGATTAATATCCCTTATGGGTAGTGTATCTATGTAATGTACACTTGATGAATTTATTGCCTATGTGAGTGTGGATGGGGTTGTTCCTATAAGGTGATTGTTGGCTAAATCTCTAAGAGCACTCATGAATAACTAGGAACACACATGGTCTATTTGCACAAAACAGTGAGGAACGGTAAAATTGTGGGAGGTAAAAATTAAATAGTGAAATCTCTAACTTACAATAAGAGGTTGTTAGTTCATAGAAACTATAAGCTTCATCGATAACTCTGCAGATTATGTTTTATTATTCTATATTTTGTTCATAGTTTAGAAAATACCAAACATAAAACTTTTATCTATGAATATAACCCAACATTTTTTTTCTATCTTTTTATCGAATCCTTTTGAAATATGTGGGGGATTGTTGGAATTTGATTTGTATTTCAAAAGAATAAGCAGTTGTTTTGACCAAGTCTATAGTTGATCTATAGTATCTCAACTTTCATGACCCACGACCCAGTTTTTTGCTCATATATGCCATTACGTACATAATGAGATTGAGTAGTACTCTACCTCGACTTTGACTGAGTTTACTACAACAAACTTTTGATTCGATCATGTTTCCTAGATTTCTCTCATTATGATCGTTGTCTTCTATTCAAGGAGACACGCAAAGCTAGGAAAAATTCTTTTCTTTCTTTACTTATTCTTCCTTTTTTTTTCCTAGCTAGGTTATTTCATTCAATTTTTGTTGTTCCTGTTACCCACTATATGTGGAAGGGCTTGTTTTATTTTAGTAGCACTACCAAATAGTCCTTTAGGACAGTATTACTACAACTCAAGTCATTATTATTTTTTATTATTCTTTTATTTTCCTAATTTTTTCCTACAGTAGTTAAGTTTGAAAATATGTACAAAGTCAATTCTACTAATGCATGTTAGTTTAGGTTTTTTATTTGAATATAAAAATCACTTGTTTTGTCTTTTAATTTTAATATAATATTTTTGAAAATTGATTTTATATATATATATATATATATATATATATATATTGAGGGAATCGAAAAACAGAGAGCATGTGCAGTCACGGGAAAAAAATTTAGAGATAAATAAAACTAAGCCTTAGAGGCCACACGGAAGCGTGAAGATCATACATTTGCACTCCTTAACTCTTCTAGGTTGAGTAGGAGCGGATTGAACGACTGGAATCGCCTCGCTTTGTCCACTTGAAGAAGCTTCCGGTTGAACACCCGCTAGCCTTCTACTTCGCCTTGTTTGCATCAACGCTAAGCTTTCCAGGCTCTCGGAATATTCCTCGACCTAACCTCTAGTCGGTGAACACTATGGTGAAGAGGAACGGTCTCAATTCTCCTTGGTTCACTTGCTATTGGTTAGCAAAGAACAAGGAGTAAACCCAGAGGAAGGAGAGAGACGTTGAGAGAGAGAGACTCACGTGAGGCTCTGATAAGCTTAGGAGGATTAGGGTTTTCTTCTACCAGAGACTAGTTTATTGGTTAGCCAAAATTAGGTCTCTCATTATCTGATAAACATATCCCCGGGATTTCATATTTCAAAACACCCGAATGTTATTCTGAGAATCTGTTTGGCCTAATGCTAAACTCTTGTTAACCGTATTTGGAAAAACCCCTAAGGTCCAAGCTATTGGGTCGGAAAAATATTTATTATTTTTCTTGGACCCAAAAGGCCCAAAATAATAAATATTAATTATTTATTTCCTGGACTTATATAAACAACCCAATAAATAATTAATGAACTCAAATGAATCAAAATAATTAATATTTAATTATTTATTTCTTGGGCCTATATAAAAAACTCAATAAATAATTAAACATTAATTATTTTCCCTAGTTTAAGCCCAGGTTAATTTCCTAATTATTCATACTGGACCTAGGCCCTGAATAATTAATTAACCAATTAAACTAGATAATTAATTTCTCTTAACTCCTATTTTAATTAATTAATTTATTTTATTCCAATCCAATAATAAATTAGACTTCCTGAATAAAATAAAATAAAATAAAATAAAATAAAATCCTCTTCAACTGAGACCAATTCCTCAACCCAAAATTAGTTAGGACTTACGGGCTATTCCGAGGACCAAAAAGACACATCGTCTTGGCTGCTAAAATAACTAAAATACCCCTATTATATAACTAGCTGTATTTTGCATTTTAAATATTTCCTAATATCACCATAAGAAAATATTGACCCCAAGGACAATGCTGCATTAGCAAAGTTTCCAACCTATAGGTGAAATGACTAAAATACCCCTCTATACATCGCCGTACATTTAGAGAGGAAGAAGTGTACTAACATCCCTCTAAATGACATCTACCATCCTTAGACTTCTAGTCCAATGATCCACGACTTCCTGGAGTGTTTCCGCTTTCCAAGGGAGTTACCCTAAAGTAAACATCCAAGTCATGTTTCCCAGGACCCTGGACATTTTAGACCATTCGGACAACCACAAGGGGCGATATAGTGCAGAAACTATCTTGTACAAGTCTGTCTTAACTAACTAGTCACACATACCCAACATGCAAGTATATTGGCCCTACGATAGAACCTCAACTATAGCAAATCAAAGTATATGCTTCCAGCTTCGCCAGACCTCCAACTCATACTCAAGTCGTAGAGTACTAGTCCACGCTATAGTGGTAGTAGTCTAGGTTTCTACCATATAGTACTTTGAGAAACCACTACTATAGGTCATGTTCTACGTATTTGAAATACGCTTATGTCATGAAGTGAATGGACTACCCACTGGCTAAAGGTAAGCCATTCCCCATTTAGAATTCATAACATAATAACCTAAATATGATGAGATTCTCAGTCTCATCAATAGGTTAAGAACAAAAGTTTATATGTTAAATAACCCGTGATCCATACCTTACTGTGAAAGACTATTATTCATATGGATCACTTATTTAAACACAATGGGTTTGTTCCAAACGAAAATCGTGCACAAACAAAAAGTAAATTCACAAACAATTTCTGAAAATAAATTTTTTTATTAAAATATTCTATTTTACATCAGAAACCTAGTTTAAGAGGGCATACAATCCAACATATATATATATATATATATATATATATATATATATTATATCTCTTAAGTTGGTTGAAATAGTTGGTACTGACGTTTAGGGTTCAAATCTCTTTCGAGATATGAGTTATATGCTTCTGGGACATGAGTCCTATGTATATCTTGGAAGAGTGGTTATGTGGTCTTTAATTAATAAAAAATATGTAGGAGGCCCGAGCATTCAATAAATTTTTAAACTATTATTTTATTTTATTAATTATAATTTCTTAATTTTCATAAGTTAATTTGTTAAAGTTTAAATGTTCTATTTTATTTAATTATATTATTCAATCATAAAATTTATTCAGTTATAGAAATTAAGTTGTTAAAGTTAATTTGTTATTATGTTTTTAGACATTAGATCTAAAATTTGTTCAAATTTAATTATTTTTATTAATGTGTGTAGCTATTTTCATATAATATATAATTCTAATTGTTAACAAAAAATTTGTTACCGCATTTCATATCATTGAAATAAGTCCTATGCCTTATGTCAGAAACTTCTATTAATTAGATGTGATATCGTTTTTTGAAGTCTGCTTTAGTAAATTATAGAGAATCATCTTGGCTAAAAGCTTTGCTAAGGAAGAAAATTCTTCATCGGGAATCTTTAGCTTGTTAATTGTGACATGAGAATCAGATTTTAGTACAACATTTGAATAGCCAGTTTCCATAACCACTTTAAGTCCAAAGATTATTGCTTGAAGTTCAATGTTGAACATTAGTAATTCCTGAACATGGAAAAGAGACTTATTAATGAATAAGAGCATTATTAATATCTCTTTTGATGATTCCAATTGTAGCTTTGTGATTTTTTCCAAGCATCGTCCATGGTAATCTTAAGCCTAGGAGAGGGGGTAGAGACCATTTAGAACTAAGATCTGAAATTTGTTGTGTGTGAGCGAGAAAGAATTCAGTGATAATGGTGATGGATCTGGAATAGATCTGAGTAGTAGGAGTATCGTATTATTCAAACAACAAAGTGTTCCTAGCCTTCCATAAACTCCACACCAGATTTCAAAAAAGGGAACCTAGAATTTAGCGTCTAAGTTCATAACAAAGTCTAAAAGATAAGAACTTTTACAAACTTTGGCAAACTTTGTTAATTTTATTCAATTGCTGGTTTGATTTTTCAGAGATCTGTTTAGGAAGATCTCTTTTTTTTTTTGGGGGCGGGGGGGGGGGGCAAAATTTTGTTGTTTCTGAGTTATGGTAATGTTTTCTTTCATTGTTTACATTTTAGTGGTTATTCTATCTTTTTTTTCCCTATTTTTGTTCTTGAGAAGTTTAAGATTGTTCCTTTTATTTAGTGAAGATTCGGTGGAGAAATATAGCTTGAGGTTTTATTTAGCTGTTGTTTTTTTGTGAATCAAGCTTCTTATCTTCCCCCCCTTTGGTGAATAGAGGATTATTTTCTTCGACAGTCATTGTTGGTTTCAAGACTGCGTATTTCTTATAGCGTCGATAGAGGACGTTAAGGGATTTGTGATGGAAAATGTTTTAAAAAAAATAAGGTCGAATTTTAAGACCTGTTGGAGTTGCCGTCAATAGTTTTTACAGCCTAGAAGAGCGATGGATCACGTTTGGAACTATCGTCAGCAATCTAATATGCTATCTTATTTGTAAATTTGTGTCACTTATTCTTATTTTGTTTCTATTTAATTGTTCTTTTGTTCTTGTCTGTTGGCGGAATTCATTTTTTTATATATCATATGCAAAGGTTGCGTTGTTATTATATCATTAGATGTTGGTTATATGGATTCAATTATCTTGGAGAGTAAATTTGTTCCATTGATGTTTCGATGATTTATTTTTTGTTTGGTATTATTGTATATATATCTGACATTTTCTATATATTTTTTGTCACTTGTAGGAGATTTATTGTAACGGTCTTACAATTGTATAACCTTTTTGTCATTTGTTGATATATTTTGTCTTGTGAGTTGTGTTTTAGATAATATTGTTGTATTGAAAAACTATTGTCAAGGTAGTAATCTTTTGCTACATTCTTGTGGTGTTTGTCTTTTTCTGAGAACATGATAATGATATTATGGATTTGTTATTCAGAAAGGGAAATTTTTATTGGAGAAAAGCTATTTTTTGTTTTTCATTGTTTAACTTGTATTTTTTTTTTTAATTTCCTTTAACAATAGACAACTATAAAAAAAGGATATGGTTTCTTTTTTGTGGTTTTGATCAATCTAACTCTTTGATTTTGGGACAGTACATAAATTGATGTTATATTAAAAATTAGCTATACTTTTGATATATGCATTTACATGATATGACAAAGCACATTGCAATTGTTTTATAGCATTTGTATTATTTTTTACTTCAATCATATTCAAGAATGCATCGGATGAACATATACGCTTGCATTTTCATAAGTGCAGATAAATTAAGTAGTGCTAAAGATTTTTGAACATTTTCAACATCCTCTAAGATTGTTTTGCACGTATTCAAGCATTCACTGAATTATCACAAGTATTCATATTCTAGAATCCATTGAAAGAACATTTATTCATTCATTTGTGTAATTGCGCATGAATTAAGCAACCCTAAACCATTTTAATCATTTTTAGGATCCACAAACTTTTTTTCCCACATACAGGGATCTATTGAATGAATATAGTTTCAAGGTATATATTTGTTCAGTCTATGCGAAATAAGATGATGAGATGAAATGTTACCTTTGTAATGGCAATCAATATACAATTGGTGAGTTTTTAGCCGTAATCTGTATGAAGACAATAGTATTAGTTACTGTGTAAATAAATGATGTAAATAAGTCTATACATGATGAGGTAAAATACTTACGTACAAATTTTCATGCTTGTTTTACATTACTTTTTATGATTTTCTTGAACCTTTTTTGTGATTATGGTGCTGTTATGAGTCAAAGAGATCCGATGATATAGTTGAGCATTACATCCAAAAGACTTGGCATATTGATTTCTTGAGATCACTTGATGTGTAAGTGCTTCAAATTCATTGCTTAGAAAATTGTTTCATGTAGCTCTTGTAACCTGCAAAAACAATAAAATTTATTATTAAAATATACATCAAGAGTTGAAATTTTCATAGATTTAGCTATATATCCGACATCACTAGAAATAATTATACATTTGTATCCAAGGAAAAAAAATCTATACTCATAATATCTCTCGGTTTTTAAGCATTATATGTATCCCACGTTTGAATAATTCTAAAAAGCACTCTTTTATCTTATTTTCCCTTTGTCAATTCATTGAGCAACACATATTGAATTATTCCTTTTCTCATTGCAACAATTTACAAAGCAAAAAGTCTCAGATATGCTAATTCCAGTAATCCTTTCCCTATTTTTTTGTTTTTTGGTTTACACAACCCATATATTTATATAGAGTACTAGATTCAAAGACATTCATGAAGATATGGAATTTTACCCGATCTAAGAGTGTTTCATCTACTCAGATCTGTCTCATCTAATTCAGATTCTTCATCTTCCAGAGTAATCATTGATTGAACAATTATGATCAGTTAATGTAAACAAAAAATCTAAGAACCAAAAAGCTCAAGAGACAATAGATTGTATTTTGGAAGGTTAGGAGAAAGAAGCCCTAAGGAAGTTAAGCAAAAGGAGGGGCTACATATTAACAGTGATCAGTTAATGTAAAAAACATCAAAGAGCCAACACGGGAGCTCAAGAGGTGATAGGTTGTATATTGGAAAGTTAAGGGGAAGCAGCCCTGAGGGATTGTATGTTAATAGTAAAAGCGAGTTAAGCTGCATGTTAAGAAAAACGTATCAACTGTCATTACAATAGTCATTCTAAAAAATACTTAGCAACACAATAGGATTCATTACTAGATAAAATCCTACGTGGAAGAGAATGAAGAGAAGATTATTCATTCTCGTACATGGAATTTTGTGTGATTAATAGCTATCAGGCATCGTACTTATAGATTAACCCTTCAACAAATGTCGGGGACTCTCTGCTCATCCCCTTGGAACCACCCGACAAAATGTGTCAAATCTTTAATCGATTTTTCATAAAAATCAACAATCGGCCCACAGAAAATTTTTGCGTGTATCGGTGTCTTAGATATTTATATAATATATAGATAAAATTATACTCAATATTTATTGTACAACTCTTAATACATGTAATACAAGTATCTAAATCATCTAGTGCCGGTTGCACACAAGAATTTTCTCCCGCCCAAAAGCAGTTTTAAAAGACAAAACATTCCAGAAGAGTCCATTTTAACAATATCTAACTAATGTCAAATCTTACAAAGGTCATTTTAAGAAAAAATGTATATCATTAAAATTATTTTACATTTATAAAAAATAAATATCAATATCATATATAGTATTTTTAATTTAAAATTTTAAAATTTTATTCTAAGTTAATCATGCAGAAAAAGAGTACATAACATTTAATGCAAATATATATATATATATATATATTATTTAGTTCATGTAATTCAAATAATGAAATATATAATGTAAAAAAATAAAATAGAATGTAATTTATATTTTAAAAATAAAATTATTGTATCTAGCACAAATATTTAATATTCTTATACATATATTATAAACATTATACAAAATATGAATACATGAGCAAATACGAAAAATAAGGGAAAAAATTACACGTATAAACTTACAATTCTTTGGAAAAAGAAAAAGAAAAAGAAAAATTCAGTTTTTTGGTTTGGTTTCCAAGATAAAAAATCGAATCGATTTTTTTTTTTTTTTTGAAAATTTGAAAACTTGACTGAATTTTACAAAAAAAAGAATCAAACATTGAAATTTAATTTAATTTAATTTTTCAATTTAAACTGAATAATAAATACTCTTAAATACAAATCTGACACTACATAATTTGAAAGTTCAAATTATACGGCAAATTATAAAGAGCATTCACAATATTATATACTACCTCTATTTCACAATATAAATCATTTTAGACTTGAATTTTTTTTTACAATATAGTTCGTATTACAAAATTTTATAAGTATTTATTACTTTTTTTCTATTTTACCCTTTCCTACAATCTCTCTCTTTCCACTAACTATGACCCAACTCTTTTCGATTACTAAAATAGACAAAGACTTAATTAGAGGTGTTTTTGGAAGTTTAATTTTAAAATTATCTAGAATTTAGGATTCTTAATTTTTGTGCATAAGTCTAAAACAATTTATATTGTAAAACGGATGTAGTATATAATACTTTATTCGTTTCAAAATATTTGTTCATGAAACCTTTTGTACACGGATTAAGGGTGTCGAAAACAATACTATAATTTAGATAAAGTTTCTATTATACCCATATTAAAAACGATAATTATTGGTTGGTGAAAATTTCTAAAAGCCAGAAGAAAGAAGAATTTTGAAAAGCTGTGTAGTTGACTTAGAATAAATAGAGGTAAAATAGGAAGAAACTAATTATTAGTTTTAGAAATATGTATATGAACAAGTATTTTGAAATAAAATAAAAAATTTTTATAAATAAGTATCTTGAAACGAAAGAAGTAGATATAATTTGATGTATAAAATCAATCCGTGTATTATTGATCCCTCCTATCTTTAATCCTAATTGCCGTGCTTCCCAAGGAAACTATACACATTACCTTTCACGAGGTATCCCTTAACGCGCTTTGTTGCCTTCGGGAAGATAATTTAAAGTCGTTCATAAGATTTCCACCCTATATATAATTTGCACAACATTTTTCTATGGGTGTGAACATATATTCTTTCCTAATATCATGCATCTCAGGTCGACTTATATCTTAAATTAGGGGCTGAAACTGCTGAAGTTTAAAAAAAAAAAAAAATTCAAATGTTTCCCTTTTTTTCCCTCGATTTACTTTTTACTTTTTTCCTTAACAATTCCCCTTTTCACACTGTTTTCTTTATTATTTGCAATGAAAGGAAAAGCTTTCGTTTGGATAAATGATTTTTCCCAATGAAATTTAATGTTTTCGCATTTGAGTGGGCATAAAAGCTTTACAAAGCATTTGATCTTATATTTTTTTATAATTTATTTCTTTTTTATTTTTAATAATATTTTCTCAAAAAAATTACGATCCAAATATAACAAAAGGATTTACGAATGAAACTACTTTTTAAAGAAATTTACTTTTATGTTTAGCTTTCCATGCTATTATTCGAGCTTTTTGGCCCGCAGAGAGAGACAGAGAGAGAGTTCTTTTGCTAGTTGCTACCGCCTTGGTGACAAGACAAGCATCATTGGGTTCCGATATTCTCAAGATTCCTGTACCTGTTTGAACTTTTGTTGTTTTCAGTGACCTCGTCCGAATAGGATGCGAATGCGAAAGAACACGAAACATTGAAGAAATGTCATGTTTTTTCTTTCGTTTAAATTGGAGATTCTTTTTCAATGGTGTCAGCCAATCCCTTTCCTGAAACAACTATTGAGTTGGATATGCATTAGAGTTGATAATCGGGTGTCGTGCTAATTTAAAATAATTATACATACTGTCATTCTATTAGGACCGGAATGACGGCTCAGGCTATTCCATCTTGCATGGACAAGCATCTTTTACTCAGAATACATCCTTTTTGTCAATCAAAGAAGAAAAGAAAACTTTCTGTACGCGGCTGTTCCCTTTTTTAAATATAAATTATTTTCTTTGCAAAATCTTTAAGTTTTTTCCATAATTGCCTGGAAAGCACCCTATTTATATTTCTTTTACTGTGATTCTTACTGCAGACTACATTATTTCTGGATGCACAGTTATGCAATCGAGGGTTCAGGATTTTATGGACAAAATTTTGTACCACAAAACTGATGGAACAGTGAAGAAGAAGATGAACTGCAGAAAGCTAAAGAGGAATTTGTGGAATTAATTTGATTTCATTCATCTGAAAAACTGAAGTCGATATATATACAAAAGAATCAAAATAAGTATATACAAAAAGAATCGAGGTATAAATATTGTGATCAACTAAGAAAATGAATTCAGCATTGTTGTGTGATCCTCCCATAATGTGCACACCTTGTGAAGCTATTCAGGTGGCTCTTGTCCAACTGGTTTGTGATCCACGTCAATTGCAGTTGATGATGTGCATGGTTACTGAGTGAATGCATGATGACTCAGTACGTAGTTGCCTCAACACTCCTTCTTAATCCAGGAGGTACATCAGAGACTCCAAAAAGATTGATAACAGGCAATAATGCTGACAGTGCTTTTGTAAAAATATTTGCTAACTGAGTTGATGAACGGATTGGAAGAGGTTTGATGAGCCCTGCTGTGTATTTGCCCCGAACATAATGACAATTAATTTCAAAATGTTTTGTTCTCTTATAAAAATTGTTATTTTCATAAGGTACCACCACATACTCTACCTATCATCAAATTTCTTTTATTTTTAATCTACTACAAAGTTAACTCCCCGTGCAAGTTTTGTCATGCTCTGAATTCGAAGATGACATAGCAGTACCTAAAAATTGAATGTCGAACCCAAACTCAAGGAGTTGCTGCTGCTTTCAGAGCTCCGATTGGCGGTGTGTTATTTGCATTAATTAGAAGATGTTACATTTCGGTATGTCTTATGGCCTGCTTGATATAATATGTTACCATGCATCTATCTAATTTGTTCAAGTTTGTATTCATGCTATTTTGCAATTTTTTGGGGGGCTAATTTTCTTGTGTTAATTGAAATCTTGACATCAAGTGGTTGTAAGACAATAAGTTTAAATGAAGCAGCTAAAATTGATTCTCTTGGAGTTAAAAAATGAAAAGAGAGCTATTCTCCAGAAGAAAAGTGGAGAGAAAAGGGTTGGGGGGTTGAGTGGTGTGGGATACTAGCATAATAAAACTAGTATAAATATTAGAATATATTTGAATAAGAACTTTTCAATCTTATTCTAAACTAAAATTTTATTTTAATTTAAATAT
Source organism: Voacanga thouarsii (assembly GCA_026120185.1). Taxonomy (NCBI): domain Eukaryota; kingdom Viridiplantae; phylum Streptophyta; class Magnoliopsida; order Gentianales; family Apocynaceae; genus Voacanga; species Voacanga thouarsii. The sequence continues at coordinate 538,325 of JANUWF010001558.1, forward strand.
ATTATTTTATACAATTTTTATTTTTTAAAAACTATTATTTATTCATAACTCATCATATTCTATTTCTTTAAACTCATATAACTCTACATATTTTATAATTTTTTATAAAATTTATCTCAAACTATATCCTTAAGAGTTCTTTTAGCCCTTGGAGTGTCATATTTTACATTCCTCAATATAATGCTTGAGCTGTTTGCGGTCTGATTTAAATTTAAGATACTTTCATTAAATGGTTCAAGGTAGTCGAAGTCAGCCCATGTGGCGCGTGTTCTTTACTTTTGCTATTGTTGCTGTTGTTGTCCGAATGGGAATGCGTTGGTGCAAAAGTGGAAAATGTCGACACTTTAGCCGTAAAGAATGAGCCAAAAAGGGAAATTATAAAATACTAGTATTTGACTAAAAAGAGTCGTGTTCAAGGGACTAGCATTTGACGATGGTGCAGCCTCCGAGCCTATTAGTCTTTAGGATTACGCTGCAAAGTAGTCGCTGTTAAATTTAAGTTACTCGATACGGGCTTCTCTCCAATTTACAGAAATAATCACTGTTAGTTTTTAGTGCTTGTAACTTGTGAATGCTTGTTTTCTCTCACTACCTTTCTTTCCCCTCTGATTTTCATCTTCGTGTATTCCGCTTGGCTTTCTTTGGCCAAATCTGAGCTCTAGTCTCTGTCGAAGAACGAATCTTGGCCAAAGATCCGTTATTTCTTTTTATTTTTGGTGATCTTTCTCCTCTTTTGATATCAAATCTAAAAAATTTTCTTTTTTGACTTTTTTTTTCAGTTCTATTTCTCTTTGACCTGTATTCTTTGTATTCTTATTCGTGCTTATTCTTCTCATTGTGTTTGTTGCTTCCTTTACCCAATAATTAGTTTGGATCCTTACTCCCCTTCTCACCTATTTCTCAAGTAATTTTTAAGACCATTGATATGCTCAGAGTCTTCTACATCACTGTTCACGGATATAGGTGGATTTAGTTTGCTTAGGTCGTTGACGTTGGTAAAATAGTTAAGAAAAGATTTTTATGTATTTTTTTTTATTTTATGTATTGTACTATTTCCTCCGGGGTGAGATTGTTTTTTCTGTTACTAGAATCTTTCTATTCACATGTGTAACGTGTTCTTTCTTTATGAATAAATTAAAATATTAACTATTAAAAAAAAAAACTTGTGAATGCTTGCATGAAACCCTAGCTAGGCAGTGCTAAATATTGGGTAAAAAAAAAAAAATCACGTAATATTCTTAATAGGAATAATCATTTCAACACTATTTTGTAACTTTAATTAGGCTACGAATCAATTTCGTTTTTATTTGACAAGTTTTTTTTTTTCCCTGTGAAAAAAATATTCTTGATATAAAATTTTATATAATCATAATTAAAATATTTTTAGTTTGTATTTGTTTTTATGCAATTGAAATTCTTTTAATATTAACTTTTGAGTTCTTACAATTTTTTTTCGCAATTGTAGACACTGGGATTAGTAGGATGTTCTTTTTTTTTTTTTAATATTGTTTTGAATTAAAAACTTTTGTATTTTTTTCAAACCCAAATGAAAAAATTTTTAAAAAGCAAACCACCCCATATACTATTGATTCCTCTCATTTGTAATACTGGGTGCCGCGTTCCTAACGGTTCTATGTATACACTTTTCTTGCATGGCTTATCCGATAACGCGCTTGTTGCCTTTGGGAAGAAAATTCAAAGTACTTCGTACGATATATTTCCACCCTATTAGGGTGTGACCCTATATTAATTTCCTAATATAATGTGAAAGGGGAAGAAAAATTCCACTCTGCATGGCTGTATTTATCTAAAATTCCGCCACCATGCAGGCTAAGTACGTATTATCTAAAATTCCCATAGAAACACAGAGTAAAACACATAGTCAAATTGATTTCACGCAGAACACATAGTAGAACAAATTAAATTTTCGCATTTGTGTTCAACGTGAAAGAAAGTATTTGCACCTTTGTGCAATAATGCAAAGACTACAAAAGTCCAGGAAAATAAGAACTCATGAGAACTTTCCGACTAAGGTTAAGATCCTTGAATCCACGCCTATATATATATATATATATATATATGTTATAACCTGAATGGCATCGATCCTAGCATACCAAAACAAAGCCAAACTTGTAATTCATGCAATTAATTAAGTTGAGAGGTTAATTACCAATTTTGCTTTCACTTCTCATTTCTGTCAAAACCAATCCAACCAAAAAATAATGATTTCGTTTAATTGATTTGGTTCGAGGGATTTGATCTTTTGTTTAAAAAAAAAAAATTGCATTTTGGGAGGACCAAACTTCATATCAAGGTTATATGGACCTTTTTTGTGAATTTTCCATTCTTTTTGCCACATGGAAAAATAACATTATTGCTTGTCGCACAGATATTTAATATTTTTATACATATATTATGAACATTATATATACAAAATATGAATACATGAACAAAGAAGAAAAATAAGGAAAAAATTACACACATAAACTTATAATTATTTAAAAAAAGAAAAACAAAATTTTGGTTTTTTTGGTTCGGTTTTCAAAATAAAAAATCGAGTTGATTTTTTCTTTTAAAATTTGAAAATTAGAATGAATTTCATAAAAATAATGAATCAAAAATTAAAATTCGATTTAGTGTGATTTTTTAATTTAAATCAAATAGTGAACCCCTTAAACACAAGTCTAATACCGCATAATTTGAAGGTTCAAATTATACGGCGAATTCTAAAGACCATTCATAATATTATGCATAACAGTTATAATTTGATGCATCAAATTTTGTACAACAAAATAACGTTGTTCTATTAATAAAATTTTTTAAAAGCAAACCACTTTGTATATTGTTGATTCCTCTGCTATTTTTTGGGAAATTCTTACGTGTGCACGTACATCGGATGCTTTAAGTGCTTATATCACGTGCAGATAAAATTATATACCACATTTTTAGTACAATTCTTAATGCAGGTGATACAATTACTTAAAATACCGAGTATGCGTAAAAATTTTTCATATTTTTAATGAAAATTTTAAGATGAATCCAATCGCCGTAGATTAACTGTTTTAAATGTCATATTATATGTAATAAAAATTATATATTTTTAAAAATATATAATATTCTAAAACAGTTTAATGTAAACCCGATTTAAGAAGAATTTCTCATGTTTTTAATCAGATTGCTGTGCTTCCCGTTGATACTGTACGCATTTCTTGCGTGACGTGTCTCTTAACGTGCTTGTTGCCTTCAGGAAGATAATTCAAAGTCCTTCGACTCCTTCATACGATTTCCCCCGTATTAACCTGCAAGTGTGTACACTGGACGGGTAGCCTGGCGTCAGATTATTGGTTGTCAGGTTGGAGAGTTTCGTAGAGAGGAAATAGAAAAATTTTTGCATGAATTATAATTTCATAAATTGTATATATCTTAAAAAATTATATTATATTATTTTTATTATATAAAATATAATATTTTAATATATGTAATCAGGAACATACTAGAATTTCCTTAAAAAATGGATGACTTTGTCTACCTATTTTGCTTTCGGTTCTAAGTATTTATATATCTTTCTCTACCTATTTTGTTATCTCTGGTCTTCTTCCTGCTTTTGCTTAAGTTCCAGTTCACTTGTTTCATCAGTTCTTGCGAAGTGTATCCTTCTGACAAAAGGAATTTCCCTATTTTATTTTCTCTCTTCTTGTCTCCCTCTATTCCCCACTCCAGATCGATCTGAGTGTTCGGAACCATGCCTTCTATCATTGGTGCAAATTTCCATAGTGCTTCCAACATTTTTAGAAGGATCAGAGGGCTTTTTGCTGCAGTCATCTATCGCCCCTTCACGGGTGTTCTTACAAGCCTGGAAAACAAGGACAAAAAAGCACCAGGAAACTCATCTGGAACATTTTTTATCGAAGTGGACAAAGGTTATGGTATTGATCAGCCAACTCTTGCAAAGCTTGTCAGGGAGAAAAACCTTGAGAAGCTTGATGAGTTTGGTGGTGTTGAAGGAATAGTTGCTTCTCTCAATAGTAATGTTCATGGTGGTATAAATGGTGATGATGCTGAAGATATTTTACGCAGAATTATAGCTTTTGGTTAGAATACATATGATCATAGGCCTCCAAGCAAAGGTTTCTTCCACTTTGTTTGGGAAGCTTTCAGATATCCCCCAACAGCCACCCTTTTGGCCGGCGCTACCCTTGTGCTTGGCTTCGACATCAAGAAGCATGGAAGAAATGGATGGTATGATGGTGGAAGCATATTTATTGCTGTATTTCTTGTCATCCTTGTCTCAGCAATAAGTAACTTGATAAGGCAAAGCAGACTATTTGACAAACATTCCAAATCCAGCGACAATATTCAACTAGAAGTTGTGAGAAATAGCACACGACAACAAGTACCAATGTATGAAATTGTTGTTGGAGACGTCGCTTGCTTGAAGACTGGGGATCAAGTCCCTGCTGATGGATTATTCATAGACGGGGACTCATTACGCGTTGATGAATCCAGCATGACGGGTGAAAGTGATCATGTCGAAATCAATCGCAGACAAAATCCGTTCCTGATCTCAGGCACCAAGGTAGCTGATGGATATGGTCGGGTGCTCGTCACTGCGGTTGGAATGAACTCAACTTTGGGTGAAATTATGGCCTCAGATACCCTTGATTTTCCTGTCAAGAGAACTCTCCAAGACGAGCTAAACAAGCTCTCTTCAGCGACTGGCGTAATTGGTTCAGTACTCGCTTTTGTTGCTGCTGTAGTCTGCTACTTAACCAGGAGCAAAAAGTACAAAAAAGAAGGATATGATGATGGACTCAATGTTCTGGTGGAGTTTATTGCTACTGCTGTGAATACTGCATTTGTTGCAATTCCAGGAGGTTTGCCTCTGGCGTTTACACTTACTCTTTCTTATTCAGTGAGCAGAATCATGGCAAACGAGGCCACAGTTCGAAAGCTTTCTGCTTGTGAAACTATGAACTCGGTTACCACCATATGTATTTGTAAAGGCGGTACTTTCACTAAAGTGAAAGATCCATGTAAACAAGCTGTGAAAGATTGTCAAGACGCTGGAATGAACATCAAAATGATCACCGGCGACAATATTTTGAAAGCAGAAGCAGAAGCAATAGCAACCGAATTAGGATTGCTTGGTTCCAAAAATGAGGCCAACGATGAAGCCACGGCCGGTGGGTCGAACCGAGCCACTTATCACCAATATCATGTGGAGAAACATACTAGGTCAAGCCCTGCATCAGATAGGGATTATCTTGGCGTTGCAGTTCAGAGGTGAATCAGTCTTTGGCGTTAGCGAGAAGGTAAATGACACTTTTTTTTTTGAAAGGCTATCAAAGTAGCCGTAAATTTATTGATACCTGAGGAAACTCAGCAAAATGTTACATTTTACATCTCAGGTAAATGACACTATGGTCTACAATACTTTTGTTCTTTGTCAAGTATTCAACGTGTTCAATGCTCGCCATCTTGAGAGGATGAACATATTTGAGGGGATTCACAGGAACAAGTTTTTCCTGGGAATTGTTGAAGTAAAGGTTATTCTTCAGGTGGTGCTGGTGGAATTTCTGAAGAGGTTTGGAGATACCGAAAGGTTGGACTGGGGACAGTGGGCAGCTTGTGCAGGAATTGCATTTGCATCTTGGCCAATCGGTTTGTTGATCAAGTTCACACCTGTACCTGAGGGATGACAAGGCAGATGAAGATGTTCATAACCTAGAAAACCCTTCAGGGCAGGTGAATAAATATGCAATAAATGCATCTTAATATATATGGAGGGTCTTGGTTATTGGTCTCTTCTTCAGTTTCCATCCACTTTTGGATTCTGTAAAATTGCGTTTGATCTTCTTTTGATGAATATTTTGCTAGTGCCTATACTACAATTGCATATATACTTGTTCTGGGTGGATCGACATATGTTCGTTTTTCCTCTTCGGCCTTCTTTGGTCAGAAGATGGACAAAGATTTTGCCAAGGAAAAGAAAGAGTATTTCTCCAGAAACGTAATGGTCAAAAGAAAGGAACCAAAAAAAAAAAAAAAAAAAAATCCAATTCAAACTGAGCCATCTGCAACTTGTGGTCTTAAAAGCTTGTTCAAATTCATGCCTGCTCATCTTTGTCGACACAACAACAAAACAAATCTATATATATTCCAACTCCCTTCATTTGTTATGTTAAACAGTTATGCTTTCTTTTCTCAGTTAAATGCTCAGAAACTTTTATTCTCTACTCAATATTGTATCCTATCCCTTTTTTACCATCTCGTCTCCTGCATGCACTACGATTCGTTTGCCAACCATTTTTACGATGCTCTAATCCTCTGTTTTACTAAACCATATTATAGCTTGAATAAATCTTATGGACTCTTGTGGAATGTTTTGGTTGAAGGCCGATGATGCCTTTTAGCTGGTTGATTTTTTTATGCTTGTGAGCGCTTGCATGGAACCCTAGCTAGCTAGGCAGTCTCTTAAGAGTTCTTTTAGCTCTTGGGGTGCCATATTTTACATTTCTCAATATAATGCTTGAGCTGTTTGCTGTCTGATGATTTAAAGATATATACTTTCATTAAATGGTTCAAGGTGGAGAACGTTCCATCATTGTGGCGCGTGTTCTTACTTCTGTTATTGTTGCGGCGGTTGTTGCCCAAAAAGGAATGGGTTGGTGCAAAAGTGGAAGATGTCGTCACTTTGACTCTGGAGGATACGTCATATGTGATGTGAGCGAAAAAGGACAATTGATAAAAGTATTTGACTAAAAAAGAATCGTGTATGACAGACACTTGGCAGCCTCAGAGCCTATTATTATTAGTCTTTCGGTTTACTACTAATTAGCCGAAAAGTAGCCGCCGTGGATGAATATCGCGTCAGATGGACTTTGAATAATTTACTGCCATGTAATTATATATAATATTCATTTTTAAGCATGAGATTGCCATCTCGGCCGTGATATCAAATAATCAAAATAAAAAAAAAAATCATATTCTTTACAATTATATTTGCAATTGATCAACAATATAACAAAATATAGCTTGTGAAACCTGTAATCCTTCAGGCCTCTCCGACTGACTAGTACAGATGATCAAGAAGAAGAGACAAATTAATCCCACAGAAAGGACTTCTCACATTTATAAACACAAACATGAATAACAAAACTAAAACCCAAGTTACAAATAATCAGTTGCAAAATTATGCTTAATAAGTAAAGAAGGAAAGAGGAAATATGATAAAAGATTACGAACCAGGAGTGAGTATGTTCGCTGGTGCATTTACAAGATTTTTACCAAAAATTACTGCTGAAGAAAGAAATTCTGTTTGCTTGAGCTTCTATTCAATCTCAGTTCCGACACCACGGCCAATAATATCCACATATGTAAGAGTTCGATTTTTTTTTTTTTTTTTTCTAATTCAAACTTGAAGCTCCCTAGCACAGTTCCTACTACAGACAAGGAAGACATAGTGCCAAGTTCAAGTCCCATATTCATAAAAATACATGTCCAAAAGAAATTAAAACAATAGTACCAGATGCAATGGCTGAAGCAGTTGTAAGCTTCAAATCAAGAGAGAGCCCTTCAGAGGAAGCAAGTGCAATATAGCAACATTACTCACCTGATCAGACTTGGCTGCTGCAGCAACAGCCTTACCAAGACTACAATAAGCAGCAGCAGGTGATGCCACCAACCCAAGGCCAACTAAACCAATCATCTTAGTGCCAAGGCCAGGAAGTATTAGAATTGTGGATTGCCCGGACTTTCCAGTGAAATCCTCTTCAATAGGGAAAATTCTAGCATGGACCAACTGCATTGATTACACGCAGTACAACTCATCAATGCATTTGATCCACGGGTCCACAGTCCATGTAAGAATTCCTCCTTCAATAGAGGCTTCAGACAACAGACCACTTAACTGGGAATCTAACTTTTGCAACAGTGGATTTTGGAACTTTTGAGTTGTCATCTCTTGCCGCGTCTTTCTCTGTAACAGCTACTGCAAGTATGTCTCCTTTCCATTCCACCAAATCAATTTCTTTTGTGGCAAAATCTTTCAAAGATTCCAAGAAGAGAAGAAAACAATTTCAGCAGTTCATTTACAAGGAATATACCCTTCGATATCTAATCTAATACTGGTATAAATGATACATGTCTTCGTGTTGAACTTCAAAAAGAAGACAAAGATACAGTTCATTTACAAGGAATATACCCTTCAATATCTAATCTAATACTGGTATGAATGATACATGTCTTCACGTGTTGAACTTCAAAAAGAAGACAAAGATACAGTGAGGTCTAAGAGTAAACAAAACACACTGAAAAAAGCAGCCACACTATCATCAATCCATGAACTAAATGCAATAGACAGATTAATTGCAGTCTACCCAGAGCAATAAGTCCAGTGATTTAAATGAAGAACAAGAATCAAAGGAATTCAATCTATGAAAGGATCCCAATTGATCAATCATGCTTAGTGCAGGTTACATTAAAAAGAAAAGAACTAAAATCATAAAATCTATAAACCAATGACCCCAACCTCCAATCATCCAATAAAAGCGAAATAAAGATAAACACTACTTAGAGCTTATCAGAAACAAACATCCAAAAGACAAACAAACAAACCTAATCCAAGAACGATGAACTTCAGTTCAAAAAAAGGTAATCAAAACACTACAAATGCAAGATCAGTGACGTAAATTATCAGAAAAGTAAACCTCCCCATCCACACATCGACTGAAACAAGTTGACACTAACTCAAGTAAATCAAAAACCCACGCTAAAAACTGAAACAGCCAAAAAATAAAATAAAATAAAATAAAATAAAAATAATAATAATAGTAGTAGTAAACAAAGTCAAAATTGGATGAGCAAATGAAAGCATTGATGTCAATCACTCAAAACAAATCAGTGGGAGGGTACTCAAGTTGGATTACTTGTTCATATAGTTAATATATTATACAGACATAAAATACTTAACAGAGCACTTGTTAATGGCAGGCATATATAACCCACATGCCATTTTTTTTTCCTACACCATGTTTCATCAAGCCATCTACCAAAATGTAGGAAGAAGAGAAATTCTTAACAATACAGCAGCAAGAGCACGCCTAACATCATGGACAAATACAAATAGTATGGTGGATATAAACAGGTAGTATCTGAAAATGAGATAATCAATCTTAAAATCTACAGAAAAGCATGGGAGAAAGTATGTGCAATTTCAAGCACAGAAATTCAGACATAAAATAATAATAATAATAAAAACAATAAATCTCCATATAACTGAAAACTCAGGTTTCATCGGGTGAATGACCTAAACTAATTTTTATCGCAATAGCTATTCAATGCAAACATTGTATACAACACATGGCTAAGACAAATATGAATATGCAGCATTTATTTTAGTCCATTTATTTCTTATGTATAAAGTCTTAACATATAATTAGAGGCAACAAGTGAAGCAGCTAAGATCAAGTGACTGGAAAAAAACAAATGATAATATTAAATTTCCACTTGACCAAGCAGATTTCTTAATTGCGTTCAGTTTCAGCTTTTAAGGAAGCAAACACAGTACAGAGACTTTACAGTTAAATTACTTGACTTTGATTGTGATTCATTAAGAAAAGAGAAGTCTACTAGATTCCCGAAGATTCCATTGACCAGAAATTTGCAGAAGAAGATGAGAGAAATCTTTCATTCTCCTAGGAGTCAAAAGCAAATTGTTTTATTTGAGGATTTAATAACCGCTTTACAAAAACAAAAGGCTGCAGTCTACACTGCAATAAGAAAAATCCAAGCAATGGATAAATCATTTCAACAACTTTAATGAACACCTTGGAAAGAGAACTCTCAACATGGAACAAGAAGTGTGTGCTGACCAGATTAACGGCATGCGGGAATGCACATATAGTGTCTAGTTGTTTGTGAAAATGTGGAAATGATAATAGGGTAGGAAATGCAGTGCAAGTTATCTATTTATCCTATCAGAATGGGACCAAATTCTCAAGAAACAAATGTGATATATAGAAACAGATAGTAGTGCCATATGACTTATGCAGATTAAATGATTTTCAGTTAAGAAACATCACCTCGAGATTCTGCACCTGCAACATTAAACACTGTTTGCAGTAGCAGTAGCACACATATGTTTGCTGATATAATAAATATAAGAAACAATGTTTTCAGAATGTCATTTATCAAACAAGGAAAGTGAATTGACATGTATCCTCCTGTATACAAAGAGATGATAGTGAAGTATGAGAATAAAAATATACACACCTTGTCCAATAGTTGAGAATGCATTTAATTCTAAATTTTGAAGCAAAGAAACTTCAGAAATCCAAACTACACTACTCCTCAAGAAATTGTTACCAAGATCTAAATTAAGCGTTGGTGTTTTTCTGATAACCTTGTAAGCCTAAGAAATCATAAAACCTATTCTTAATCACCTTGTTTCCGTGTTTTAAAATTGAGATTCATAAAAACATACACTAAGGCATGTGTTTTTAACAATCCACACGGAACTAGCCTGGCACCTGCAGGTGCAGAAACTATCTTCGTGGCCTTCCACTTCTCTTTGTCATCTTGCAAGCCCAATCTCAACACAAACTTCTGTAAACCAAAAAGTCATATCAGAATTCAAGGGATAGAAAAGATCTAATCCAAATTTACTCCAAACATGCAAACCATAAAATAGACACAATTCAAACATTTTCTTGAAGCATCAGCAGATATAGAAATGAGGGCGGGCCTTGGTGCAACGGTTAAGTTCACGGGTTTGAACCACCGTAGAAACAGGCTCTTGACAAAAATGTCAGAGGAAGGCCGCGTATATATCGGTTCCTTCCCCCTACCCCCGCAAGGCGGGGAGCACTTGGAACACCAGGACTAGCCCTTTATCAGCAGATATAGAAATGCTGACATTGATTACTTCGACGAAGGGAGAGAAACACAATGCTTGAAGTAAGACAGAGAGATGTGGTCACCAAAGAAGACACGAACTAAGCACATCTAACTTATTTCACTTAAAAAATACAGATCAAGTTTCAAAATTTCAGTCTTAGTTGGAGTTTTGCTCTATAAAACATCAAGGTAGTGCACTTTCTAAAATAAAAATTACAAAAAATCAGATGCTACTCTCTCTCTCTCTCTGTGGCTGGCAACAAACCTCATCAATAGTAATAGAAACATCTCTCCCTCTCTGGCTGGCAAAGTGCAATGATAGAACAAAGTATTCATGCTCAATTAGACAGCAGGATGTCACACTTCTCTTGAAATCTCAAACACAAACAAACCATCATTTATTCAGTATCAATGATTATTCTTCCAAACCAGAAGCAACCAACCTATTCAAGATAGTCAAAACAACATGTCGGCTTTAGTGTAATGGACGAGCAAAATAATCCAAGGAGAAACAGGACAAGATAATGGTGCAGAAACTGTAATTTTTATTATTATTAATTTTTTCTAATTGTGGTTCCCCCTCCCCCCAACAATCCTATACCCAGGGCCCTTTATAATCGCATCTAGCCTTTCCATCCAAAAACTTAATTTCTCCACATTCTAGGATACATCCCCGCTTTGCTGAGAAAGTGATCTCAACCTTGTTAAAAGATGGCTAGCACTCTAGACCCCATGTAAGCTTTAGACTATTTCTGTAAGCTTCCAATATTCCGATTCAGAATTTAATCCCGAGTCTTCTATTAATTCAGGCCTTACCAGAACATAAAACAGTCAAAATAAATAGCATGCAGAGGACGATAGAAATACCAGAGAAACATTAAAATCACTGAATAAATAAAATTAAAAAACAAAAAGAGGGAATTAACTAGCGTTCTTTGCCACAGTAGAAATTTATAAACTCAATTCTTTTGAGGAAATTTCCTAAAGTCACAATAGAATCAATCTCTGTCCTTCCAAAAAATTAGGAATGGGTAAAAAATCGTACCTCACAGTAGAAAGAGACAGTACCACAAAGATTCAAACACGCTAAACGTTAGGGTTGATCAACCCTAATTGAAACGCCCAAATCCGCTGTTCCGCTGTGTTCATACAGTGATAGACAATGAATTCGTGGGAGTCGTGGGAGGGAGAGGCAAAACAGGGAGGAAACAAGAAAACTAGTCCCATTCATTGCAAACCCTATTCCCCATTCCCCTTGATTAACTAACAAAAAATTTCAAACCCCAGACTTTCTGTGAGGTCTTAATATCTTCATGTTCATTTTGTTTTTGGACCATTTCTTTTATCACATTGAAGCAAAAGTTTTGTCATGTTTCTAATTACTACAGACAAATATGCATATACAGACAAATAACTCTACTTCTTCTTGTTCTTCTTCCCTGTGGAAGTGTAATATTAATGCTTTGTCCAAAACCCTCAAATTCACCATATCTCAATCTGCTGAAATAGAGCATTAGAGTATAAACATACATAGATTGTATAAATTGTTTTGTCTCTACCTTGGGGAGAGGAAAAATAGTAGTATAGATTGCATATAAAACTCCATCTTTGGAAATGGACAACTTCGCATTAAGGTAATTTTCAGCCATCTGAATTCCAGTGGCGGGGATCACTCTCTATTCTCCGGTCGAGTCCTACTGCCGGAGAATTCTTTGCTGGTACTTTCTTTCTCTCTAGCTATTACCCTTGACAGTCCCTGTGTCCATGTAATATGTATAGGTGTATGTTTAGGGAAAATCTCCAGATCATGAAAGTTGACATTTTTACGTTTAAGGTTTGAGTTTTGTGAAAGCCCACCTGCGCTCCGAACTGACTGGTTTTTTATGGTTTAGTATTAATTGATGGTGAATGATACTGTACACTGCGCGGGTTAATTTTATTTGGATTTACTATTTGTGAAAAAAAGAATGAAAGCGATTAATGTACTTATTGTGAAATGAAAAGAAGAATGTTTTTATCTCCTGCGATAAATCTTGAAGCAGAATACTTCAATTTTGTGTTTAAAGATTACAGGTTCGAAATTAGTTTAGATATGCCTTATGTCAAAGTGATAAGAATCCGCCCAAGCACTGTGGCTCATTCAAAGAATGGAGATAAAGATTCAAACTATATTCTATGGGGTTAAGAAAGAGTTTAATAAAGGGTTTCAATGGAAGATTCAAGCAAACTAATCTATCAAGTCTAAGGGATATGAAGATTGTAACAAGGTGAGTTCAAGTTGTCTAGTAATGGAGGATCAAAGAAGGGCAAAGGAGTGCAAGAGAAGGTTATAGACAAAAGAAAAAGGTTGACTGAAGGAGATATAGTGGACAATGCGCCGGCTCTAGCTATGGCCAAATACAGGACAAAACACAACCGTTGCCGGTTTCCTTAGCTGGACTGACATCAGCCCACTTTGGGCCTCACGTTCTATTTTGATTTTGATTTTGTTTTGTTATGTTTTGTAATCTTTTCAATTCTTACGATTTTTATCTTGTAATAAACATATTATAGACTTGTTTTTAACTTTAATGGCTGAGATTTCATCTCCCATTAACTAGGTTTAGTTGGTTATAAAAATGTTATTATAAAACTTTATTTGTAACTTTTAGATAGTAAATAAAAATCAAGAAGTCTCGAGAGAGAGTTTTGAGAAGTGATTCCTCTTGGATACTTCTCACGGTCATCAAGACCATTCTTAGAGTCTAGTCTTTACTTTTGAATTTTATAAACTTTCAAGGATAGTAATTAACTTATTAAGTTGGGTCTTAAATTCTTTATAAACTAAAATTTTTATTATGGCTCAAATTGATTGTCTAAATCTGTTCTTCAAAGTGTTCTTGATTTCTTATTGAATCAAGGGTCTTTGGTTATGATTTGGATGACTTGATACGTTCTAAAGTCTTTATTTTGGTCTAGGGTTCTAGTATTTTGAGTTAGATTTGTGTTTTCTTGCTAAAAATCACTATTTGAGTCACACTTGGGTCTTGTAATTTTTTCTCATTTTTAGCCATGAAGTTCACCTAAAATCAACCTCAAGGAGCTCACATCAAAGAGGTACAAGAGAAAAGGAGAAAGCTCAGTTCTTCAAGAAAGGGAGCAATCTCGTTACTAAGAAAGGTGCTTCAAAAAGGTCACTTAAAAATTGAGTTTTCTTGAAATTTTCTTGAGAAATTTGTTTCTTTTTGGTACGTTAATGTTTGTATAGCTATTTGAAACTTATAATTGGAGAAATCTTGTGGTTATTTTGGTTTATTTGCTGCTAAAATCACTGCACAAAAAAGGAATCCCGTAACTGCTAATTTTGTGAACTATAAAGCTCAAGTTTTTTACATCTACTTGCTGAGAAATTATTCCTTGATGTTAGTATAATAATTGGGGAGTAATTTTTCTTATATTTCTTGAGTTTTTGGATTGTTATAAGTGTGAAAATTTTAAATTGTCATGAGTTACAAGATTGCATACTAAGTGTCTGATAATTTACTTGAATAGACTTGTGACTTTGAAATTGAGATCAATTCTTTTGTGAACATTTTTCATCATTGATTAACTCTTGAATACAAGTATTTTTGGGGAATTACTTGTCCAGCTAAGCCATTTTGGTTGAAAATCTTTTGATCTTGTTCATTGACATTCTGTGAACATCTTGCTCTTTGAATTCTTCATTTTTCATTGAGCTATTTCTGTTTGTTGTGTCTTGCTTATTCCCCATAGTTGCAATTTGAGGTTGTTGAACTCTCAATTCATTCGTCATCTTTGATTGACTTAATTCCTTTTGGGTTTGTTGCTTGTTGATTAAATTCCATTTTAAGTCACTAGTTGGTTATTCATAGAGGGTTAGTAAACTTGTCAAGTTGGACTAACTCCTAAGCATTTGGGGAGGTTTTTGTGGAAAGAACTCATTGAGGAATTGAGTGATTGAAAAAGGCTAGAGGGCAAATTTATTTTTGTAAAAGTCAAAAGAGAGTTAAACATGAGGATTGAGTGACAATTTTTGAATAGATACACGAGAGGGAGTGATTGTGAAGAATTACTTTCTACTTATATCCAAACTTTTCCAAGTGCATACCCTTTTAAAATTTTCTAACACTATGTCCCAAAGAGATTCATTGGGCATTCAAAACTAACTTTGAAGCTTTCAAAGCTAAAATGGATGACACGAGGAGGGATAATTAGGGAGTTGAAATCTAACCAAGGGCAAGCCTCAACGGATGTTAAAAGGAGAGATAGCCCTAAAATGAGAATTGAGTACAAATACCCACCACATTGTATGAGCAACATTGGAAGGGTTGGAAAGGTCATTCTATGAGAGACTATCCACAAATTCCAATGAGAAGAAGAGGAAGGAAATGTTTGAGGTTAGATAAAGGAAGACATAAGTGCAAAATTTTTGAGGGGCGCAAGAAGAAAAACTTATCCTAAAAAGACTGCATACACTAATCTTGTATTTCATCCTTCACAAAGCAAGAAGACTAGGACACCAAAACAACTATCAAAGGCAATCCCAAAGCCTAGAAAAGAAGAAAGTAGTGAAGAAATGCTTAAGGCTGGAAAAGTTTTTCCATTGATTGGTGTTGCTAAAAAGATTGTGAGTGCAAATGATGTTGAGAATGAGAAAATTTTCCAAAAGTGTAATATCTTTTACATAGGGTGTTTAGTTCAACAAAAGCCTCGTAGTGTAATCGTAGATGGAGAAAGTTGCACCAATGTGATAAATACAACTTTAGTGGAACCTTAGTGGAGGACTTGGGATTAGAAACCATGAGACATCCTAAACCATATAACCTCCAATGATTGAGTGATTGTAGTGAAGTGAAGGTAAACAAGTAAGTTAAGGTTAAATTTGATATGGAGGCCTACAAAGATGTAGTGTTGTGTGATGTATTCGTAATGCAAGTGGGGCATATTTTGTTAGGAAGGCCGTGGATGTTTGATAGAGATAGTGTCCACAAGGGAAAGAAAAATAAATATACTTTAAAAAAGGATGGAAAGAAGATTACTCTACTTCCAGTACCCCTAGTAAGGTGTTTATGTTGGAATATATGCCCTCTAGACTAGTTTTCTGCTGTAATTATCGGTTTTATTAATAAAAGAATTTATTCTCAAAATTTGTTTGTGAATTTACATTTTATTTGTGCACAATTTATATTTGGATAGGACCCATTGTGTTTAAGTAAGTGATCCATATGAATGGTGATCTTTCACAGTAAGGTATGGATCACATGTTACTTAACACATAAACATTTATTCTTAACCGATTGATGAGAATGACAATTTCATCATGTTTAGGTTATTGTGTTATGAATTCCAAATGGAGAATGGCTTACCTTTAGCTAGTAAGTAGTTCACTCACTTCATAGGATGAGTGTATTTCAAATACGTAGAATAGGACCTGTAATAGTGGTTTCTAAAAGTACTATTTAGAAGAAATCTAGACTATTACTGCTACTGTGTGAACTAATACTCTACTACTTGAGTATGAGTTAGTGGTCTGACGAAATTGGAAGCATGTATTTTGATATGCTGTAGTTGACATTCTTTCGTAGAGCCGATATACTTGTATGTTGGGTATATGTGACTAGTTAGTTAAGACAGACTTTTACAAGATAGCTTCTGCACTATATCGCCCATTGTGACTGTTCAAATGATCTAAATAGCCAAGATCCTGGGGAACATGACTTGGATGTTTGCTTTAGGGTAGCTCTCTTGCAAAACGAAAACATTCCAGGAGTCATGGATCATTGGACTAGAGGTCTAAAGATGATATATGTCTTTTAGAAATTGGTTAGTACACTCCTCCTCTCTAAATGTATGACGATGCGTAGAGGGGTATTTTAGTCATTACACCTGTAGATCGGAGACTTTGCTAATGCAGCATTATTCTTGGGATCAATGTTTCCTTATGGTGATATTATAAAATATTTAAAATATAAAATACAACTATTTATATAGCAGGGGTATTTTGATCATTTTAGTAGCCAATGCGATGTATCTTTTAGTCTCCAGAATAGCCCTTAAGTCCTGATAGATTTGGATTAAGGAATTGGTCTTGATAATTATGTGTTTTATTTTATTTTATTTAAGTAATCTAATTTATTATTGGGTTAGAATAAAATAAAAGGCTCAAGAGAGAGTATATGTTTTATCTAATTTAATTGGTTAATTAATTATTCAGGATCCGAGACCCAAATTAAATAATTAAAAAATTGATTTAGGTATAAACTAGATAAAATGCCTGATATTTTATATTGGTCTATTTAGGCTTGTTAATTATTTATTAGACTGTTTTATAAAGCCCAAAAAATAAATAATTGAGGCTTATTATTTATGGATGTTCAAGCTTAAGAGTAAATAATTTTATTTGACCTAATAAATAAGACCAAAGGTAAAATAAAATTAAAAAAAAAAAAACAACACGGAATGGATCCCGTATTATTTGGCATGAGAGGATAACAAAAAGCATGATGCTTTTGTTTCACTCTCTTGGTCTCTCTCTGTGATTGCATGAAAAATAAAAGAAAAAGAACCAAGGCCATTGTTCTTTGATTCATTCTCAGTAGCCTTCACCGGCAGCAAAAGGGCGTTATTCTGGAAGCTCAAAAGTTTCGCGTGAATGAGATGAAGCCAGCGTTTATAAGGACGTGATCCATTAGCTTCAAGCATTCTAGTTCAGACATCTTCTTCAGTGCCAATAAGGTCATTCAAACATAGAGGTAAACAACTTTCATGATACTCTGTATATTTTTTTTTTGTTCAGTAAGCATGCTTTCGGTTTCATCATTTTTGCCATTTTAAGCTTCAGTTTAAAGATCAAAACATCATGAGAAAAAAACAACAAGAGAAAAGAGTTGAGAAAGAATAAAAAACAAGAGAGAAAAGAAGGAGAGCTAAAAGAAGAGGGTGTAAAAGAAGAGAAAGAGAAAAAGAGAGAGGGGGGATACAAAAAAAGAGAGACTCTCCTCTGCTTGAAAGAAGAAAACAAGGAAAAGGCTACAAAGAAAGATGAGGGAAAGATTGAGCTTTATATGGGAAAGTATAGGCTATCATTTTGTCTTCACAAAAAAAAAAAAAAAAAAATCTTGTTTGAAATCATATGCAGGTGTTATTCGTGGACGAATCCACACAAAGAAAGGGGAATTGATTGGAATCCGCCCAAGCGCTATGGCTCATTCAAAGAAGAGAGATGGAAATTCAAACCACATTCCATGAGGCCAAGAGAAAATTCAACTTATGAAGGGTTTCAATGGAGGATTCAAGCAAACCAATCCACCTAGCCAAGGGATATGAAGATTGTAAAAGGTGGGTGCCAAAAGGAGGATTGAAAGACCTTCAAGAAGATAAACCAAGAATCAAGATCAAGAAAGTTGTCAAACAATAGAGGATCAAAAAAGGGCCAAGAAGATCAATGCTTGAACAACGATTGGTGTGGAAGGCCAAAGGAGTGCAAGAGAACATTGAAGATAAGAGAAAAAATTGGCTAAAGGAGATACAGTGGACAACTGGTGCCGGCTTAGCTAGGGGAACCAATGCCAGCTCAGCTCTAGCAATGACCAAATATCAGACAGAACATAGCCGGCTGCCCTAGTTGGACCAGCATGGGCCCATTTTAGGCCTCATGTTCTGTTTTGATTTTTCATTTTGTTTTGTTCTGTTTTGTAACCTTTTCAATTCCCACTACTTTTATCTTGTAATATGCATATTTTAGACTTGTTTTTAGTTTCAACGGCTGAGATTTCATCTCCCATTAACTAGTTAAGTTGGCTATAAATATGCCATTATAGCACTTCATTTGTAACTTTTAGATAGTGAATAGAAATCAAAGAGTCTCTCGAGAGAGTTTTAAGAGGTGATTCCTCTTAAGTACTTCTCATGATCATCAAGACCATTCTTAGGGTCTAGTCCTTCCCTTTGAATCTAGTCTATAAACCTTTAATGATAGATTAATTAGTTTGCTAAGTTGGATCTTAGATTCTTGATAATCTAAGGTTCTTCTTAGGGGTCAAACTGGTTGCCTAAATCTCTTCTTCAAAGTGTTCTTGGTTTCTTATTGAATCAAGGGTCTTTGGTTGTGACTTGAATGACTTGATTTATTATTCTTGAGTTCTAGGATCTTTATTTTGGCCAAGGGCTCTAGTATTTTGAGGTGGGTTTGTGTTTTCTTGCTAATAATTACTGTTTGAGTCACACCTGGGTCTTGTAATTTTTTTTCTCATTTTTAGTCACGAAATTCACTTAAAAATCAACCCCAAGGAGCTCACATCACAAGGTATATTCCGAAAAATAAAGACAAATAATTTTGATGTGCTAATGATATTTACTGCAGAATATGTACAGCAAGATTACATATTGCTGGTTAACTTTGGAACTCAGCTTCCTTGCTGTGGTGATTCTTTGACACCGAAAAGCTTTGATTTTGTTCCCTTAGACTTTAACAAGTTTTGTAGTATAATTTACCAAGGAAAAGAACATTGGTGGCTTTTAAAGATTCTTGTTGTAAATTTTTTACTTCAAATCAAGTTTTGGAGTTGGAGAAACCATTAGTTCTGTCCTTGCAATGAACTGTTGAAAATATTCTCTAATTTTGCAAGTGTTGGGGACTGCTAATAAGTTATATATTAGGTTCTGTGTGGCTGAAAAAAAGGCCAAAAAATTGAAGTTTCTGTGCATAAGACTGGAATGACATTTCCATTTGTCTTTTGGAGAATGCTTTGCATGATTTGCAACTAACAGGTTCAGAGAATCTCAAATGAAAGATGTGTGTGCACCATAGTTTCTGAAACTGAAAATGGAAGATAATCGGACTACTGTATTTCTTTGTTGGTTAATTTTTCTTGGTAGTCTTTAGGCAATCTTTTGATAAAGCATGATAGTTTTGAAGTAGATGTTTTTTATCCCCTTCGAAGCAGCTAGCTAAATTTTGATATCATCTCCATGAAATCTTTCCGTCTACGTTGGTATGTTAATCTTGTTTTAAGATGATTTTGGTATTCTTCATCCACTCCCTCGTCATGGCTACCCTTTCAGTAGAAAGGTGTACACAAACATTGCTTAGTTTTGGAGTAGTGATATCATCATGTGGTTGCAAGCTGCATTCTAATAACTACATTTGTTTTCCTGAATTTATTTCTGATCATGAAGGTAATAATGCGACAGTGAGTATATTTTAAATATTTTGCATTCCATTCTCTATGGCTACTTTTGTAGTCAGAGGATATGACTTTTTCTCTTACATCTTCATTTTCACTTCCCTTTCCTTTGTGCTTACTTGGCTGAAATGATTCTTCAATATTGCCTGATTTTCACTAGCTTTGATATGTTTCTGTTCAAGTGTTATTTCTACACTAATATTTATCCTCTTTAATGGATTTTATTAGAAATATTTGTCCCAGACATCCCTCTCTATGTATACTCTTTTAATGTTTTGTCGCATTGATATTCTTCAATGAAGTTGTTGCATCTGACAGAGCAGGGATACAGTGTGGTGCTACCTGAAAAACAATGAACAGGGAACTGAAATGTATATAGGTTAGTGTTATCTACTTATTCTTGGTTCAACTTACTCTCAGGTATAACTAATATTGGTTTAAACTTCAGATCTGCACGTTCACCTTTGAAACTTGTGAGTGGATTTGCAGATAGACCAGAAATTGCTACCCTGCATGTTAATTTTGTGTGAGAACCATTTTGCTTACTTATTTAAATCCCTTGATATTGATGTTCTAGTTTTGATCAAGAGAAAATACCAATTATTAGGAGAATAGGCACTTGGCAAAGACATTCCCTGATCACAAATATCTAGGGACACGAGTTTGGGATGATGGAACCATAGGAGGGTGAGTTTTCTAAAACTGATATTGCATTCTTGGCTTGAACCTATTTAGTTCTTAAAATATGTTTACAAATGGATGGCGTATGGAGAAGCCAATACTGCAAGGTCTGCAATCGGTTCAGGTCTTGTACATCATAGATTACCAAAGGCAAGCTACCTAGGATGTTATGCTCTGTTTCATTTATTTCAATTGATTAATCGAGTAAAACTTAATTTATTCGATAACGATTTAGGCTTATATACAGTCTTTACAACTTTGCATACAAGTCCCTAGAATTATCTATACTCTCAATAAGACCCTAACAAAGATATAAATCTTAACACTCCCCCTCAAGATGGGCAGAAGACATCCATTAAGCCCATCTTGTCACACAATCTTGAGAGATCTAATGAACTAAGTCCTTTAGTGAGACAGTCAGCCACTTGCTCTCTAGTAGCTACATGTCTCAGCTCCAATAGTCCACTATCCAGCTTTTCTTTGATGAAGAACCTATCAATCTCCACATGTTTGGTTCTGTCATGTTGCACGGGGTTATTAGCAATGCTAATTGCGGACTTGCTGTCGCACCACAGCTTCATTTTAACTCCTTTATCCATCTTGAGCTTTACTAACAAAGCTCTCAACCACACCATCTCCGCAACTCCTAAAGCCATTGCCCTATACTCAGCCTCTGTTGTTGACCTTGCAACCACTGACTGCTTCTTACTCTTCCAGGATACCAAATTGCCTCCTACAAACACGCAATATCCAGCTGTGGACTTTCTATCATCAGCACAACTTGCCCAGTCAGAGTCACAATAGCCCTCAATGTTCAGATGTCCATTCTTCTTAAAGATCAACCCCTTCCCTGGTGCACTCTTTAGGTACCTCAGAATTTGGTACACTGCGTCCATGTGGCCCTTCCTTTGGTCATACATGTAGCGGCTCACCATACTCACAGCAAATGATATGTCAGGACGAGTGTGACTCAGATAAATGAAATGTCCTACCAACCTTTGGTTCCGCTCACGATCAACCGGCTCTCCTACCTCTGCGCTCAACTTGAACCTCTGATCAATTGGTGAAACCGCAGTCTTGCAACCCAACATGCCCGTCTCTGTGAGTAAGTCTAACGCATACTTTCTCTGAGATAGAACAATACCCTTTTCTCCACAAGTCACCTCAATCCCCAGGAAGTATTTTAGCTGCCCGAGGTCCTTCACCTCAAACTCTTTGCCCAGTTTTGCCTTCAATTGAGCAATCTGACCCTCATCATCACCGGTGATAATCATATCATCCACATACACTACTAACATAGTAATGTAACCACCCTGTTGTCGAAAGAACACTGTGTGATCGGCATTGATTTGCTGATAACCCATGCTTACCATAGCTCTTCTGAACTTGTCAAACCAAGCTCTAGGAGACTGTTTCAACCCATACAGTGACTTCCTTAATCTACAAACCTTGTCCACTGTCTGTTTTGTACCAAAGCCTGGGGGAACCTCCATATACACCTCTTCTAGCAGATCTCCGTGAAGAAATACGTTTTTAACATCCAACTGATGTAGTTTCCAACCCCCATTCACTGCAATGGAGACAAGTATCCTTACTGTTCCCATTTTGGCCACGGGAGCAAATGTCTCATCATAGTCGATGCCATATGTCTGACTATACCCCTTCGCCACCAACCGTGCCTTGTAGCGATCAATTTTTCCTTCTGGGGTCTGCTTCACTGTGAACACCTACTTGCACCCCACTGCCTTCTTGCCTGGTGGTAGTGACACTATCTCCCAAGTTCTGTTTTTATCCAGAGCTCCAAGTTCTTCTTGCATAGCTGCTTTCCACTTTAGATCCTCTTTAGCATCCTGCCAACACTTAGGTAAAGTAACAGAGTCCAAAGATGTAATGAATGCTCCATACGTAGGTGATAAATTAGAGTATGAGACAAATTGAGCAATGTCATGTGGGAAACCATAATGGTCGGGGGGAACTTCTGCATTATTGCGAGAGGTCCTCCTTACTATCATGGGAGTGGGATGAGAAGAAGGAATTATAGCACCAATGTTTTCTGAGTTTGAGGGTGGCGTGGGTGTCTCAGAAGTTGGAGTAGGCCGGGACCAGGGACTTGATGGCACCAGTGGTACTGCAGATGTTAACTCTGGCACCTCATTCTGCCTCCTCCTGGTATACACTCTCAACTCCCCCTGTGCCTGAATCCCAACACCGACAGGTTCCTCCTCTTCTTTGTTCTCGTGCTCCTCAACTGATTCCCTCATCTCAACAGAATAAGGAATCGATAAGGGAATTGATCCTACATTCACCAACCTCTCACCATTCTCCCCCTCTCGCCTCATACCTTCTTTATCAGATAAGTCACCAATGGGTGAGGTCACCTCCAATGTATAATATGGCTCAAACTCTCGAAAATGCACATCCATGCTTACAAATAACCTTTTCTCTACTGGACTCTAGCAAACATACCCCTTCTGCGTAGCAGAGTATCCTACAAAGACACATTTCATAGCTCTAGGACCAAGCTTCCCTACGGATGGTCTGTTGTCCTTCACAAAAAACACACAACCAAACACCTTCAATGGGAGGATCCCACTATTATCTCCTTTCAACATTTCACACGGAGACTTCCAGTCCAACACTCTTGTGGGCATCCTGTTGATCAATTGAGCAACTGTTAAGACCGCTTGCCTCCATAACTGCTTTGGGACATTCATCGCGATCATCATGCTCCTAACTATCTCTAGAAGGTGTCTGTTTTTCCTTTCTGCTACCCCATTTTGAGCTGGTGTGTATGGACATGTAGTTTGATGTTGTATGCCTTGAGCTAACAAGTATTCCGCAAATGCTCTATTGGTATACTCTGTACCATTATCAAACCTCAATATTTTCACCACTGCTCCATATTGAGTCTGAATAGACCTATGAAAGTCTTTGAAGCAGTCAAATACATCACTCTTATTTTTCATCAAATACAACCAAGTAACACGAGAAAAACAATCAATAAAAGTCATAAAATATCTAAAACCATTCATAGAACTAGTGGAACAAGGTCCCCAAACATCAGAATGTATCAAATCAAAAGCACGAGAGCTTCTATGACCAGAACTAACATAAAAACTTCTAGTAAGTTTTCCAAATTCACATGCATCACACACAACTTTCTATTTATTGGCATTTTCAAATAAAACTGGATACAACCGACTTAACATACTAAACGAAATGTGTCCCATGCGTTGGTGATGGAGCATCAACACATCCTCAGCACTCATCTCAGATCCTCCTACTCCTACCTTCTCCACCACAGATATCAATGCTGAGTCCATCCCCTCACGATCCAGGTACCACAGTCCATTACGCCACGTGCCAGTCCCAAGTCTCCGGCCCGTCTCCTTCTCCTGGAAGATCATATTGGGAATATCAAAAGAAACCACACATTATAGTTGGAGTATAATGGCACTAATAGATAAAAGATTTATTGGGAAAGAAGGAGCATGCAAAACATTGGACAAAGTTACTGAACCCGTACACTTCACTGTACCCTTACCAATCACAGGCTGTGCTGTCCCGTCAGCGGTCTGGATGCTCTCTGGCATCGCTAAGTGAGTATAGGAAGAGGACTCACTAGCATTACCTGTCACATGTCGAGATGCACCAGAATCTACGATCCATTCTGGTGATCTAGTGGTGGAGATAGAGGCAAGAGCAGTACCTTTGGTCAATTGAGCATAGGTAGCAGTATTACCCAAGGGCAAAGCGGAGGTGGATGCATCCTCAACCGCACTCTTTTTGGCTCCATCACCTGCTGTTCTTTGCTTCCTTCTTAGTATTTCTAATTGCGCCTGGTCTTCCTCAGTAAAGACCACACTCGCCTCTTCCTCTTCCTCCGCTACCATCAGATTGGCCCGATAGCCTCTTCCACCTCTTCTGCCCCCACGGCCGCGACCACGACTTGCAAACTGTCCACATCCACCTGAGTCTCTCTCCTTGGGTAGCTTAAGACAAGCTTGTTTCAGATGACCTACTTCACCACAGTTGTAGCACTGCCTAGTCTCCTGTTTGAACCCTGTGTTACCTGAGTTGGAGATCACTAGCGCTGACTTCATCCCAGGATGTCCGCCTGTCCCAACCTGTAGCTTAATACGACTCTCCTCCTGTATCATGGCTGAGACCGCCTCCTCAAGTGAAGGGATCCTCGTCTGAGCTAGCAGCATCGCTGTCCTTTACTCAAATGTTGGGGCTAACCCCTAGAGAAATAACATAGTCCTCTCCTGAATCAAGGCCTCTCTTTCCTTACACTTAGGATCTTTACAGCATGCTCGAGGCGAGAAATGATCATGATCTAGCCACAAGCGTTCCAACTCTGTGGCATACTCCTGCACTGTCCTATCTCCTTGGACTGTAGCATATATGTCCCTCTTAATCTGGAACACCCTCAAATTGTTCCCCACACCATCATAGGTTCTCCTCAACTTCTCCCAGACATCATTGACCTTCTCGATGCCATCCACTGTTGCAACAATAGATGGGAGCATTGAGTTGAGAAGCCACATGTACACCAACATGTGAGTTGACTTCCACTCATCTCTCCCTGCCGTGCCCTCAGCTGGGTCTGCTTTCTCAGCTGTCAAGTACTCCCCTAGATTCCTCCCTTCCAGAGTATACCTCACCCAACGTGACCAGCTCAGATACGTTGCTGGCCCATCGAGTTTCAGATCAACAGGTGGAAGCTTTACCTTAACAGTAGGTGGCCTCGCAAAATTTTCACCTCCCGACATCCTCATAAACCGCATCAATGTCGCAAGATCTACAGGATCCAATTTCTTAACCACCTCCTCCATCGTATTCTTGCTAGCCTCTGTCATTAACTCGTATTCAGGTTCCGCACACCTATCACACGAGTCTATCACACACTTACCCTTCTTCTTCTCCTTGACCCGATCTCGATCTTCTATACATCAAGATCTGTCTAGAACTCCGGCATCTTCATGATATCTCAGGACCCATGGGGTATCACCCTCCCCGCACGGGCACGGAGATAGAAAACAAACTGGAAGTTGTGAGGGGCCTAGAGAGAAAAGAGGGTTACTGTTACTGGAGCGATTTTACTGTAGTGGCGGCGGTACTGTAGCGGCGGCGGGTACTGTGCGGCGAAGCAGGTTACGGCTAGGGTTTGGCTCTGATACCAAATTGATTAATCGAGTAAAACTTAATTTATTCGATAACGATTTAGGCTTATATACAGCCTTTACAACTTTGCATACAAGTCCCTAGAATTATCTATACTCTCAATAAGACCCTAACAAAGATATAAATCTTAACAATTTCCTATATGGTTCACTTCCTGATGCTCCTTTTATCTCTGCATTGGATCTTTCATGACACAATATACAACCCCCTTTTCCCCTCAAATGTTTTCTTGAGTGGTTCTTTTAGTTTCTGATTGCTCATATTGTCTGGAAATTTGAATAGGAATCTTGCATTGGACTGTACTTTATCAACAGGCCTGAGTGGCTAATAGTTGACCATGCCTGTTCCGCGTATTCTTTGGTTTCAGTCCCTTTATACGACACTCTAGGTTTGCGAACGGTTACCCTGTGCAAGTTCTAGTTATATCCTGTACTCATGGATTCCTCCAGAGCTTCTAGTGCATGTTCTTTGGTTGTCCTACAGGTCCAGAGGCTGTCAAATATATTGTAAATCATGCATCTATACGAGCTATATTTTGTGTACCAGAGACATTTAACACTGTAGGTTTTTCTCCTGAACTCAACCTCCTTTTTGATGTTAGGGATAAATTTGTCAAAGTTTAAGTTTTTTTTCTTTTTGCTGTTTGGCATCTGCAGCAGTGAAACTGGTGGCATATATGGGAATTTCTAAACATCTTTCAAGTATGGGGATTGTGATTAGTTCAAAATTTTGGTTGGACACTCATTGTGTTGGTTTTCAGTTGTTTCTTACAGGGTTCAGATTTTATTCCTAGAAAAGGGTGCCTATGCACTTGATCTGAATCTGTTGAAAATTATCATCGGTTATACTCTTCCATGCAAGACATATCTCATCCTAATATATCCAATTACTTAACTTTTACACCTATTGTTGAAATTGCTGTTACTGAACTTTTTGACAGAGATTCCTTCTCTACGTCTGATTGTTGTAAGACGATCCTAAACCTGTTCCCCCTCCAAAATATTTTAACTTAACTGCATATTATCTTAATGCAAAGTAACCATGTCCCAAGTGTTGCTTTGGTTTTTCCAGATTGCAGGTGTTTGGAGGTGTAGATGGTCAAATTCCGTCGCAACTATCAGCAACTGGATTAGGTGTTTTATCGTATTCAAAATTACTTTCCCAGGTGAATTTAGCTTCATTCCTATGGTAATATTTATATTACCATGGTACCTAAATGTTGGAGATGCTGGTTTTTTTAGTAGGCTGCATATATCTTAGTTAACACTGTCTTTTGTTATCTTTAACTTCAGATTTCGTATGCTTTTCTAGGGAGCTGCAATCTTGTAAAAAAGGTTCCTCTTGCTGTTAAACTATTGTGATTACTGTAATATGACACATTTCTTACTGTTTTAGTCGACCATAAGCTGAGGCCACGGAAAACTTCTCGTTTTAGGAAGATAGGTCATGATTTCCTTGTTCATAAACTTAGAAAATTCTTAGAATGCCAATCTTGATATTTCTTCTGTTCTCTTGTCGTTTTAGACATCTCTAATCTTTACGGCTGTGTTTATCCAAGAAGCAAGAAGACATGGAGTTGCATGTGATTTTGATAATATCTTTCAGTGGTCTGTCCTGTAAGGCTCACCCTTTCATCTGAATGGTCATGGAATTACCTGGAACATCCTGGCATTTAGTGATTATACAGCTCATAACTATAACTTTGAAAAGCTTGAAGCTTGAGGTTAAAGGAGCTATTTCCCTTCTATTAAATTCAATCTTTTCCATACCTCAGATCAAACAGTTAGTGCATGAGCAATTTACTCCAAATATCATGTGTCGCTTTGAGATAAAACTTTCTTAATTTCACCATACTGTATTGTTTTTTGGGCCAGAGCTACCTTGTGACTCATGGTTTACATTTTTCATTTATTTGATTGGTCATTAGTAGTTGTAATAACTTACAGTTTTATGCATCCTTGTGCAAATCAAATGGCACCCAGCAAAGTTTGAATATCACTTTACATACTTCAATTGATTCACAACATTTGAATTATTCTTTACAGGGCCTCAGCAATCTTCAGCCTTTTTCAGCACCTAAACCCAATGATATTGCTACCATTTGCCATACTAGTGGAACAACTGGGACACCAAAGGTATGACTTCCTACTGATGCTGAAAGTGGATGGTGTGTTTTTAGTTTATTGTAAGCTAAATTAACCTTTTCCTCTATGTTCTTTATATGGGGGGTTGTATTGTCCCATGGAAACTTGATAGCAAATGTTGCTGGGGTAACATTTGGAATCAAATTAGATACCTCAGACCTGTGAGTTGAAGCATTTGTTTAATTTGCATTGTGCATTTGAGTTTGTACTGATTGCTTCTGTTCCATTGCGGTTACATTTCATATATTCCCCTCGCACACATATATGAACGACCTAATTTGGTAGTATACTATGCCAGTGCTGCTGGTCTCTATCAAGGATCATGTGACTCAATACTTGTCTGTATTTATTTATTACTTGTGGATGCTGGATATTATATCGATGTAGTTTACTTGTATGAGTACCTTGCCTGATATGATACCCAAGTTGTGCATCATATGAAAAAGGACAAATTGGGTTAGTTTGGATACTTATTCATTTTGCAACATTTCTATGAAACTATTATATTCCTGAAGACTTGTTGCATAGATCTTCTCTAGTTTACTGTGGTGTGTATCGGGAACTACATTGTGGCTAAATATGTAAGGAGTCCAGGGACAATCCTGGTTGTTGTCTCATGTACAAAGCTTGTGTTTCTAAACTCGAATTCATTGCAACTTATTTCGGAAACTGTTGTGGAATTTGCTTGTCATTGTAGCTATGCATCTTAGTGGGAAGAGATACATAAGGCTACATCACTTTCACATTCCCAAACTCCTCAAAGGAGGAAAAAAAAAAGGAAAGATAAAGAAGTGGGAGGATATTAAAAGGAAATGAAGTTGTCTACTTCATCCATCAGGTGGGGAACGATTTGAACCTCCTTATTACTGTAATGGACAAAAGGCCAACCCAACTTCTCAATGTTATTGGTAAAAGTGGCATAATTCTCTTTACAGAAATAATGGCCAGAAATTGTGGTTGAACACCACATGCACCTTTTGTTTGCCAAGTTATATATCTCAATGTAGTATGACACACCATATGTCACAATTTTCGTTGTATAGGCTGAGTAAATTAAAAATTGCTCTGGATCAAGTTGTGCAGCTGAAAACAAGTTGCCATGAGCCACCATCTGATCATAACATTCTGTATGAGCATAATTTGTTTTTATCTTGTCTTTGCAGGACCATTCGAAATTACTGGAGGATAAGGCTGTTCGCAGATGCACCATATTCTCCAGTGTTCCTCCGCTGTACAATAAACTATATGCTGGGTGAATAAAAATTCCTTTGCTGCTTTGTCTATTTATCCATTGATAACTGTATGGACATCAAGAAATATACTCAATCTCTTTGCTTGGTGCAGCATCATGAATTCTATAAAGACTTCAGGTCCTCTAAGACAGAGCCTGTTTAATGCTGCATACAGTGCCAAGAAGCAAGCAATATATAATGCTGCAGTAAGGTATTCTCCGACGACTTGCTTATTTTGAACAGGAACATAGTGCTGGTCAAAAACTAAAGAATTAAGAAAAAAAGAAGATGCATGTGCTTCTTTATTTTTCCTTAATATTTGTAGGTTCCACTGTGTATTTCAGGCAAAAAGTCTTCACCAATGTGGGACAGGTTAGTGTTCAACAAAATAAAGGCAACTCTAGTAAGTAGAGTGCGATATATGTTTTCATGTGCATCACCACTGTCCACTGATGCGATGGATTTTTTGCGCGTGTAAGTTTATTGCACTTCTTGGTATTAAATTCCATGTAAAGAAAGTTATTATTTGTAAAACTTGATTACAATTGGCTGTTAACTAATGAATTCACTTTAGGTGCTTTAGTTGTCAAGCGTTAGAAGGATATGGAATGACTGAGACTTCTTGCATAATAAGCAGTATGGATGAACATGATCTTTTATCTGGTCATGTGGTGGGTGCCCCTAACCCTGCATGTGGTGAGTAGACATTCTCCAAAAATGTTATCATTGTGATGTATATTGCAGTTACATTAAGCCTGCTTAAGTGAAAATTTTCTCTGTTTCAGAAATTATACTTGTAGATGTCCCAGAAATGAACTACACATCTAAGGATCAACCCTATCCGCGCGGTGAGATCTGTGTTAGGGGCCCAATCATGTTCCAAGGCTACTATAAAGATGAGGTGCAAACGTACCACAGCTTTGTTCTTGTTTCTTAGTTTTTCTTTTCCGTTTTTGTTTTTCAACCAACTTATATGCATTCATGATACCATCAAAGTTACTAGTGACTGTAACTGAATGGATCAGGAGAGAAGTGATTGATGAAGATGGATGGCTTCACACTGGAGATATAGGATCATGGTTACCTTGAGGTCGATTGAAGATAATTGATAGGTAAGACATGATTGTTGGTCATAAAGTTTCCATGGTTAATGAACTACAATGGAGAAAATTTGGGAGTTCTTTGAGTGATGATAGTCTAGTGGGAAGTTCAATACGATTTACCAAAGAGAAAAAAAGAACTTGAGGCTCAATTTTCAGGAAATCTATTTAGCTTCTAGTTTGGCAGGCTATGTAACTGTCTTCAGGGAGTTGAGTTCTAGTTTTTCCTTCACAGGAAGAAGAATATATTTAATCTGGCACAAGGGGAGTATATAGCTCCGGAGAAGATTGAGAATGTATATGCAACAAGCAAGTTTGTTGCACAATGCTTTGTGTATGGTAAGAATGTACTCTTCGTCTTCTCCCTACCTCTCTCTCCTCCCAGCTCCCCATCTCCACCTCACCATGCACAAAAGTGAGTGTGTTTGGTAGGAAAATGTTAGCTTAGTTGCTTGATGCTTGTAGGTGACAGCTTCAACTCCTCTTTAGTTGCAATTGTTTCAGTGGATCAGGATATGTTAAAAGGATGGGCCATTGCTGAGGGCATCAAGGTATAATTTGAGACACCACAACAAAAAATGAACATGCTTCATTCTGACACTCTTTGTTGCATGAGTTTGAATAACTTGCTTTGCTGCAGTCTCGTATTAATAACCAACACTGCCTCATGTTAATCATAATTTTATGAAAATACAAAAACAGAGGAACAGATTAGATTCATATATCCACCCCTGCATTGCACTTGAGCACATGCTTGCGTTTGTGTGCATTGGCTGCGCTCCACCACTGCACTGCACTTAAAACATTAAGTTGTTTAGCTTCATTTTTCTAATCTTCTCCTTCTTTGCAGGCTTTCTTTAGTTAACCATTCTTGTGAACTAGAGGTCTCCAAAACTAGAATCATCAATGCAGTGAGTCAGATAGCTGCTATAGATTTATAACTGAGCATATGGACACAGATGCGCTCTCCAACCCATACATACCCCCCTCTCTCCCCATAGTGAGAGATAGAGAGTAAGATGATAGTGTAAGACTTTAAGCTTTCCTTGGATAATTAAAAGAGGAATAATATCATTTTCGTAGCCAGGCTTATCCAACAAAAGAAGATAGAGAGAGGAGGGGAAAAAAACTGTTACTGTATTTGCCAAAACAGGCAACTATAATGAGAAACATTGTGGTATAGGATTCCATTATGTCCATTATGTGGACATGGTGCAGTTGTGGTGATAATCTCTGGTTGCCATTATATATGATTGTCTTGCAATTTTTAAGCAGTTTACAGATTTGAAACAACTATGCGCTGATCCAAGAGTTAGAGCTACAGTCCTGGCTGATATGGATGCTGTTGGATGGGACGCTCAGGTACCTTGCTACAAGAGTTTTACTTCAGTTCTTGACTTGGTTTATTCAACATATTTTCTCATGATACTTATCTGCAGCTGAGAGGTTTTGAATTTGCAAAATCTGTGACTTTGGTGCTCGAACCGTTCACTCTGGAAAACGGTCTTCTCACCCCAACATTCAAGGTCAGTATCAGTTTATCTCAGAATGGGTGTAGGATTGCAGCAAATCATGTAGCAGCAGATAACTTTAATCCCATCTGTGATCTTCTCTTTCAGATCAAAAGCCCCCAGGCAAAAGCATACTTTGCTAAAGCAATCACTGACATGTATGCTGAACTTGCAATCTCTGATTCCTCTTCCCAGAATATGTTCTGAAGCCAAAAAAAAAACCAGAACAGGAGTTGAACTCTTACTGTCTGAAAACCGGTACTGTACCGTATTAAGCGATACACAACTCTTCTACCACATGCCTTGTACAGAAAGAGAGAAAGAAGGAAACAAATTTGATCAACTAATAGGCCCTGCTAATTGTTTCAAACCCTTTTGTTCATAATGTGTGAAATATACATGCATTTGATCACACCTCCAGTTCACTAATCTTCCACAGCTTGATTGACATGTAATTCACTAAATCCTGAAAAGAAGTAAAAATTAATTACACTTTATAAAATATAGTGAATTTTGTCTGAAAAAATTTTAACTTTATTTTGATGTGTTATTAAATTCGAACTAAATTATCATAAAGATAATTATATATAATTACTCTTTAATCTTAATATAAAATTATATAAAAATGAATTGAATTTTGTATTTTTTTATAAATCGTCTTTTTTCCTATAAAAAGATATAAGATGCCAATCTTTTCATTAGTTTATATAAATTGTTTTGTTTTTCAAACATTGAATCAAGTAATAATTTAATAGTTAAGTGTTCGAAAATATTAAAAAAAAAAAAGAAAAAGGCAAAGAGGTATAATTTTGTATTGATTTTGTGGCACTAGTAAATGGAAGTGGGGGTTGGCATGCATGCATATTTGCCCCTTCAATACTTTTAAGTCAAATGCGAACACACATTCATAGTGCGGTCAAAACGTGTCAGCCCTAGCCTTGTTAGACTAGCGTTTTCTATTGGGATCCACGTTTTCAATTTTATAGTACTATTGAAAACGCTGAGAGTGACTGGACTCGTGTCCCCAAATTCTTCTGCTGCCGCCGGCCCTTCTCCGCTGTTTCCTAGTCCACCGCAAAGTCAGTCGCCACCGCAAAACGCCACTCCCACCTACTTGCAAATCCATTTGCTCTCTTCAGCTTTATTTCGACCAACTTGTTGGATGGCAACTGTAATTACATATTCAACCTTTAGACTTGATTTTTGTTTTTATTTTATTTTTTAAATATATAAAATAAAGACTTAATAAAATTAAAATATAATAAAAATAAATAAGTAACACTTAAATTTTTTATATGTTTATAAAAATTGACATTTCTTTTATATTTGTGATATTTATAATTATAATCATTATTTTATTTTAAAGACTAATATTCCGTACGTAATAAAGTAAAATTACTATTTGTCACTAATCTACACAACTTGATATTTGTGAAAATTATATTCAATATGAAAAAAAATATATAGGAGTATATATGCCACAATTTTGAGAGTTACAAATGAAAAAAAAAAAGAAAAAAAAATTGCATTGCAAAGTGGAAAGAAGAATAGATAAAACCATGCAATACAATACATTGGAGCTGGATTGGGCTACCCAAACTCAGTCATTTTAGCCTAAATTATTTTATATAATTGAATTAAAATTAGATCAATATGAGTTTGTTTAAATATAATAGAAATTTATTATATATATATAAGATTAAGTAGAGTTCAATGTGTAAAATTAAGAGAAGATGATATGATAAATTGTAAGTATATGACAGTATTAGTGAAATAAGAATTATTTAAATATTATTATTTTAAAATAAAATAAAATTTCGAATTGAAATATATTTTTGAAAATCCATACCCAATCACACCCTTAATCTAATGTTACGAGTTGTCCCAAATTTGAACTTATTTTTTAAATTTTAAAATGTGAATATAGACAGACTCTCTTACACGTCTTCGCAATGCTGACTTTGTTTTTTTTTTTTTGGAATTAGTGACTTTGATGAATTACAACATTGATGTAGAAAAGAATTCTCAGTGTAATTGACTTTAGTTTAACAAATATAATTGAACATTATATGTGATTTCTTGACATTTGCTACTTCTCAATTTGATTTTTCTTAAATTTGTTTGAATTCTCTTTTAATTGAGGGTCCATATGCGTTTGTTTTATTTAATTACTATTTAAAATTTAGTTATTGAGTAATTATATTTATCTCGAGTTATATATTAATTTTCACATAATTTTTAAAACTACAATGTAATTTTAAGAGTTGATCTCATATTTTATACAAGAAAAAAATAATGACTATTCATAAATGAGAAGGGATTTGGGACCGTGCAAATTGCGCTTGAATATGTTTACATGATTGTATAGACATTTTACACAATTATATGAATATCAAAATGACGTCATTTTGATGATATCGTTCTATTAAAAAAATTTTACACGCGATTATCTTTTCAGACGTTAAATTTTCAATACTTTTTATTTGAACTATAAAATAACCGAGCAAGTTACCGTATGCAACTTATGCATCCATATGCATAAATGAGGTAAGGAGAAAAGAATTTCGAATTGACTAAAATTCACATTTTTATTTAAATCGAGCTTGAATTTAATATATGTGACTTTAGAGAGAGAGAGAGCCAAAAAATGGAATTTATAAAATTTTTGACTAAAAAGAGTCGTGTTCCAAGGACTAGCATTTGACAATTGATGAGAGACGCTGAACATTTAGTGCTGCACTGCGAGAAGAAAAGCCAACAGGAAAAAAGAGAAAAGCAAACACATTGACGCATTCTCCCTCACCCATACGCACACACAAAAGAGACAGCGGCAGGAGGAGGAGAGAGACAGAGGACCTTTCCACCGAATTTCATCATTCCTCTCTCTCAAGAGCTCTTCCTCTTTCGTTCTCCTCTCTTCTGCTCGAAGCAAGGAGGAATTTTCTTCACCAAAATTTATTCCCGTGTTTAGCTCACTACTGTCTGTGAAAATTCGAGCTTGATCCGAAATTGGATGATTGAAGGTGGTGGAAAGTGGCAACTGGGAGAATAGAAATTAGAAAGGACGTTTAACAGCATATTTTTTTGTTGATGAGATTGGATTTTAGGGTTTTAGATTAATTAGAGCCGATATAGATTGAGAAAGATGCTGTCGAATCATTTACAGAACGGAATGGAAACGGCGAAGCTGTTGTGGTCGCGGTTGCCGAATTCCGATGAGGAAACTGAGGCCAGAGTCCTACATAAGAAAACTGATGGTAGCAGTGTGGAGAGTCTTGATTATGAAGTTATAGAAAACTATGCTTATAGAGAAGAGCAGGTCTAATATTAATTCTCATCTAAATTGACTTATAAAGTTTTGTGTTTTTATTTATTAGTTTGTGTAATTGATTCATTTTGTGATTGAACAGGCTCAAAGGGGAAAACTTTATATGTATTATTCTGTTGGAGTGAAGTGGTTTTTTGCTTTGTTAATCGGAATCGGTGAGTTTATACTTCAGAGAGCTTTGATCTTCACGTCTTCTATTAAATTTCTGACTGCATTTCTCATGCTTGTATTGCCATAGAAAATTAATTTAGTTTCCCTGGGGGGAAGATATTGCTGTTTGAAACGTGTTTTAAGATGTGAATTACCGTGTTTGGGAAACTCAAAGCTCGGTTTACATACTAGTATAGATTCTCTCTTAATATCTAAGATTGTTTTCTTTTCTGGATGCATGAATATTGGATAAATATATTCCTTGTAGATAGGAGACTTAGGATGAGTCTAGAAGAGAATGGAAAAGTTTGAGTTTTGGAAAAAGTGGAAGAGGGAAGTGCAAAGTTTATTTTTGGAAACGGGGTTGCTGAATTTTGATACCTATGAAAATGCCAACAATAGTCAATAACGGGTGATTAAGATTGAAGTACTACCTAAGTACTACCTGCACTATAAATTCACTTCATTGGTTAGTTCCAGTGCAAAATCAGATAGAACTTGATTTGCAACCACAGCACGCATCATGCTTCTGTCCATCAAAAATGCTGCCTATCCTGCCCATTTCCTTTAGTTTTTGTGTCTTTAGTCCACTTTCTTCTGGTTGTCCCCATTTCTGATGCAGATTTCCACAAAAAGCTTCTATTCTTTGCTTCATATTCCTTATATTAGCAAAAATGTCTTCCCCCTCTTCAGTATGTCTTATTTTTTCAATTGCTTTTCTTTCTTTTCCTCCTCCTCTTGCTTAGTTTGCCATTTCTGAAATTCAAATTCCTAAGAAACACTTCCATAATTGTTTTGGAAGTGACTTTCCAAAACGTGATCTAATAAAACTACTACTTGTATAAATCATCACATAAAAGACTAGCACAGACATTTTACTTAAAAACAATGTAAGTTTTTTTTTTCAATTTTTAATCTAAATTTATGGGAGAGGAGTTGCATCTTTTCTATTGACTATGACATCCTGTTTGGCCAAAATCTTTCATGTAACTTATTTCTTTTTGTTTTGCCTTTTCCCCCCTCACTTTCAGGGACAGGATTTGCAGCTGTTTTTATCA
This sequence comes from Voacanga thouarsii, assembly GCA_026120185.1. NCBI lineage: Eukaryota > Viridiplantae > Streptophyta > Magnoliopsida > Gentianales > Apocynaceae > Voacanga > Voacanga thouarsii. The sequence continues at coordinate 574,797 of JANUWF010001558.1, forward strand.
ATATTTCCGTAGAAAATTTTGCTGGATGGAAGTATTCGGTGACTTTTAAAATAATACAGAACTCATATTTTGCGGGATTTCTAGTTTATATTTTGTTCAACTTGGCTCTCGTGTTGTCCTCTGTATATATTGTCACCAAATTTGCACCAGCAGCAGCTGGATCTGGAATTCCTGAAATTAAGGGATATTTAAATGGTAAATTTACTTAGAACTCCATGTCATTCTTTTAATTATCAAAGACTTTTTCTGTGGATAATTTATTTTGACAGATTGCAAACGTTTGGAAAATGTGCAGGTATTGACACACATGGAATCCTTCTTTTCAGAACATTGATTGGAAAAGTATGTCACTATACTTATGCCTGCAACTTCTATTGCCTCATGAGTGCGAGCTCAATCTTATGAACGGGCGTTCTTTCTTGTTTAGATATTTGGAAGCATAGGTTCAGTTGGTGGTGGTCTAGCTCTTGGAAAAGAAGGCCCACTTGTACATACTGGTGCTTGTATTGCTTCTTTGCTTGGACAAGTAAGTACTGTAATGAAGATGTGGTATCGCACCTTAAAGTGTACATATTCACAGTGTAATAAGGCTTTTAAATGATTTCTGTGTTTTGTAACAAGAATTGGACCTCTTAGTTCGAGTTACTGTATGAATTTAAATCTTACGTACTACAAGAATGGTTGCACGTGTAGGGCTTGTTTGATAACTCAATTAAGCGCTTAAAATTAATTAATTAAGTACTTACTTTATTAAGTGCGGTTGATAATAGAAAATATTAAGTTTTTAATTAATTAAGAACGTTTGATAACAGCTTTTTGTTATCATTTAATTGATTAAGAGATGTACTAAAATCTTGTTATAAATTTTAAGTGAAATGAAAATTAATTAAATCTGAAGTCTGAATATATTAAATACTTATGTAATTATTGATATTCTTTTATATTTAATACAACTTATAATAAAATATAGTGTAAAAATTAGTTATAATTAATTTAGCCTTACAGATTCAGATTTCAAATTTCAGGACGTAGTCTTTAGACTTCAATTTTCAAGATTTAGTATGTAAATATTCATATTTCAGTTTTGTAGACGTAGACTTTCCTTGCTTTTTCATTTAACTTCTGTGAATTTAATATCACTGCCATCTTTCAAAGAGGAACATGAGTTCTTTCCCCAGTTTATCCATATGCTTGTTTTACCTCTGCTGTTTTGAGAATACATTTGCCTTTATGTTGACTTACTCTGGAAATGCCTTTTGCATGTTGGGTTAGCTCTTGTCTAGATAAGCTTCTTATAGATGACATGAAGTCTTTAATAAAATAACTTGTCTCAGCCTGTTTAATTTTGATTTTTTTTCTCCTAATAGATCTGTTTTTAGAATCTTTTAAGTTGTTTGTTTTGCTTATATTTTTAACTTTCTTTCCGTTTGTGCCTAAAATTCAGGGTGGATCCACTAAATATCATTTGAGTTCAAGGTGGCTACAGGTGTTCAACAGTGAAAGGGATCGTCGTGATCTTGTAAATGACACACAGACCTTGAATTTTTCACTTGAAGCCTCTTTTGTGTTGAGAGAAACTTACTTAATTGAAAATATCCACTTCTTTAGCCTTCATATATCTTTTCCTTCTTTTTAACTTTCTGGTAGTGATTATGGATGGGTTTGTCGCAAACAACTTCTACGTGCATGTATGTTGTGATTGTTTATACTACATTCATGCAGATTGGCGATGGTCTTTTGGCTTATTAGAGAGAGTCTGGTAGACTTTTGTTTACTAAGAAACACATCTATGTCAAATTCACAGGAAGCATAATATTTCTTTAACCTTAAAATTTAAAGGTTTGGGGGAGACTGATTAGATGGTAGAAGGCATGGTTACAGAAGACGTTTGATTTGCACTCTTCTTGCTGGCTTGTTTGAAGTTAAATAAGTAGCGTCTGTCATACTTGGATAGATAAGGTGCAGTTCAAGCTCTTAACTGGGATAAATTCTCCAGGGTGGGAGTAAATGATTTTGTAAATTTGTATGTCTTCTTGGAATTGATGATGGTCCTTGTCTTCATAAATCCTCTATTCCAGCTGATATGCTTAGTAGATAATTATTTTAGCACGGTTGCTCTGTTAGTTTATCTAACTTAATTATGCATTGGTAATCTGGATTTATCTTTTTAGGGATTGGGCTTGTGCATTGAGATATTTGAAGTTTGATGCCACCTCTAACGTAGCCCTGTTAAATGTGTCTTTTTTTTTTTTTTTAAATCCTTTTCTCTTTCTCTATTTGTCTTGTGAAAAGAGGTGGTATGCCTCTGCTTTGTGCTCATTTTTATTGGTTTAATGTTTTGAAAAGGTAACCTGTGGATGTGCAGCAGGAGTTGCTGCTGCTTTCAGAGCTCCGGTTGGTGGTGTGTTATTTGCATTAGAAGAGGTTACATCTTGGTATGTCTTATGGCCTGCTTGATTTAATGTCTTACCATGCATCTATCTAATTTGTTCAAGTTTGTATGCCTGCTATTTATTCAAGTTTTTTTTCTTTGCTAATTTTTTCGTGTTAATTGAAATCTTGACATCCAGTGGTTTACGGACTGCTGGAAATTGTAAGACAATAAGTTTACAGAATGAAGCAGCTAAAATTGAATCTTTGGAGTTGAAAAATGAAAGAGAGCTATTCTCTAGAAGAAAGGGAAGGGGGTTGGGCATGTGTGGTGGGGAGGGGGTGTTTGGAGGGTAATGGATTTGGGATGGTGAGTCGTGTGGGATACTAGGATAATAAAACTAGTTTGAACAATACTGTCGTTAAGAGTTCTTTTAGCTCTGTACTTCCAAGCTGTGCCATATTTTACATTTCTCAATATAATGCTTGAGCTGTTTGCTGTCTGATTCTTTCATTAAATGGTTCAAGGTGGAGAAGTCAGCTTATGTGGCGCGTGTTCTTTACTTCTGCTATTGTTGCTGTTGTTGTCCGTATAGCAATGGGTTGGTGCAAGAGTGGAAAATGTGGTCACTTTGGCTCTGGAGGATTCATCATATGGGACACCTCTGAGTAAAAATCTGAACTTTTGTTTGATCTTCTAAATTCTCTCCATTCGGATTTGTTGGCATTTTAACTTGTTTTCTTCTTAGTGGTCAAGAGGACTATTCATTCGAGGAGTTGTTGCCAATGGCGGTTATTGGAGTTATCGGTGGTCTTCTAGGTATAACTTATGCTAACATCATGTATATGTTATACAGAGAGGAAGGTATCTCAGCTGCGATCTGTGTTTGACAAGCATTTATCCTGTACAGGGGCATTATTTAATCAGCTTACTATCTATATGACTAACTGGCGGCGAAATTACTTGCACAAGAAAGGAAACCATATCAAAGTAAGTTTCTGAACATACTCTTGGCAGATTCCTGTTGTTATTGTAAATGCATATTATCTGCTTGAGGAAGATTGAAGATCTGACTTTCTTTGTTCTAACTGACAGATTATAGAAGTCTGTCTTATCTCTTTGATCACGTCCATCATTTCCTTTGGATTACCACTTTTTAGAAAGTGCACACCTTGCCCTGAAGCAGAAGCAGATGCTGTTTCTGGTATTGAGTGTCCACGTGCACCAGGGATGTATGGGAATTATGTCAATGTAAGATAGTTTTATGACGATAAGTCTTAATTTATGCCTGTATTCTGTGCTTCTTTATTGCAGTTGCTTCTTTGCCTAGAATCTATTTTATGCAACCTATTGCATTTTCATAGCTGTTGGTAACATGAATTGTTCATGGTGTAGTTGTATGCTTTTTCTTTTTTTTTTTTTTTCAAATAAATTTTTTTACCCCCTGGGGTGGGGTGTGGGGATGAAAATGTCTGGGCACACAGCAATATGGTAGTGATGTGGGTCTATAAGTTGCGACACCTTTCTCACCTGTCTTCTTCTTCTTTCTCTTTTACTACCTACTCTACTTTTTTTCACGCTCAATTTTTATTATGGATGGCTAATTGTCTTTAAATATAAGAAACTATTTTTTCCCCCTCTTTTTGATTCCAAAATAACTTTCAAATTCAGAATGAATAGTCTGCTGGTGGTAAGAGATGCTTTTGTTATTGTGCCATGTGTTAAGAAACATCGGTTACTAATTTTTTCCCTTTTGCGTTGCCAAGCGTCATTCTTCTTCTCTGCATACTGGATATTTGTTGCAAATGAAGCTTATATTTCAAAATTTCCAAAATATTGCTTAGTGTAAAACAATTTTAGAGCTCATGAAGGCTATACTGTTCTCTAGGTTAAGCCATTATTATTAAATACCTGATTTTGAGTCCTGATATCCAAAGATTGCTTTGCACTCTCGATATAGCAGAAATGTCCATAAGTTTGATGAATTTTTGGTCATTTAGTTTGTTTCTGCATCCTCAAGCTCTTCTCTAGTTGGTAGAACTTATCAAACTTTTCCATGTTTCCTCCTTTTTTCACCTTGTGGGAAGTTTGCTTTTGTCTTCATTTCTACGTGTTAATTTGGATTTAATGCTCTTAATTTATTGCAACTGTCGTTCATACTCATGTATTGTTTTTTATGCAGTTCTATTGTGGTAGCAAGAAGGAATACAATGATCTGGCAACGATATTCTTTAACACTCAGGTTTACTTATTTATTACTCTTGCTTGATGGTCCATTCGCACTCTGCATTGATGTATTAAATATGGCCTTCTCAATATCTTTAAGCTTATACAATTGACTTGTGTGCTTGCAGGATGATGCCATTAGAAATTTATTCAGTGCAAAAACTATACATGAATTCAGTGCCCAAAGCTTACTTACCTTTCTGGTAGTCCATCACTCTATTATTTTGTTGCTCTATGGTCTTGTATCGAATAGGTAGTTGAGAAATAATTTTCTACTTCTCATAAAATATGTGTTTAAAAAGACCTTTATTGCTTCAGATGCAACTGCCACCTAGATGATATTCAGAAGATAGCTTGAAAGTTTTTGTTTCCCAAAACACCTACATTATTTTTTTCCTTATAATAAGCATTTTGCGCATGATATTGATGTAGACCTCCTACTTGTTTGTAGGTTATGTTTTATGGCTTAGCCGTAGTAACATTTGGAACTGCTGTGCCTGCCGGTCAATTTGTTCCTGGTATAATGATTGGATCAACCTATGGGCGTTTGGTTGGCATGTTTGTTGTTAGCTTTTACAAGAAGCTGAACATTGAAGAGGGGACGTGAGTTATTTCTTGCTCCATCATCAAGCTTATCAATTGAGATATTTTCATTGTTGTCAAAACATTTTATATTACCTTTTGGATTATATGGGTCATTTCAAGTTGTCTTTTAGTAAAATATAGTAGCTGTCACAAATTAACCATATGACAAATTTCATTTCTTGGGAAGGTGTTGAGAGTGGCTAAATCTTTTGTGTCAGACGTCTTTAATTTCTCCTACATTTTAATGCATCCATATATGTCAGTCATTTAAATAATCTATGTGCTGTTGTCAGAGTGTTAAGCGGTTACTGTGCAGAATAACTTATCAGAGAGATGTTTTTCTCCTCAACTGCATCTTCTTTATTTGTCATATCTTGGTTTTTATCTGAAGTATTTTGTGTGTTTGTTTTGGTGGATTTTCTAGATATGCTCTGCTGGGGGCTGCTTCTTTCCTGGGAGGTTCTATGAGGATGACTGTTTCGCTATGTGTCATTATGGTTGAAATTACTAATAATTTGAAGCTCTTGCCGCTTATCATGCTTGTACTTCTTATATCAAAGGTTAGCAACTGAGAAGTCTGCACTTTGCCTTCTGATTGGCCAAATATACCGAAGCTTGAGTTGCTGTTACATTGTGCAGGCTGTTGGTGATGCTTTCAATGAAGGATTCTATGAGGAACAGGCTCGGGTAAGGGGCATTCCGCTACTTGAATCAAGACCAAAGTACCAGATGCGGAGTATGACAGCGAAGGATGCTTGTGGGAAACAAAAGGTGGATGCCATTTCAATATCTTCATTCTTCAAGTCTTTCTACTTCATGTGAACACCATTTCAACGTCTTCTCTTCTGTCTGCTTCATCACTAGTCACCTTATTAGGGGTTTCTTGGGGAGCCCGTGTGAAAGTGTGTTTGGTTTTTCTCTGTGATGTTATGGTGACAGGACCAAAGTTGAAAAGATACTTCTGTTCACATGGGTTCCAGTGAAAGTCTGTTTGTCTTTATTGAATACTTCATGTTAAATTGTCCTGCAACTATTCATCTCTGCATATCCCCAGACTTGTATAAGAACTTGCAAGAAAAATTAAAAAGAAATGGATGCTTGAGATTTAAATGCCAATTAATGGATGCTTTTGAATCTACACAGAAGAATCAATGTCAAAGTTTTGAACTTTTAGGTCCGATATGAAACTTCTATTCCTTGTAGTCCCAAGTAACCAGAAATATCTGCAGTTTATATGGCTAATGTCTTTCCAGTTAAATGTTTGAAACTGATGCATCCCTAAAATTGTTCTTGCTGATTCTCAGTTTACCTTTTGTACTTCTCAACTCCAGCAGGTTGTGTACTTTCCTCGGGTGGCAAAAGTTGCAGACATAGTGTCCATCTTAAGGAGTAATAATCACAATGGCTTTCCCGTAAGTTTATGCTTATTGTTACTCTGGTATATGTAATTACTTTTTGATCTTCTCATAATCTAAGATCTTGTGAATTCAGGTTATTGATCATGCTAGAAGTGGGGAGACACTTGTTATTGGACTGGTGTTACGAAGGTATCCGATAATATATCTCTTTCTGTTATTGTTGCCATATTTTATATTAGAATGAAAGATTTAAGATAGCTAAGTACGTGAAATTGACGGTTTTACTGATTATGTTGTGATGCAGTCATCTACTGGTGTTGTTACAGTCAAAGGTTGATTTTCAACACAGTCCTTTGCCCTCTGATTTCAGAGGCGGTTCTCTGCCAATTAGGTAAATCAACGATTGAGCTCTGACCTTTCATCTGTCGTGCGTATCTTATTATTCTCTGGTGTAAAAGTCTGTTGATGCACACTTGCAGGCATAACCTCAGCGAATTTGTGAAACCTGTTTCCAGTAAAGGATTAACAATAGATGATATTTATCTAACTCCTGATGACTTTGAAATGTATATCGATCTTGCCCCTTTTGTGAACCCATCTCCATATGTTGTCCCAGAAGACATGTCCTTATCAAAGGTGAAAAATTTACACTACCTTACAGCTGTTGTCTCCCATTATCTTGCTATGACGCCATGCAACTCCCATTGAACAGCATGTTAAACTAAAATTCGTCATTGATTGTTCAGGTTTATAATCTTTTCCGCCAATTGGGACTGAGACATATATTTGTCGTTCCTCGCGCTTCTCGTGTTCTTGGTATGATTACCAGGAAGGATTTGTTAATTGAGGTATTTATAACTCTCTCTTACCCCTCTGCGCCCACCACCACATGCACATATGAAAACATATCATATGGAGTTGGATTGTTGGTTATTGGGTGGAAATTGTCTTCTTTTTTAACTTCAGGAGGATGAGGATTCAGCTGCAGTAGAGCTCCAATCCACTAGTGTAAGGTCTCTACGCTGCTTTAGCTGCGTTCATGGCATCTCTTATCATCCTAACTTACTGGATAAAATCATCTTAAGGAGTAATTTGAATGATTAAATGTTGTATCCTAAAGTAATTCATATAATCAATCTGCTTAAGTGGTACTTGTGTTTGTCTACAGTCTGTGCATACAGTATAAATGGTTTTTGTATTCTCACTCATGGTCTTTTTCACCCCAGTTAACCTGTGAAAGTGAATCTCAATCTAACGTTTTGTTGCGTTGATTGGTAAAATGATTTTGTTCCAAATAAAATATGAATTTATTTGGAAATTCTTTTGATAGTTCAGGAATTTATATCACTCAGAGCATTGTCGATTGTTTTTACAGTAATATGAAATATTTCCTGCAAGTGGCTATTGTTAGTTAACTGAATGATATAAATATGTGTGTGTGTGTGTGTGTGTGTGTGTGTGAAGACATCTCCTTTTGTGCCTAGAATGTAGTTATCCAGAAGTTTTCATCAATGTGGATACTTATCTTTATCGTCCCATTTCAACTTCAAACTTATAAAATTCTCCGTTTTAATCATTTAACCTTCTTTCAGGGAGGGGGAGTATTGGCCTTGGCAAGGGATCAACATTATTCTCCCTCCGTCTGGATTTGAATCTCCCAATACAAAATGGGGCATTCAAATCTTGACAAAGGAAGTATTAGTTTTGGTTACTTCCACTGTTTCTCTCATTCTGAAATTCTGGTTGGCAGATTTCAGATGCATGACAGAAGAGCAAGGAGAAGGAATGCAGATGCTGGAAAACCTCTGCTCGAAGGTCTTCTGGTTTGACCTGTTAGCTGGTGGTGCTGCTGACACGTTTCCCGGAGACTAGTTTGGCATCTGCATCTTCCACATATTCTTTCGTATTAGGTCATAGGAATTGTATATAGTGCATTCATTGTACCTCCCCTTATGCTTGGGTTGGCCATAAAAATCAAAGAGAGAGAGAGAGAGACAAACAGCCAAGTTTTTTGTATGCTTTCTAACTAGTCATATGTCAAAAAGTAAATCATTTTAGAATTTAGTTGAATTCCTTTTTCTAATGAACAGGAAAGTATTTCAAATGTTATCCTGTTCTTTTTGTTGAAACGTTACTCTTTTTCTACCATATGCGAAATGTAAACTACTTATATAGATCAAATTTTTATAGATTATTGTATTAAAAATTTGAACCTTGAACCTTGTGCATTGTCTATTATGCCTTTTAGAAGGGTATAAGTTTTTAATGCATATAATTTATACAAATTTTTTTATAAGAAATAGATATCGATTTTCGGTGGTTGGGAGGGGGGCTTGGGGTTTGGGAGCTTGGTTATACCTTCAAGGCTAATTAGCTGAAAAGGATGGTCGTTTTCCCTAGTGATTGGCAGCAAAGAAAACTCTTCTGCATGAAATGGATGGAAGAATCAAGTGCTGCTTAGTTGTTCACCACTTATCCTGGTCTTGCTTTCTGAAAACTTATCAAAGCATGAATAAATCTGAAAAATAAGGGAAAATCTCAAAGAATGTTATTTCAAGGGGGGGAAAAGGCTGCAAATAATAAAACAAAACAAGGAACTAAAAGATTTTCAAAAAAATTATCAATTTCTTGAAGTACATGAGATATCCTCTCTCCTAAATTTCTCTCCCATTCTATCTCCCACTCTTAAAGATTTGCTAAGTGTCCCTTTTAAAGATTCACTAAGTATTTTTTTCATCATCTCTATTTATTTTTAAAATAAAAATAAAATTTTATAATCTAAATAATACATTTTTATTTAAAAATAAATAAAAAATAAATTTTTATTTAGAAAAAAATGAATAACTAATAAAAATAAATAAATAACAAACTTAAATAATGTAAATAATAAACTTAAATAATAAACCTAAATAATTTTAAATAATAAATTTTATTTAAAAAATAAAAAAATAAATAGAGATTATAGGAGGGGCACTTAGTCAATCTTTGAAAGTGAGGGAGAGGATGGGGAGAGAGAATCTATAGAATTTTTATCTTTTATTTTCCGTAGACATATGTGCCTTAGCACAATCTCCATTCGATTAGGCTTTGCTTTAATTCCACCTCCCCCCACCCCCACCCCCCCCACCCCCCCAAAAAAAAAAAAGTCCAAAAGTAGTAGTTGTTCATAGTAATGAGGGCTCAGTGTCTGTTGCTACTAATTAGAAGTGTGCAATAGACTTAGCCATGAATTCTGCTCTGGTCAGAATGTTTCATTTTTACTACCTTTGTTATTTTAGTGGTACACATTTATGACATTGCCATCAAGAATGGTAATTCTAACCTCATACTCTGTGTTTTACCCTCTCAAATTATAGAAAAGTCGGTTGGTAAGATGGGATTTACTTCAGGATTTTCTAAATTTATTCTTTTTTTTTTTAGTTTTAAACAATTTGTATATCACTATTTGGTTGAGAGGAAAATAATTCTTCTTGAGAAATTAATTTTATTTTGAAAAAATTATTCGTCTTTTATTTAAAAGAAACAAACGCAATTTAAATAGTGAATTTTGATTACAAAATCATTTCCGGTAAAAGTCCCAAAGTGTTCATATTTAGGCCCTAGGAATTTCAATTACATAATATATCAAATCAAGAACACTACTCAAAACCCAACTTTTAATACTATTTAAATGCAATTCCAATGTAATACCATCTTCAAATGTTATTATCCTGTCACTAAAAGTATCAAATCTCACAATTCTACTTATTTTCATTTTCCTTTTATTATTATTATATAAAAATTATAAATTGATCTTCACATAGGATTTTCTTGAAAAACGTTTTTTAAAAATGTCAAATGTTTCATGATTATAAAAGTTAATGTATATAATAAGTTCTCTACTCATAATTGTATTTATAATATACTTACCAGGCAAATAGATGTGCTCACTTTTTATTTCTCAAAATTTTCTCAGATATGTAGGTGATGATAAGTGATATAAAACTCCTTTTGATTAAGAGTATATCTTTAAATATTGGATGATTTAGTATATAACTCTATTTATTTTGATTAACTATTATAGGTATGATTTAGACTTGAACATTAATTTATTAGCTATATTTTATGACATAATAAGTTGAATATTAGTATTTTTGGATTTTTTTTAAAAAGCCATTTATGGATATTTTGCTTATGCAGCTTAGTGTGCGTGTGTGTATATATATATTTATATATATAAAGTTGTGGAAAATGATTTTTTTTTAATTTTTGTTTTAATATGTGGCAGCGTCTTGTGTTGACATGTTATAGTGTTGGATTCAAATAATTTTTTTTTTTTTGGGAGAAAATATAAAGGTTATCTTAATTCATTGAATTTCTCCCGAATGCTATGCTTCTGTGATGATACATAACAGCGTCCTGTGGTGACACGTAGCATCATTGGATTCAAATGAAAATTATCTAAATTCATTACATTATTGGAATATTGTTTTTGAAAAATGTAATACAAACTTAACAACTCATGTAACACATGAGTATCAAACTAGTGATAATATATAAAAGGCTTTAATTTTTTTTAAAAAATTCTACTGATACCTCATTACAAGAAAAATATAAATTAACGACGGATATGATTAGTGACGACACATTGTCGTAGCAAATTCGGCCCTCATCAATAGTGACGGAGGGCATAGTTGTCGCTAATAGTGATAGTTTTACTACTGGAAATGACACGACAAGAAAAGTCAACAAGTTTTTTAGCTACAGAAATTAGTGACGAATATGCGATGACTGTTTTAATTAATGACATTGTAATTAAGTGTATAATTATATCCGTATCATTTTACGACGGCGTTTTAGCGTTGTTATTAATTAAGTTTATAATTATATCTGTATCAATTTGTGACGGTTTAGTGATGGGTTTTTTAGTAAGGGATTTGTGACCGTAACTAAAATTTAAATGTTCAAAAATAATTAGTCGACCCGGAACTAACCCGACCAAGCTGACCCCAACCCAGCCTGGTCACCAACCTGAATACTCTGTTGCAGGGTTGAATCCGCGTCTTTGTTGTAGGGGAGCATGTGCTCTTCCACTAAACCATGTTTGTTTTTGTAATAATTTTTACCTTGTATTAATTATCTAGTATATTGTATTATGAAGAATATTAATAAATTCTTTTAATTAATAAAAATAATAAAGTTATACAATACAATAAGTATTTATACAATTATCTTTTAAAATTTAATATATTAACATATTTTATGTTGTACAAATATTATAAATCTAATTATCATATGTTAAAATTTGTTGTATATAATATTTTATATGTTACATATTATACTTAAGAATATATCGTATTTATATTATATATATTTAAATATATTCCACTTAAGAAAGTCTTTTACATTCTACTAATCAATTAAACAAATTAAAAATTCATATTGGAACTTTAGATACTAATATAGTAAATATCTAAACTATACATATAATTACTTTAGTGTTATAAAATTAGGGTAGTGTTAGAATAAAATCTACACACTATACACTAAGAAAACTCTAACTATTCTTTGTACAAGAATTTCTCTTCAAACTTCTCTCTTTCTTTCTCTCACAATTCTTTCTCTAATCTTTCTTTCACAAAATGATGGTGTATTACAAGCTTAGAGAATAGCTCTATTTATAGAGCTCTAATTAGTGAAATACATCATCTTCAACTAATCTCAATTAATGGTGTCTCCACTAAATGGTGGACATCCATAAAAATCTTCTAATAATTCACATAAATCCATAATTAGTGGAGCCTCCACTAATTAATGGAGATTCCAATAATTCATAACACTCCCCTTGGATGTCCATCCATTACATAAAGAATATGCCTCGTTAAAACCTTACTAGATAAAAACCCGAGTGGGAAAAAAATCTAGTGAAGGAAAAAGAGTACACTATTCTATATGTCCATTTATTACTCCCCCTAATGAGATGATTCCTTTAAATCTTTAAACCGACGCATACCGATTTTATATCTCAACTTTTCAAATGTTGCAGTCGGTAAAGTCTTCGTGAAAATATTTGCGAGGTTATCACATGACCGAATTTGTAGCACATCAATTTCACCTTTCTTCTGGAGTTCATGAGTAAAGAAGAATTTTGGTGAAATATGTTTTGTCCGATCTCCTTTAATATATCCTCCTCGTAATTGAGCTATGCAAGCTGCATTGTCTTCATAAAGAGGAGTTGGAATACCTTTGATTGATGATAATCCACAACTTTCTCGGATATAATGAATCATGGATCTTAGCCATACACATTCTCGACTTGCTTCATGAATGGCTATAATTTCAGCATGATTTGAAGAAGTAGCTGCTTGGAGATATCGAATGACTTGTTTAATTCCATTCCAATGTTGTCGTGTTGGTGAAGAACTAAATCTTGCTAATAAATTGACAGCGAAAGCAATATCAGGCCGTGTGTTATTAGCAAGATACATCAATGCACCAATTGCACTGAGATATGGTACTTCAGGACCAAGGAGTTCTTCATCATTTTTCTTGAGGACGGAAAGGATCTTTATCCACATTTAATGATCGGACGATCATTGGAATACTCAATGGATGTGCTTTGTCCATGTAAAATCTTTTTAGCACTTTTGCTGTATATGTTGATTGATGAATAAATATTCCACTCTCCAAATGTTCAATTTGTAAACCAAGGCAAAATTTGGTTTTATCAAAATCCTTGATTTCGAATTCTCTTTTTAAATAATCAATTGTTTCTTGGAGCTCTTCAGGAGTTTCAATAAGATTAATATCATCAACATATATAGCTAATATCACAAATTTAGAACCAGATTTCTTAATAAAAACGCATGGACATACCTGGTCATTTTTAAATCCCGCTTTCAATAAATATTCACTAAAACGTGTGAACCACATGCGCCCAGATTGTTTCAGGCCATATAATGATTTCTGCAACTTGATGGAGTAATTTTCACGAGGATAATGTTTATATGCTTCAGGCATATGAAATCCTTCGGGGATTTTCATGTAAACATCATTTTCTAAATTTCCATACAAGTAAGCGAGTGACAACATCTAATAGGCGCATATCTATCTTTTCATGTACTTGCTAAACCGATAAGATATCGAGTGTAATAGCATCAACAACAGGAGAATAAGTTTCATCATAATCAATACCTGGTCTTTGTGAAAAACCTTGGGCTACTAATCGCGCTTTATATCGAACGATTTCACTCTTTTCATTGCGCTTTCGCACAAATATCCATTTGTAGCCAACAAGTTTTATACCTTACGGTGTTCGGACTGCAGGTCCGAAGACTTCACGTTTTGCCAATGCATTTAACTCCGATTGAATCGCATCTTTCCATTGCAGCCAATCTTTTCTATGCCGACATTCATCAACTGATATTGGTTCAGGATCATCATTATCCTGTGTAACATCAAGAGATATATTGTATACAAATATATTATCAATAACAGTTTCTATCCGATTCCAACTTCTACCGGAAGTGGTATAATTGATAGAAATTTCAGTGTTACTTTCATCAACTTCGGTTCTTTGTCATCGGTTCTCTCTTGCTCTTTATCATTCTTTTCTTCAATATGATCTTCCGGATCATTTAATCCTCTTTTCTTTCGAGGATTTTTATCTTTAGAACCAAGAGGTCGGCCACGCTTACGGCGTGTTTTTGACTCAGCTGACTATAGGTATACTATTTTGTTCTCTCTGGAACTTCAATTCGAATAAGAGCATTTATAGCTGGAATATGCGATTTTGTAACTCTTCTGGAGTCAACAAAAGCGTCTGGCATTTGATTTGCAATGCTTTACAAATGAATTATCTTTTGAACTTCAAGTTCACATGCGCTTGTATGCAGATCAAGATAATTTAATGATGTTGTCCAATCACGATCTTTCTTGTACTGTTTATGTTCTCCCCTTAATTTAGGGAATAATGATTTCATAAGAGAATAAGAAAATAAATATAAGAAAATGATGACAAGAAGGAAATGCCAAGAAAAATATCTATTTTTTTTTTCACTCTTCCCGGTACCGACTTTTCATCTTCCTCTCTTGTCTTTTCTTCTCCTCCGACCCTCTACCTACCATCTACCTCTTCTTCTTCTTCATACAGATATATATATATATATGTATCGATATATATCTCAGTTATCAGTCATTAGTAAACATCAAAAACAAAAATCACAAAGCAGATATGGAGACTCGTAATTCATTTGAGACATGGTCAAATTTTGACTTAGTTTCTGCAGCAGATGTTGATGTATTTTCATTTCCAAACCAACCGCTTTTGCCTAATTCGAACACAGAAGATTTTGATATGTTTTCCTTTTCAAACCAACCGCTTCTGTCTAATTCGAATGCAGAAGATTTTGATATATTTTCCTTTCCAAACCAACCACTTCCTCCTAATTTCAGGTGAGATACCTTTGATGGCTTCCATTTGTTTTTAGTGTGCTTGATAATGAAATTAAACTCTCTTTTGGTTTGTTTTTTATGTAAATCAGTGGAAGTTTTGAACATACCGCTTTGGACCAAGTTGATCCGCCCTACAAGAGACTCGCTTTTGATCTGTTCTTCTTGATGCTATTCCTTTGAATGAGGATATGCTTGTGCATGATCCTTTCTACTCTCTAATGGATTTTGAACAAAGCCATAATATGTTTCCAGGTTATTATACATTTAAACATGGATTTTGAATGGTATTACCTTTATCGATATTATTTTCTTTTTCTAGGAGAAATAATGAGTGGTCTTGGCAACGAAGTCGGAGTAAGTACTCATGAAATGTATAATATCGAAGTTCAAGATATTATTGCGAGACAAAATTCCTGGGGAGAAGAAGATGATTAAGAGGCAGAGAGAGAAGAAGGGCAATAACTCCCAGACACTATCAAGAGAAACAATTTCGCAGTACTTTTACCTACCAATCAAAAGCGCAGCCAAAGAACTGAATATTGGCATAACCCGTCTCAAGAAAAGATGTAGGGAGTTAGGAATTCGTCGATGGCCTCACAGGAAATTGGTGAGCTTGGAGACCATAATCAAGAATGTTCAGGTTCTCTCTCATACATACTTATAATTTGTAAGTATGAAACTATGAAAGATTTATAAGTAAATAACCGATGATATCACTTCGATTTACAAGATATGCAAAATAAAGAAGAAGGAGGACATATGGCTGAGAAGAAATTACAAGAAGCCATTGCGATACTGGAATGTGAAAAACAGTTGGTGGAAGAAAGTCCTAATACGCAGTTAGAGGACCAAACACAGAAATTGAGACAAGCATGTTTCAAGGCCAAATATAATAAGAAATATAATAAACTTAAGGAGATCATAAAATCTCAAGACTCATTTCGCAGTAATTTTACGGCTACTTCTGCTGCTAGTCTCGATGCTGGCTCAAAAGGGAAAGAAAAGGAGGAGGATGTCGAAAAAGAGGAGTTGAAGTCCATAATTACTAATTGTTTGTCGTCCTCTAATGTAAATATTGAAAAAGAACAATTACAAACATTCATCTTACATTTGTCAGCTCAATTACAAAAGAGCAACTATAAGCATGTATCATTAAGTTTATATGAACACTAGTGCTATGAATAAAAGATGTGATGCTTATTATTAATGGAAATATCTTTTTCCCTTATTATCTTTTCTGTTCCACTTCGGTGGCGGTATTTCTACGTGATAAGGGAAATATCGAGTGTGTCCATGACCATAACCACGGCCACTGCCACAACTACGACTATAACGATGGCTTCTACTGGAGCCAACAACATTCACTTCTGGGAGTGTTGTTGAGCCAGTTCATCTGGCTTCATGATTTCTCAATAATAACTCATGTTAAAGCTGTCAATTTTGGATACCCTTTTTATCGATATTGTTACTGTAGAACATGAAAAATGGAGAATGTCTTCTCCAATATAACTTCATCGATAACTTTTTCTCCGTAAAATTTTTAACTAAGATGTAGTTTTATACATCACGGAGTTCACGGTTTTACAATCTTGCAACTTCAGGTGCAACCATTCATACCGTGCAGTGGGTAGTACGACCATCTTCAGGTGGTCAAATCTCTTTTTTTTATTTTTATCCACATGACATATGGATCTCCTTTTTTTTTTTTAGCATTTAGATGCATTTTTGTATGACATATAAATTTTTTTTTCAGAAATATCAAGGGTTACAAATTCGAATTTAGCGAGATCAATAAACGCGTACCTGTCTTCTGGCTTTAATAACGGCAGAGACTCGTGCTGATAACGTGTTATAAAATTAGGGTAGTGTTAGAATAAAATCTACACACTACACACTAAGAAAACTCTAACTATTCTTTGCACAAGAATTTCTCTTCAAACTTCTCTCTTTCTTTCTCTCACAATTCTTTCTCTAATCTTTCTTTCACAAAATGATGGTGTATTACAAGCTTAGAGAATAGCTCTATTTATAGAGCTCTAATTAGTGAAATACATCATGCCATACATCATCTTCAACTAATCTCAATTAATGGTGTCTCCACTAAATGGTGGACATCCATAAAAATCTTCTAATAATTCACATAAATCCATAATTAGTGGAGCCTCCATTAATTAATGGAGATTCCAATAATTCATAACATTTAGACACTTATTATATACAAATATATATATATATATATATATATATATATGTGTGTGTGTGTGTGTGTGTGTGGATCTAATATTGTAAAAATTATATACTATTACTATACACATATAATATATCTAATAATATATATTTGCAATGTATATAATATAAAGTTCATATACTATAACTATACACATATCCACATATATATGAAATTAAATTTTAAGACTTTTTTTTAAAGAATTTTTCAGTTTCATGTACGTAGAAAAGTTCATTATGAATTTTAAATATATTTGTCAATACATATTTTATGAAAAATTCAGTAAATGAAAAAAAATCAAAATGAAATTATGTATGGAAATTATGAAAAATAGATTGTTGCAAATTTAGCTACGGATGAACGATAGAATAGAATTGCTACGGCTTAGGATACCGTAGCTAAGTCGTCGTAGATTAGTGACAGATTTACGAGGTATTAGGGTATAGTGGATAAATAGTGATGGCAAATTGCTACGGATTATGGTACTGCCACTAAACCATCTCAATTTAACTATGAATTAGCGATGACTCGTTGAAAAATCTAAAAAAAATATTTTTATTTTCGAGTTTTGGAGTACCGTCGCTAATTAGCTATGGCTTTACGACAACACTACAATTAATTAGTGTTAATGTATAATTACAAAGACCGTACCTAAACCGTCACAATTTAACTATAGATTAACAACGACTCGTTGAATTTTGGATTACCGTCGTAGTACCATCACAAACTAGCTACGGCTTTATGATGGCATTATAATTAATTAGTGTTAATGTATAATTAGAAAGGTCGTACGTCGCAATTTAGCTACGGATTAATGATGACTTGTTGAAAAATAAAACATATATTTTTATTTTCAAATTTGGACTATCGTCACTAATTAGGGACGGGTTTCGTAGTAGCAAAGACATTACGATGACTGCTCAACTTGACACTAATTTACATTTTTCTTGTAGTGCGCCGTGCCATATCGCTGAAACCTAAATGAAACAAAAGTAACATTTTCTCTCATAAAAGAATATACTGCAAACCTGATTAGTCAAATGAACAACTTATTGGGAAGATTGTGTGTATCATGATGAAGGTATAAAAGGCTAACATTAAACTTACAGATTCAGTGACAAAAATTGCAGTATGGATAACATTTCCACGTCTTAAACACGTTGTACTGTCCTTGGAAATAATTAATTCAATAGAGATATCTTTTAATTGCATTCAATTAATTCTATAAGGTAATAATTGCCTTATTAACACATTCCATTTAGAGAATATTTGGACAAAATTTTCATTCTATCCTTTTAAACATGAGAGGAATTATACAACTGTATATAACACAAGATAATGTTGGGTTTCTCATCTCTTCTGCACAGCCTCTGCTAAAGTTCTCTATTTCGAGCTTTGTTGCTGCTTACATGTTTCTGGGATACCCACTTTCTTGGGTAAGGTTCTTCTTCTTTTCAAGCTTTGCAAACGTTTTTTCATGGTTTCCTCGTTTTGTCATTAACTGTATATTCAACTATTGAATAATAACCTTAGCAGATATATAGCTGGATCTTTCTAATAGAAAACCCAGTTTTTTCTCCCCCGTCTATGGTTGTCCACAAAGATTAGTATCTTTTCTTTCTTGATCTCTCATAGATGCTACTTATGTCCAAGAACGGATTTTAATATAATTTGTCCCCCATACAAATTTCTGATTTCGTTCTTACTTAGTTACTTATGTCTTCCCATCTTTTTAATTTTAGTGCTGGCTCCCAAGAAAACAAAAAAGGGAAAAAATCCCTTCCTGTTAAAAAAAAATAGTTGTGTTTGAACCAAAAGTGGCAAGAGACGAGCGCTCTTGTGATGGGGATCATCCTACGTCATAGTCACATAGTCAACATTTGTAATGTGAAAACTAATATATATATAGATTTTTTTTTCCTTGTATTTTAGGTATCAATCCTTGATCTTGCTTACTTGACTCAGTATTGCAGGCAGGGAAAAACGTTACATAGAAGCATTACTTTATCTCAGGCAAATTCAAGAAGCACCATAATACAAAATCCCTTGTTTTGGGGAGTTTTGGATGGATGAATCCCTTGATTGCTTTGCATTTCACCTCCAAGATAAAATATTCTTAGATTGCTTACTATATATTTATATGATGAGTTAATGAAAGATTTGCTTTTGTAAAAAACCATGTTTTGCAAATGTCATATCGTAAAATTGATTGATAGCAAAATCTTTTAGATCACAGACCGTTGCCCCTTCATTGGCTTTTCTATATGTTGAATAATTCATGATCTACATCTTAAGGAAATTCATTGTTTGGCCTTATCCCCAAAACACCAATTCTTGGATACAGATGGTTAACTAAAATAAGGTGTCGTTCATTAGGTAACTCCTAACTTCATTTGGATCTTGAGGATAATTAAATTGATTTCCCCAAGACTATGCACATTTGCGAGATTCCTCTTACCACTGGTGTTGGAATCCAACTTTGAAAGGGTATATTAATACTCAAGTGTCCAACTTTTAATACTTCTGGTCTTATTGTATTTGGTCTTAAAAAGAAATTATTAAACTAATAATCGTGTAAGCGATTAGATCATAATTATCATGATTTCAAGTATTATTGTATAAACTGATAAATTTATTCTTATCCTTTATTTCAAATGGGAGGTCAAATTCTTTTCTTTATCGAATGGAAGAAAAGGTAAGCCAAATTAAGGTGAACGAGAGAACAAGTAGTAAACGGTCACCATTGCATACAATTCCTCTAAAAAAGGAGACTCCATTAATTAGTGGGTTAATCAAACTGCATCCACAATTTTATCCTAATTTTTAGTGTCAAGATGCCTAAAATTTCACTATAAAATGCATCATTCTGTGTGAAAGGAATCAAAGCAATAGATCATCCCCTGTACATACAGGAAAATAAGGAGCAATAAGACTCTTGTTCTTGAGCTCTTTATTTTCTCCACTCCTGTACATATGTAATAATCCTTGTTTGAGTACTAATTTCAAGTTTTTGTACAGTGTAAATAGCTCCAGATTGCTTTAGAAAAAGAGGCAACTTTGATCTGAGTTTTGACATCTTGAGCATCTTGAAGAAGCAACAATGGCCGAAGCAATGTACAAATCGAAGTTGACAGCATATGTTGTCCTTTGTTGGATCCTTGCAGCCTTTGGAGGCCTTATGTTTGGTTATGACATCGGTATCTCAGGTATATATTAGTGTTCTAATCTTAGTTCCTGGTAACTATTTTGATGGGGATATGGTCTCATTTCTTGATTTTTCTGATGATCTCGTATAGGTGGAGTAACGGGCATGGATGATTTCCTGATCAAATTCTTTCCAAGAGTTCATGAGAGAAAGCTTCATGCCTTAGAGAATAACTACTGTAAATATGATGATCAACTCCTCCAGCTTTTCACCTCTTCCTTGTACCTGGCTGCTCTTGTCTCCAGCTTTTTTGCTTCGAAATCTTGTACACTTCTTGGACGCAAGCCCACGATTTTCATGGCATCCTCCTTTTTCATCGCCGGCGCCGCCTTGAGTGCTGCTGCTCAAACTAAGGGGATGCTCATTATGGGTAGAATTCTATTTGGCATAGGAGTTGGTTTCGGAAATGAGGTAATGATCCATCTCTCCTGAGTGTTTGATGCATAGAATTAGAAATAATCAATGAAGAGAGTAATGTCTCTATTTATTGCCAAAAATATTTGCAGGCAGTTCCCTTGTTCTTGACAGAAGTTGCACCTCCCCACCATAGGGGAGCTGTCAACATTCTCTTCCAACTCTTAGTGACAGTTGGAATTTTTATTGCTAACCTGGTTAACTATGGTACTTCGACGATGCATCCAAATGGATGGAGAGTTTCTTTAGGCCTTGCCGCTGTTCCTGCTGTAGTTCTACTTATTGGCTCAGTAATCATCACTGAAACACCACCAAGCCTTGTGGAACGAAAGAAGCAGCAAGATGGCAAGAAAGCCCTTCAAAAGATTAGAGGTGTCACTGATGTTGATGAAGAATTTGAGGATATCTTGCATGCTTGTGAACTTGCTCGTCAAGTGAAACATCCATTCAAGACTCTCATGAAGAAGTCAAGCATGCCACCATTGGTCATTGCCGTTTGCCTCCAAGTCTTCCAGCAATTCACTGGCATCAATGCCATCATGTTCTACGCACCAGTTCTTTTCCAGACCTTGGGTTTCAAGTCTGATGCTTCGCTGTTGTCTTCTGTTATCACGGGCCTCGTTAACGTCGGAAGTACTTTCGTCTCAATCGCCTTCGTTGATAAGATAGGCCGGAGAATGTTGCTTCTCCAAGCTTGTGCTCAGATGTTGATTTCTCAGGTGCATCTCATAAGATTCATCTCCCCCAACATCCCCAACACAAATGCTGAACCATTTATTCACATCAAATTAACTCATATTTTCTGCAGGTCGCAATTGGAGCTATCTTACAAACACACTTGAAAGCAACAGGTACACTCGACAAGGGACATGCAGCTGCTGTAGTCATCCTAGTCTGCACTTTCGTGATGTCTTTCGCATGGTCATGGGGACCTCTTGGATGGCTAATTCCAAGTGAAACATTCCCACTGGAAACAAGAACCGCAGGCTTTGCCTTTGCAGTTAGCTCAAACATGCTCTTCACCTTCTTAATAGCTCAGGCATTTTTGTCCATGCTGTGCCACATGCAAGCATTCATCTTCTACTTCTTCTCCGCATGGATTCTGGTCATGGGAATTTTCGTCATTTTCTTGCTGCCTGAGACAAAGGGAGTTCCGATCGATTCAATGGTGGAGAGAGTGTGGAAGCAGCATCCAGTGTGGAAGAATTGCTTCTCTCACGACAGCAACAATGGATCACCAAATGGCTACGAGATGGCCTGAAATTAAATTTTATGTTTTATGTTTCTCTTTGCTTTTGTTTTCATATGGACATTGCTGAGGGTGGCTCTACTGATCCTAATCCCCATGTCTGCTCACATTGTTATTTGGGGCCCTACTTATATGTAAAAGTCCACAAATATTCAGGTGTGGGGCCGTAGCAGCCAAGAACATTAGGGTTGCTTTTAATCCAAATTTTCCATTTCCTCATACTTGGGGATGTATGGATAGGCATATATTCACCTCGGGTATGAGTGTCCCTTCAATTTTCCTTGTAATAAACTTAAAACAATAATATATATATATATATATATATATATATATATATTTCCCTTCTCCATGACATATTGTTCTTTTTTTAATCATATATTTTCTGATCTTTTTATTCATTTAACTGTATTTTTTAATAGTTATATAGAATGTCCCGTTGTTTCATACCCCCTCCGTCCCACTAAAATTGACCTACTTACTATTTTGGGATGTCCCATTAAATTTGACACTTTCCTTAAAATGAAAGTTTTTACTATACAATTTATTATAAAATAATCAATATACCATACATATATTATATTTATATTCTTATATTTGACATAAAGTATTATGGGTCTCACATATTTTTTATTTTTATTATATTATATTATATTATTATTATATTCTAAATTTTACTTTTGTATAAAATATCGTGCCAAGTCAATCACTATCAATTTTAATGAGACGGATAGGGTATCAAGAATCTAAAATGGTAGCTAATAGCTATTTCTCTGATTGGGGTCTATGCTGTTGGGCTTGCCTATGGGCCGCCTTAAGTCACAATTTACTCATTTCATTCATCAATTTGAGGCCACCAAATTATTGAATAATTTTATAACTAAGATTTTATATTGACAAGATACAAATGTCAAATGTTGCTGTGTATAGTTCAATAGCTCGTAAGCTTATACTATGGATTGATGGTCATGAAATTAAATCCCACTCTCTTTTCTTCAATTGATGTTACGTTGGGGTGGAACTATTAATATACATGTTACGATTTATCTAATACAAATCTCATTGCAAATAAATGTTATAAAAATCAAATTTCATTCTATTTATAGTTTATTTTAGGTTAGTGTCCTGTGTCTTCACAATTTTTATTTTTTAAAATTTTGCATGTTTTTGTTCTTTTGATATTTATATATATTTGTGTACCTCTTGTACATAAATTATTAGGTAATTTAAGGTTGTCAAAATGGACATATAATGCCTCCATAAATGATTCGAAGCTAGAATTGGGTTTTTTTTTTCTTAAATACATGTCAAGAAGATTCAATCCTTGAGTTAAACCGTCAATATCTATGTAATAAAATTGGTATCCTTCTCGAATAAAAATGTTTGATGGGGTTTAATTCAATCTTTTCATCATAAATACCCACATTATTTGTTAATTGTAAGACAAATTTACCTTCCCATCCTTCCCTTGACATATGACCTTCTATTAAAATAAAATTATCCCCCCTCCCCCACCCCCCAAGGATCCGTTTATCCTGATACTTTCTTTAAAACTTTAAAATATGAAAAATTACAAGCTTTTCCAATCTTCCAAAATTAGAGCTCTCTATCACAAATTTGCAATTGGTAAAATTCCTAATTCCATTACAACAAAGATGGAACCACAACAGCAAGCCATATAGCTAAATTGGCTTCTTTGAATTATCTATGAACAATTTTTTTTTCTTGATTGATTGTGAAAAAAATCCTGTCTCCTTGGTGTCATGCTTGCTAAATTCAAGTGCTATATGCTATACAATTCCTCTGATATTCAATTTTCAACTGTTGGTTAGATATTAACTATAAACTATCACATGTGGCAATACAAACCCTTCATGGTATACTTTGTGGTGATATGTTTAACTTTTAGAATGTAAGATTTTTGTGTAGATAGGCAAAAGATTATATAAGTTTAGAGAGTTAAGCTTTTAAGTACATTATTAAAAGGGGAAGAGATGAGAATGTATATGAGGATAAGAGTTAGATTTTATATGGGATTAGAGTGTCAAATTTATCCCTTTTTTATCTCAAGCATCCTTGTTGGCCTCACACTTAGGAGTCAAATTTAAGACCAATTAGACGGTAAGAGAATTTATTGAGATTCACACTTACTATTACAATTCCATATAAAATTAAAGTGTTATATCTCAAAATAAAAGGTGGATACTATTGTTTTGCTTGAGAGTTTTTTATGGCCAATATTGTGGACACTTGTTCAAGGTAAAGCGATGCAGCCATGGAACAAGCCTGTTCACTTGGATCCCGTATTGTAATAGTGGTTAAATATTGGTCAAAATCCTTTAATTTTACTCCCTCCCAAAATTGCAAAGAAACTAGTCAAAGGAGAAATCCAAGGAACAAAGTGTTCTCTCCTCCTTATTATCTACAAAAACTCCTTTCCTACACTGAAACACCCCTCAAATTTTGGAACTGCATCACCATGAGCAACAGTTCAAAAGTGTAAATTTTTGCTGAACCAGAAGCTACTGTATGTAGAAAAGAGAAAAAAAGGAGAATATTTTTCTAGCTTAATTTCAAAGAGTGATTAAACATTCATCCTCTGATCAGCTGCTTCCCATTTGCAACGACTTTTATAGTTGGTCTAAAGTGAATATTTCACTCTGCATAGGCAAAGATGACGTTGGTTAAAGACCCTCCTCACCAGCAGCAGCATCCTCATTTCAAGTCAAGGACCTCTCTTTATGTTATATCATGTTGGATTCTTGCAGCCTTCGGTGGACTAATGTTTGGCTATGATATTGGAATATCAGGTTGTTCATATAAACAAATAAGAGAATGCTTGCCCTGCTGAATATTTGTGTTTTATTTAAGCTGTTAAAATGTGGTAAATCTTTCCCTTTTTGTGTTGCTTTCAGGTGGAGTAAGTTCCATGGATGATTTCCTGAAAAAGTTCTTTCCCAGTGTTTACAGGAAGAAACTTGCGGCCAGGGAAAACAACTACTGTAAATTTGATGATCAGATTCTTCAACTTTTTACTTCATCCTTGTACCTTGCTGCGCTTGTTGCAAGCTTTGGTGCATCAAGGGCGTGTTCGTTGCTTGGAAGGAAACCTACTATTTTGATGGCCTCGGCATTTTTC